>OX419590.1:13285078-13606559 GCA_948473455.1 Teleiodes luculella
CCGCGAGAAAAGCTGAGCTAGTAGTTGATATATTCAGTTGTTATTCAAAAAGAAGTAGGTAGGTTATCAAAACGCGTTTGCTTTATAGAGTGTCCGATCCGACCTGTGCCTATTCGACAAAAACAAGTTTAAAAAAAAAGCGCTGGCAACCTCTACCTTACCTGAGTATGTACTCCGAGAGTAGCGGATCCATGGAAAACTCATGGTGTATGAGCCCCATGGTGGCTATGTCGAGCGCCGGCCACGGCCCGCCCTTCTTCACGGTGCCCCAGTCGCGGTCTAGCGTCAGGTAGCTGTAGTCAGTAGGTTCGGTGCCGGCCGGCAAAGGCTCCATGCATTTCTCTTCTATCGGACCCAGAGAGTTCAGTGACGTTTCCCACTGGAATTAAACCGGTGGAGTGTCAAAAAATAGGTAGGTTTTTTGCTGCTATTTTAAGGCGACTACAGGAGCTACGTGGCGCCCCCACATTAAAAAAAATAATAACTCGTAAAATAATCAAAATTTCAAAAATCTAAAACGGCGAAGATCTATACGGTGTTTTGTAGGATATATTGAAGCTATTAACTTTATTTATTTGAACTCGCTAGTACTTATTGATGGAAACATTGCGAAAAGTGGCCGTTTTCTGCAATCTTTCTATCAATAACTACTAGCGAGATATAATAAATAAAGTTAATGGCTTCAATATATCCTACAAAACACCGTCTAGATCTTCGCCGTTTTAGATTTTTGAAATTTTGATTATTTATCGAGTTAATATTTTTTAAAATGTGGGGGCGCCACTTAGCACATGTAGGCCCGTTAAGATAAAGATCTGCAGTAGTTCAAATTATGAGTTGTCACGTTATTTCCCCTAGATGGTGTTAGGCGACATGTCTCAAGTGTTCATCGTCGGAGGTATGTAAAGAAAACATGTAATATACCTTAAAAAAACAAAATAATGTGTATTAATCACAGAACATTTAAAAGAGGTTAGAAAGGCGATGTGGGCGGGGCCGGCGCGCCAAAACTATGAGCAAAACGCTCATACTTCACGCAAAGAAACGATCGCGCTGTCTAACTCACACATAGCTATAAAAATCTACATCAGTGTGCGTGCATGCGTATGATTCGTTTCCATTTGAAATCGCGTGATTGAGCGGCGCTATGATTGGCTAGATTTGAAATTGCAAATATGTGCGTAAACTTCATCTTTATTGAAGTACAGATGTAGTGGAGGTGAAAGGTGGGGTGGAATCGGCGACACCGGATTTCATACGGACGGCGCATTATCGCCATTCTAACCTCTTTTAAATGTTCTGTGGTATTAATGTTAGGATAAAATAAAAGTCAAAAAGTTTTTTATTTCTTTGGCTGACCAAGCCTGAGCTCTAGAGTGTACCTACGCCGAGCGACCGCGATTTCGCGGCCATTTAGTAGGAAAAACGCGCGCGCTTGTGAAGACGCTAATACGTAATACGTCTGTGGTAATACGGACTCTCGCGGCGCGGTCTTAAGGTGCATTTTGTTTTCATACGAGCGCAACGACAAACGGTAGGCTAATATAGCCAGGGTCACGTTCGACGCGTTCAATGTAATTTGAACGTTAGTGGCGTGGTAGCTAGAATTAAATTCGCACGTTTGCTATCAGAGAGTGCGCCTTCTGTACCTAGTAGGTACTATTATTTATTCTGTGGCCTGAGCTTTAAAATAGTGGTTTGTTTACCAGTGCTTCAATAGTGGCGTGCTGTATGTGTGTGAGGTCGAGCAGTGCCAACAGCGCCATATTGTGCAGCCCGCTCACGAACAGCCCGCACTTGACTGCGCGCGCGCTGTACGACGATAGATCCTCACTATCCGAGTCGCTGTCTGAGTCGCACGGCTGGGCTTTCGGCCTGAAAAACACATCACAATTTATAATGTCTGCATGCTTTCATCTTTATGCGATGCCCTACCAGGGTACATGTACTTATCCGCTAATTTAAGATAAGAACTTAAGCTTGTACATGTGTGCATGAATAAATAAATAAATAATGCTGTCAGTAGGACTAGAATAAAAGCGGCCAAGTGCTAGTCGGACTCGCTCATGAAGGGTTCCGTAACAGTTATGATTTGATGTATTAAAAAATCTACTCGATCTCGTTCAGACCAATTTTCGGTGGAAGTTTGCATGGTACATCATATATTTTTTTTTATTCTGTTAGTTACAGACACACATTTTACCACTTTGGAAGTGTCTCTCGCGCAAACTATTCAGTTTAGAAAAAATATATATTTGAATTAAAATTGTTCCGTGATATATAAAAAAATGCATTTAGTACCCCAAAGCAGGTTTTTTATTTTTACTACTAGAAAATACGGTACAGTATAATAAACAAAAAGGATAGAAATTATATGTAGGCAATTATAGCTCAGTAGCAATTTCTACCAGGCAACCCAACAATATCGCGGGATTTACTAATAAATTAACGTACCGAGCCTAAAAAAACGTACGCTTCGAATTGAGAACCTCTTTCTTTTTTGAAGTCATGGTGGGGACATAATATGATATGAGCTGCTAACGAGATAATAATGATCTGTGTAAAATATCCTGCAAATGCTTAGCGTGTGGGTTTTAAGATTCACCTACCTCACAAACCCTGGTGTCGGAATTGTTGCGCCGTCTTAGACTTCCGACATGGCTCCTATAACGACTACATCCGTAGATAGTAGCCGGGACCAACGGCTTTACGTACCTTTTGAAGCACTCCTTTTCGGACAATTAGGTGATTTAACGTAGGTTGTGTCAAGCCAAATGTCAAGCTGACGAAAGTCTCACAATGCTATATTTGTTTGACGAGTCCCCACCGGGATTCAAACCCGGAACCTCCGTAACGTCAGGCGAGCTTTTGGCCTCTCGACCACGGAGGCTGTTATGTAGCAAATAAAGATTTACAAAACAACAACTTACCTGTCAGTAAACGTGCCTTGTTTTTCTGAGACAGGCGTCATGAATTCTCTGAGTTCCAGCGGCGTCATCACGCGGCTGCTGTATCCACTGGACTTGTCAGAAAACGCCAGGTGACTCAACTTCTCCATCAGCGGAGTCAACTGCACCCCAGTCAGCTTCTTCTTGAAGCTTGTCGCTTCAGAATCGGACCCCATCTGAGAATCGGAACTCTCCGACAACGATTTCAAAGGCAGCGACAAAGATTTCCTTCTCGATTGATCGCTCGATATCGTTTTGGAAGAATCTTTAGGTATTTTCTTAGGCGTTTTCTGTGGAGATTTCGCCAAATCCGAATCGAAATCTTTAAACGTGTCGAGCTCGCACATTTTCATGTTAAAAGTGAACATGTTTTCTTCGTTCTCTTGTTTCATTTTGTTGTAGTGCTGTTCTAAGTACTGGTTGAATAGGGATTCCGATATCGCAACGCCGTCGTTTCTGAACACAGGGAAGTAAGGGTCATTTATAGTCATGGTGCTTTGTTTGAAATCGTGTTTCGAAGATTCTTCAGGCGTTTCCGCTCGTTTTAACTTGAATTTGGAAGTGGCTCTGTTCGATAACCGTTTAATAGTTTCCTGTATGTCAGTAACACTGGCCAGTTTCCTCATAGGTTCCGGTTTGCTTATAAAATGATCAGCGATACAGTTCATGTCCAAAACGATTTTGTTATCACGCGTTTCGTATTCTAAATTCAAATTGGCACAGTTCTCTATATTCTTCAGCACATCCGGTTCTTCTTTCTCCTGGTTTTGGCTGTCGGGGTTTTGGCATATAGACATGATGTTGCCGTGTAAGCGTTTGTATTCCACCATTGGAGTGGAGCACACACTGGTTTGGCCCGTAAAGACTTTTTCGTCGTTTTCTTTGGCGCTTTCGTCTAGAGATTTTTGGTTTTTGAAAGAGAGGGAGAGTTTGTTGGGTCGCGGTCGCGGCTTGTTGGTGAAAGGAACCACGTCGGGCATGGCGGGCGGGGCGTGCGGCAGAGCGGGAGGGGAGATCATCGTGTGGTCCTCTTCTGGCACGGCGGTGAATAGCAATGATTTGTCTCGCTTCATGCCGGGTTGGGGGAACTCGCGAAGTTTCTCGCGTTCTGCTTCTTGGTTCTGGAAATTAATGAAAAAATCTTACTGGACAATAATATTCATTTATAGGGCATAAATGTCATAAATAATTCTTAAAGGCTCCGCACCCAGAGCCGTTAAAGTGTAAAACAAAAACATCGTAAAAAGCGACGATTTCCCACTTTTCTGGTAAAGCCCGAGCAGAAAAATAAAAACCTCGCCATATTGCATAATTTCAATGGAACTAATTTTGAAAATTTTCCCCAGAAATATTGAAGTGTACAACATAAAGAACAGGTTTTCTATTCAAATGGTCGGGCTTTAAAAATAAACTGATCTATGAATATTACTTTCACTGCACCCCTACCATGAGTTGCTAACCAAAATAAACGCGCTCGATATCGAGAGCGTAAACGCGTTATGCGATTTTGTATGGAATTGAAACTACGCCATCTATTGACAGTTAGCTGAAGTACAATTTCTCCATACTAAATGCACGTTTACGTTGTCGATATCGAGCGCGTTTATTTTGGTTAGCAACTCATGGTAGGGGTACAGATGTCAATTTAAAAATTCTTTATAGCACGTTATAATTAACATACAAATCCAATTAACAATAAAAATAATATCTACCTTCTTATACTTAGCCACCATCTCCTCCCCGTTACTATAGAACTCCTGCAATCTATCGGCGTCTCTCTTCAGCCGGTCGTAGTGTCTCCTGCCCACGTACACGACCAGCAGTTGCGCCCCCAGGGGCAGGGGGGTGTCTGTGGCGAGGGCCTCTGCGGGGGACTTGATCCGGTAAGGGTCTACCACTGCCAGGTACGAGGTTAAACTTGGGGGCAACTGAGTGGCTACTATCCTGTAAAAGGAAAACATACTTATCATACTAGTCATCATACTAATATTATAAAAAGGAAAGATTTGTAATTGTGTGTGTGTGTGTGTGAGTGTGTGTACGTTTGTAATGAATAAACACAAAAACTATTGAACAGATTTTTCAAAAAATCTTTTACCATTGGAAAGTTACATAATTTACCCTGAGTAACATAGGTTACCTTTTACGGCGGGAAAATGCCTCATTCCCACCACGGGAAAAACTGTTACGCGGGCGGAGCCGTGGAAGAAAGCTAGTGATGAATAAAGAAAATTGACTTTGACAGTTTTATGAAAAAAAAAAAGGCTAAAGCAGGATCCCAAAAACAGCTGCTCAGTGGTAAAAACGCTTGCCTCACGGAGGTTTCGGGTTCGTATTCTCATCAACAAATATCACTTTGAGAAACTTTCCCCAGTTTGGTTACGGAAATGTCCTGAACTGCGGAAACCTGATTGTCGGAAAAGAATAATGATTCCGTTCCATTTTGTTTCGATAATTCCGTTAGTTGGTTGGTAGTCGTTATACGAGCTATGTCATGTGCGTTAGACGACTATAATACAGCCCCCGTAACATGCAGTGCTATGAAAAAAGTTCGTAGCACATTTAACTGTCAAAATACCCGCCATATTGAAATATCCTCCAATAGGATGAGGGAATACGCACGACAAAATTATGTCTGTCACGCGTGGACCGGGCATGTTAGAGGGGCTGATACAGGATTCATATTCGATAGAGAGAGACAGTACTATAGAGAAGTGTCAGTGTTCTCACTTGTTGTTATAGAGCACGACCCCCCCGAGCACTCCAGGGTTCTTCCGGCACTGCTCCAACACCTGCACGGTCTCCATGTATACCCACGTGGCACTCTGCAAACATAAACAAACACCTCTCATAGGCGACATCCATGGTCTATGAAAACAAGGTCTAACCATTAGACCACGTGACTGACACAAACCTACGTCCTCTTGCGCTGTTAGTCCTTGTCGAATGCGTGTTAATAGACAAGGATGAACAGCGCAAAATGACGTAGGAACGCGGCTGCACGATTCGGTCTCGCTGTCATGTCACCTTTACTTGTTGTTAACACGCCATCTATGAGACGGCACTGCTAACAGTTAACAACCTACATAAGTTTAGGCTGTATTGCATGTTATCGTTCCTTGATCGTCGTGGTAGCTCAAGTAAGTAGTTGGACCTTAATTCAATAGATGGCGCTGCTCCGATTGTATATAAAGAATGTCATAGCTGAAAAACCAAGTCCGGTGAAGCTTGATTAGTCCTTTTCGACACAAACACAGGTCCATTAAAAAAAAGGTGAAAAATCCCTCTTTCAAATAAAATGTACCTATCGATAACAAATCTACGTTAATTTGCTTGCCCACTTCCTAATTCCATATCGAGAAATACACTTGTATTTTAGATGCGTACCACCGAATCTTAATGCAAACACTTAGCTAAAAGTGGTTTAAACTCTTCCCGCTTATTAAAACTGCTCGCTGGGAAAAGATCGTAAAAAACTTTGTGGGCATCGTCCTAATACACAACAAAATAAACATATACATTTTTACAAAAATTCGACGACAGGTAAATTAAGGACCTAACCTTAGGTTAGCATCATACTTTTGATAACAGGCTAAAGTAAATACCTGGGTTTATTTACATTGTACTATCAGTAGTTATCACTGAGGGCTACCATACCAACAATTTGTTGTGCTAATTAAATATACGTTATCTGTCTGATTTATCATTAAGTCAATTATGAGGGGCGCTTAAGTGACTCATTCCGACTAATAATATAAATGCGAAAGTAAATGTCTGCCTATTTCGCTCCACTCTTAAACGGCTTAATGGATTGCGATAAAATAGCAAAGTAGATACCACTATGAAAAAGGACACAGTCTGTTGCTAAAAGGATTCACTTGCGAACACTTCTTCCGGCGGGTTCTTCTCCACAGAAGACAGCCAAATTGTGAACCCGCCTCGACGTCGAAAAGTGATTTGTAAAATCTTACTTCGAATAAAACATTTTTAATTTTCATTTCATTTTCAACAAACAAACACACTTTAAGATTTATCGACTGAGCGAAGCGTGTCCCTTCCGTATGTTATTCTGTCATTCTGCCCGTCTGTTCTCTACAGATCCGATTCTCGTGAAATTTTGTGAGCAGGTTCAAGTTAAGGCTGGATGTTGACCTTGAGAGCGCCCGTATTCCGTAGCGGTAGGGGTGAATATCGTAGTGCGATTGTCCAATCGCATGTGCTGCACATTTTTTGTCGAGTCAGTTTTTAGAAATAAAAAACATAAGCGTTGTTAGTTGCCAGCTTGGAAAGTCTACTTCTGACGTTTAACTGCGCCCGGTAGAATACCTAAGTCAGAAGCAAGCAATACGAAGTTCACACTTGAGTGTCGCAGACGCAATGCAGCACGTGTGCGTGCATCAGACGCACGGCAGTCCGCGAGACACAAACCGAAATGGCGCGCGGCAGCGGAGCGGCAACGTCGCACGCACGAGGGATTTCCTATTGACAATAAACTGCGCTGCTGCATACGTCTGCGGCACTGTGTGAACGGCCTTCTGCTGCGCGGTGCGGCAGACGCAACGCGGCGTGCTGCAGACGTATCCGGCGTGTGGCAGCCTTAAGTCATTAAAATTTGACATTGAAAATCTGGCTATCATGCTTGCACGTGCGGTGATAGCTCTTTATTGATGAGGTAAGCATGTTTGGGCGTCAAATAACTTAGGAGAAGATTTCATATTTTTAGATTAAGCCGCTACAAAGTTTACCTTGGGAAGGGTGAGCATGGGGACTCTCTGGAATATGTGTGCGCCATACTGCAGCACCGGGAGGTATGTCTCGAACACCTGCGTACAAATAAACAACATTTAGTTACAGTAACGATTTTTTTCTTTTGTCAGGTCATTATTGAAAATTTATATTTTACAGCTTAGTTGTAAATAAAAAAGTCAATGTAAACCACATTCGCCCTCGACTTCAAATAGGCTTTTAGCTTACCTGATTGAAGTTTATATTGCAACTACTATTTGATTGTATTTTTTTTATTTGTGATAAGAGCAGCTTTATTTAGTCACATTAGCAACACACTTTAATGGAACCCTAGTTAACATTTGTAAATTTTCTCGGCCAGCCTTTACTTGCAAAAATAGGTCAATATAAGCCGGCCGGCCACCTTAACCCGTCACTTTAAACAAGCCTCTAGCACAGAAGAAAATAATAGTACTAACTAACCCGTACTACGCCCGATATAGCGCCCCACGCCCCGCACCCCGCAGGCGCCGCGGGACTCCGCCGGTGGTGGAGGGGGTGTTTTACCATAGTCCAAGAAAATTCAAATTCAAATTATATATTTGCAAGTCACAAACAAGGTCTTGCAATAAGACCACGTGACTGACACAAGCCTACGTCATTTTGCGCTGTTCATCCTTGTCTAGTACACGCATTCGACAAGGACGAATAGGCAAAATGACGTAGAAATTACATAGGCTCGTGTCAGTCACGTGGTCTAGTTGTAAGACCTTGTTTTCTTGGACCATGGTATTTTACATAGCGCTTGTTATTCAAAAAGAAGTAGGTTGTCAAAATGCGTTTTCGTGTAGAGTGACCGCCCAGTGACGCTAGCAGACCTCCGTCACTCCATGTAGTCGCTCGCTATAACTACCTACCGCCCGGCCGAGCGGTCTCGGGCCGCGTGCGGACCAATTCCCCATTCCCTAAACGTGTTAGTAGAGTGGCGCAATACGCGAGAGAGAGAGAGAGAGAGATGCAGCAACTTCGTCTTTTCGCCTAGCGCCGTGCGATCTGAATTGCACTTTATTATAGCAGAGCTAGGGTTGCAATTTATATGAATTATGTCGCCTAGTGCAGCTTCTGTAGGGACTACTATTTGGTATTCTGTGACGCTAGTTTACCTGGTAGAGCTTTTCGGAGAGCCTCTGCGCGGAGTGGTCGAGGGAAGCGGCCAGCGCCAGTAGGTCTCCGTGGTACACTCGGATCATGGACGTCAGCAGATTAGCGCGGTTAGCTAGCACCCAGTCGGGAATGTTGCGGTCGCTGCCTATTGCCTGGAGACAACATATTTAAATAAATATGTGGGACATCTCACACACGGCCATCTGACCCCAAACTAGGCAAAGCCTGTACTATGGGTGTCAGTCAGCTGATATACATACATATATAAATATACAACATTCAGACACAGGGCAAACACAGGTGCTCATCACACGAATGTTAGCCCTGGGCGGGATTTGAACCCGCGATCCTGTGCTCAGTTGGCAGAGGTACCACCAACTAGGCTACAGGGCCGCCGTCAAATTTGATTTTACAGTCTTTTTTTAAAGAATATTTTACCCTCAAAGAGCCAGTAGTGAGATTGCAGTTTATGTTTTTGCCAGGTGGGTTTTTGTAATTCTATCCTGTTTATACCTCCATCATCTTTAGCGAGAATGTTATATAAACACCTATAAGTAGATTAAGTAGGTATTAGACGTAGGTAATAAATAAATATGTGGGGACATCTCGCATACGGCCATCTTACCTTGTCAGCCTAATTGGCTAAGTGGTAAAACGCCTGCCTCACATTACGGACGTCCCAGGTTCGAATCCCGGTATTCCCGGTGGGGTATTCGTTGAACAAATATCACTTTGTGAGACTTTCGCCAAGTTAGGATATTGCAAGCTGAATCACCTAAAGAAAATCCGAAAAGAAAGATGATATTATTATGTACTTTGGCCAGTAAGCCGTTGGTCCCGGCTACTATCTACGGATGTAATCGTTGTACGAGCCTTACTCCAATAAAATTCAAAGGGAACCACTTATAGTATAATTGGATTTACCAGGATGTATCTGCCATATTCCCTGATAATGAATTTCCCGCTCTGCAGAGTGATGGCGACTGGTTGGGAGAACAGAGACTTGACGCAGTGCGCCGTTCCCACCACCTGGAAATATTCATAAATGATAAATACACCAGGTAGGCATACTACGTAAAGCGCGAGAAGCTGATTCGACATAACGACAGAACCACTTATGGCATCTTATTATGTCACTATGTCGCGTTGCGTTTGACAGCTTCTCGAGCTTTTTGCTCTCGTTACGTCGTAAGCCAACAGGAAGATATTATGATCCAAATAAGATAATATCATCGTTCGTACACCACCATAAAGCCGAGACGTCCACCGCTGGACGAATTATTTTCACAACAATTGATCGTGTCCTGCCCGCTTCAGCTGCTTAATTTTAGACAAAGGCCTCACTCAAAGGTCTTCACAATGATCCTGCCTCGCATCCAGCGGCTGTACGCGAGTTTTACCAGATAGCCAGCCCACCTCGTGGGGTCTCCGGGATTTCCGGCGCGCGATCACATTCAAGTACTTTGCTGACCTTGAATCTTTATAGGATAACTCGTATTACCATCTATCCGTCTGTCAGCGTCGATTTCCTACGACACAACTGGATGGACTAATTGTTTTAATAAGCTGTACTTGAAAATTTGGCAATAAAAATGTGAAAAAGAACGCCACTTTACTCGTATTGTTTCGAATTATCTTGCTCATATTGAAGGATATTGATAAAGTAATAGATACAAACACCTAATTAGTTGTGGATAAAGTTCTGAAAAATAATTCCATTCCTAGATATTTTTTTGGCTATAGTTGTAGCATAAGGCATTATTTGCAATTTAGATTAAATTCAAACAGACATCTATTTATGGATTGGGAAAAACTAGTCTAGATAAGTTTCTACAAACAACATTCTTTTCAGTTATTCAAGGTCTTGAGGTAATTTTATAAAAAATAATACAATATCTCTCTCTATCTCTTCATATACACATTTCCCAACAATAATAAGCCTTACATTTAAGCCTATAGGATTATGTTTCTGATACCTATACTAGACATTAGATAAGTGGATTATAAAAGAGGTCAAACATAACACTAATTCAATTAGCTATAAATATTATATGAGTAAGTAAGGGAAAATAATTCTTTGAACCGGCCCTGTTTATTTACAACTTTTTCTTCTCCATGTTGATGATCGATAAGATCTTTGCAATCCAGAACTTAGCCACTCCAACACTAAAGCCCGACCAAACAAATAAGAAACCTCGCCATATTGCGGAATTTCAATAGAACTAATTTTATAAGGGAAATTGTTGCCATATTCGTAAAAATATACATGTGGCGCCCCCAGATTAGGTTTCTTATTTCTTTGGTCAGGCTTTACTTACTGTACTGATATTTGAAAGCAATAACTTTTGATTTGAAATGTCTATATTTTATTCCTAACGCTGGTACATAATCTTTTCTTTTATGCATATGATATGACTTATGTAGTTATATAAAATAATTTCAATGTTTCACATCTGCTAGGAGTCCCATGATGGCTCATTTTTTTTATGGCAAAAGTTCCCTGCAGGAATCTATATCAATAATAAATAAAGTGACTTGTTATTGCAGCTTTCGAAGCTATACCTTTTCTTTGATTGGTGCATTTAAATAATATTGAGAATCTTCTTACCTGGCCCGCTAATGCATGCCTCTGGGTGTCAGACACCCATCCTGGATGGAAGTACAGCACAGCCTTTATAGGATCATCTTCCTCCGAAGTGCAGCATTGTGTGTCATACACAAAGACTATCATCATTTCCCTGAAGAAAAAGTACAGTTTACACACAGTTTTAATAAGCTACTACCCATTTACCGTAAGATGTCTTGATGCTTGCAATAGCGGCACTATGTCTGTGTCTGAGGTTTGGCTTACCTGTACTAGACCATACTATTAAACACTTCTGTGGTCATGATGCTATTAATGCTAATTGATATACACAGGGTAGGCTCGATCCCCTCGGTGGGGACATATATGAGCTGTTAACGAACGAACGAACGATATACACAAAACATCTTATATGTATGAGTACATTGCTCTCAACTTAATAAGCAACAGACAGTAGCAGTTTGTGCCTAAGATAAACCCAATGACAATAAAACAAGAGCCCCTTGTTCTTAGAATAAATTATAAGTATAGTAGAATAAAGTTTTATCTGAGAAGCTGCATCATCAATCATTGACATCAGTTCAGAATTGTAAAAAAGCTGTTGTTTATTTACTATTTACAGGCGGCTGTTGCCTGTTGGTAATTTGAGTAACTAGATTGTATCTACCTACTAAGTATGAATCTAATTCAGGAGTTAAAAACCACTCAAAGTGGTATCAGTTTCCATCGAGCGAGGCTAATTGACCGGAAAACGACGTCGTCAAAGCAGTGTAGCCTTTCTAATCAAAAGTATTACAACACAACACTATAGAATCCAATTAATTTCCTACGCTCTTCAGACTTACTTGGCCATATTGAGCTTTTTATGTCGTTTCCGCCGGAAAAACTAAATTGCAAATCCCACCATCACGTTCTTTACAATGAAACTTAGCAGTAAATAAGCAAATCGATCACAGTTTTATTTATTTTTCTTTAATTTTATTGAATTAATTAAATAAAACATAGGACACGATCGACGTTGTTCGTTCGACTGAAATGACAGTATTTTTTTTAATGTTGTGTTGCTGTTGTAAGTATATTGTTTTCCGGAGATGGGGAAAAGCGTGCTTCTAGGGTTTTAGAGTTGGTTGAGTGAGATTATTATATTTCGGAAACATTTCCTACTTTTTTAGATTGACCCAGAAATACAAAGAAAAAAACAATGTTTATTTTTAAAAAGTTATATTTTAATAAGGTTTTTTACATTTTAAATTTTACTTCATGGCAACTTTTATGAAAAAGATTTCAACTTTATCAGTAGATGGCAGTGTTGCACGAGTCCCCAATAAGAGTTGCTAAGAGTTTTCAAAACCTACCCTAGATGGCGCTAAAACCCTTAAAAATATGAACAGCTTACAGCACAAATAGGATGAGCGAAGTAAAAAAAGAAATTTAGGTAAGCAGACTTTTCAGGACTATTCATTCAAACACAAACCAACAGATATTTTTAATCGATGTGCACAGAAAAAGCAACTCTATCCATTCACTCCACTCCACTGTCCTTCCAGCAGCTAACAATGTCGCCTATCCCACAGGCCTATCCATAGAGTCACTCATAAAATAGTCTTGAACGAGAGAGATCTCGTTTATTAGAAATTAATAATAATAATAAAAAGTAACTCTCCCATTACGGCAAGGATCAAGAATCAGCCTCATTGTCAGGTCAGTCTGCATTGTGCCGTTTCGTAGAAAATTCCTAAACTTTGAGGCTGGCTAGGACAAGTAGGTATAAGGTAAGTGGGATAAGTAGGGGCTGGTCGGCTCTTTAAGTAGTAAGTAGTAGTTTTAATCCTTTCCCTTACATCTCTCCTTCTCCTTCCACACAATTCTTTTCCAATTCCTTTACAGCTATTCTCCTGTAGAACAGCCGTCAAAGCGCATTACCTTACCACCCTATCCTCATCCTAATTAATATTTTCATCTCTTTATGTATGTATTATTTTATTTTAAATAAGTATTGTATATGTAAGCATAAACTAAAAACACCAACAATGTGCACCCAACCTGACGCCGCCGTGCCGTCGTGTTTTATTGGGAATGTTCCGTGGAACGGCACATTACAAAGTCAACGTGCCGCCTCCGGTCCATTCTCTTGTTGATTATTTATTTGCTTCCATATGCACAAAGCGCAGCAAGGGGTATTGCACTTGTTTTATTTAACAAATTATATTTTTTTGTATCTGCGTGTGCGGTTATCAAAACAGTGTAAGTTACGCATATTGGGAAAATCTTTACAAATATTATAAGCGAGATTCGATTGTTTGTTTGCATTGAATAGGCTCCTGACCCGATTTTAATAAAACTTGGTGTAAAGATAGAATAGACCCAGGCTACCTTTTACCGCGGGAAAATACTTCATTCTCACGAGAAAAACTTAACGCGGGCAGAGCCGTGAGGTGGAAAGCTAGTTATATATAATTTCCTTTTCATGTTGTGGGAAAAAAATAATCCACACAATTTAATCCATGACAGGCAGGCTGAATCAGCTGATTGTCCAAAAAGAGAGAAACTTCCGTGCTTCGGAAGGCACGTAAAGCCGTAGGTCCCGACTACTATCTACGGATGTAGACATCATAACACGAGCCATCCATGTCAGAAGCCATAGAACAACACTTCGAAATCCACACGATAAGCAAGCAAATTATCCTAAACAATTTTTGCGAAAGCTACTTGTATTTCGCAATATAGGTATTCCAATACGTAAATGTTGTTTGTTCATACAGCAAGAGTTCGTTGACTCGTCCCCTTGCTACCCACGTCACGAGCCATGATTCACTGGAATATCTTTGTCCTGAGGCATCTGATTCCATACAGGCTGCGCCGCTCGGAATAACGATTAGGTAAAAGTGTTTAGAATATTGTACGGGAGTTGGAAGTAAAATTTCACTGCTCATATCGTCGTCGGTGGCCAAGTGGCTAGGCCCGTTGACTTCCGTTCCGAAGTTCGATGGTTCAAACCTCGGCACGTACCAATGTGATTTCGATTTTCGAATTCATATGTACGTTTATTCGACGCTCTTACGGTGAAGGAAAACATCGTGACGAAACCTGCACACACCTGCGAAGAAATTCAAAGGTTGTGTGTGAAGTTGACCAACCCGCACTGGGCCAGCGTGGTCGACTAAGGCCTATTCACCCTGGTATCAGGGTAGGCTCGAGCCCCTCGGTGGGGACATATATGAGCTGTTAACTATATGGAAATAAAATATAGAGTAAAAGTCAAAAGATTTGTATTAGAAGAAATTTTTTGTAAAAAGAATTTTGCGGTTAAAAAGCTAAAAAATATCAAGAACTAGATGCGTGCGACGATTCATTCTCAGTCAATGAAGGACACGCATCTAGTTGGTTGGGTTGGTCGGTTGGTTATTTACAGGGTACATTACCTACCTATAGAACATCCTTAGGGCGAAAAGTTTATTTCTCGCGTCGTTTCATATAAAATAGTAAATTTTATTGGAAAATTTGACCAGTTTTTATATTTTTGAGTTTATAAGTTACTACCTTTCCGCCGCGGCTCCGCCTGCGTTAACAGTTTTTCCCGTGAGAATGAGGTATTTTCCCGCGGTAAAAGTTAGCCTATGTTACTCAGGGTGAATGTAGCTTTCTAATGGTGAAAAATTTTTTGAAATTGGCACGGTAGTTTTTGAGTTTATTTATTACAAACATACACACACACAAAAACAAAAATAATAGTAGTACGAAATGTACTAATCACAATTCGGGTAATGATTAATTTTAATCTTCATTATAGAAAAATATCAATAGAATGACGATGGCACGTCTTCCCCAGTGCTATTAATGTAGAGAAATTGTGTAGTGTTGCGTAGAGTGCTAATGTCTTGCGCATAATACGAGTTTGTTTGGCGAATAGTTTAGTAGAAGCGTGCTAAAGTTAACGGAAGAAAGTGATTGGATGGTCGAGATTTATTGGTTGGTTGAGCAAGTTGTATGTGCTTGCTTACGTTTGATAAAAATGTATGTCATACCGGTAGAAGCAGCGTGGGCAGGCCTTTCACAAGGTGCACAGTGAAGGTGGAAGCTGATAGATGCAAGTAGGTTAGGATCGGTCACTATCAGCTCACATAATATTTTTATTAGTTCTTACCAAAGAATAGTCCCTACTTACTAAAATGCTCGCTCAAGCCTACCTTGAATTCAGGGTGAATATGTCTTATAGTCATCGGTCTTAGTCAAGTCCAGAGACAAATTTTGAAATTCTTAACTCATGTGTGCAGGTTTCCTCGCAATGTAAATTTACTTCACCGTAAAAGCGTTGAATAAACCGTACAATAATTTCGAAAATATCTTTATAGTTGTACGTGACGAAATTCATGCCCGAATGGAAGACAAAAGAGAACCGAAACGTTTTTTTTATCTTATGGCACTAGGTAAACTGTATGCCAGTGTCGAGTTTTCGATTTTTTAACTTCTTTTAGGCAAAAGGTAGGGGAAACTTACAGCCTAAGCATGTTTTTTTAGTCTTTGCTTAGCATTTACACCCTGTATAGTGGAGATTTATATTAGTGCACCACCCTTCTCTCAGTCCAACCTTCGCGTGTCCTAGTTGTACAGTACTGTTGACAAAAAAAGCTACGTGTAGAATGCCGTATGACCGCGCCTGTCGCTCCGCTTGCTAGGATTAAAATCGCTCACTTCAGTTATTGAGACATGTCATGAAATTCCAAAACATTCCAATAAATTAAATGTTTGGTATGCCCAGACAAACGTTGTCCTGTCAAATTCACACATAAAATATTTTTTTCTTTATCTTCTTTTTTATACTTCTTTGTACAACTTTTATTTTTATTATATTTTGAGGTGAATTTGCTCTCATCATCCGAAAATAAAGATATATTAATTTTTGAGGCTCCCAATAAAATGTCACGCTCATAAACCTTTAGTTTTTTTGTTTCCATAAAAAAGGGTTTTGAAACCCGAATTGTAACTAAACAGATCAATGAAAATAACAAAACCGAGGTGCATAGAATTATAGAAAACTACTAATCGAGCGATGTCTGCATATCGAACGGAAAATCTTATTTTCACACCCAGATAGAGGTATCCAAAAATACGCCGCGTTTTTGTAGATTATATTACTAGTGACTTTTTTTAATGTATTTTTGGACTTTGCTGCTGACGTAACTTCATATTTAGTTCAATATAATACAATACAATATACTTTTTTTCCTTTTTTAACCCCTGACGAAAAAGAGCGGGGTGTTATAAGTTTGACGTGTGTGTCTGTCAGTCTGACTGTGGCATCGTAACTCCTAAACGGATGCGCCGATTTTGATCTAGATTTTTTTTGTTTGCAAGGTGTCACAATCGAGAGTGTTCTTAGCTATGATCCAAGAAAATATCTTCAGCCATTTGAAGATTATCAGCTTTTTTCTAGTTGTTGAAAGGATCAAGTAACGGTTTTGTGTCGGGGGTTAATAAATTTTTAATTTAGTGGTTATAATTTTAAATAAATATACCTACTTTTTACTTGTTCTGTAGTGGATATATTATGTTACTCATGTTGTTTTACTACGTAAACTATTAGACCTCTGAATTAGTAAGTTAAGTATAAAAAATATATATTTTTTTGAATATGGAAAGGAATTGTCACTGCTACCGGTTATGTTTAAAAACTTGCCCTTTAGACCACCGAAAATATAAAAATGAAGTGGTACTTGGTGGTCTTTTTTACTTTTTCGTCAATCGACGATCATGATGTCGCTATTTAAGAAAATATATAAATACTCCTGTAATATTATGTAAGTAAAGGTTGCCTGGTAGAAATTGCTTGGTACCTTAGCAATAAGACCGCCTTTTGTACACTTGTCTTGTTGCAATTATGTCTTCTTGTATTCTTCTGTGTGCAATTAAGTCATAATAATGTATATTCTATAATATTCTATTCTATGTATAATTAATGAAATCTTTAAATTCACCGAGTCAACAATATCCGAATCAGACTTTTTTTGAGGTTGAGTCCACATTTAAGTAGAGTGGATATCAAATCAAGACATACTTATCTTTATATGGTGATGATCAAAAATTATCATGTAAAATTACCTTCGCGGAAATCGAAATTATCGTAGGTTACATCGGTTGGGTTACGTAAACTTTTTGCTTAATTACCAACAGTCGCATACGCCGCCGCCGTAAGGTCGTAGAAAGTGAATCGACTCGTGTGAACCGTCAAAAAAGCCCGCCATCTTGGCAGTCTGTGGCGCGCAGCCCGCGCTAGTCGTCGTTTCCCGCCCAAAACGAGTACAATTTCGAACTTCGAACGCGATTTAGCTTCCTTTTTATTTCATTTTTCACGCGCGTGTTGGCCAGTTGTAAAAATAACAAGGTTTTTAAAGTGTAACGGTTTATTACTTGTGATGTTGTGATTGTGTTGAAACATTTGTGTCTTGGAAAACTGAAAGGATACTTGCTGAAGGATTTTCTCTACTTGTGACCTTAATGTGTAATTAAAAACTTTTTAATATGGGAAGCTCCGACAGGAGAAAATATTTCGATTCCTTGTGGAAAATGGTAAGTTTAAAATTAGTATATTTTAACAAATATTTTTAGATATCATTTCACATTAATCTAAGAAATAATAAAAAAATATCTAGTTAAACTATGTATTAATAAACCAAATCTATAATTAAGAAAGTAACATCATCAATCATTATGATTAAAAAAGTAATTAATTAATTTATGGGATGTTGTAACAGGTTAAACATATTAGCATACTAGTTATTAGGTAACAGTTGGTATATTTTATTATCAAGGCTGAGGAAAGTGTCCAGTGTTAAATAACTAACTGGTCAATAATATAATCGATATAATATCGAGATGGAATAATCAGAATTTCTCTCGTTTGCAGATTTCTCTGTTTTCTATGCGTAAGCGACACTTAATTTGTATTGGAATTGGTTCAAAGCATTTGCATCCTTTTTGTGTTATTCAACCTAGTGTGGGCAACATTTTGTAGACTTTAGATTGGATAGAATAAGGCTGAAAGGACTTAAGTCGAGGCCAGGAACACATTAAAAAAACCGTTTTCAGGCTCAGAGTCCAAACTAGTGATGTGCCGTTCCCGGAAATATTCCCACACTAAGAATGCTACTTTTCGTTTGAGGCCAACTAGGATAAGTCAGCGAGATCTGCAGGGTCGGTCGGGTCGTTAGTTACCTAACCGGAAAACACCAACTCGGTCTATCACACCTAGCCAGCTTGAACAGCAAATTTCGTTAGGAATATTTATGGGAACAGAAATTTCCTGAGAATTGTGGGAATATTCCCGGGAAAGGCACATCACTAGTTCAAACTCTTTCTCATTGTGGACGAATACGTGCTGTTATTTATAGACAAAACAGCTTGACATTGTCGCATACCTATTAAATAATACTAGTTTCATAGTAACAGGTGTTACAAGGGTGAAAATCCAATTAACATTCAAATGGTCTTGAAGCTACAAGGCACCAATAAAATTATTATACTTGCTCTACCAGAAAACATTTTAAATAATTAATTTAAATGTTATTAGACGGCGACGCACGAAATAATAATTTGTTGTCTGCGGTTGCAAAAATATAATATTAAAATTCTTTACATAACGTATTTTTCTAACGCAACATTTGCTTTTTAAAAATTTAGTTTCTAAAAAAGAAACTAGTCCAGATAATTTTGACGCCAGACAGAAAAAAACGAGACTTTTTTTATGTACATACATAATATGCGACAAACTCGACTTTTTTTGCTCAAAATCTATCATAAACTCTGCAAACAAAAGAAAAATTAGTTGTTTTATCATCGTTTTATTTATTAGTAATATGTACAAATTCTCTTTTTTTGGTTGTTACGCACCTCTAATAAAATTGTACGCTACATTTTACAGCACTAAAATACTTTATTCCCGCGGGAAAATCAATAAAGATTCAAGACTAATAGCGTGCGGACTGCTACTTACTACTGATTATTAATTCCATGGCGGTAGCGTTTTCTAATACTAGGCGTTCATACAAAAGACTTCAACGCGAGCGACAGCAAAATATTTAATACAACAATTTTGTATACTCTTTTATTAGAGGTCTCGAAAGAACCTTTAGTTTGGGTTATTATATTAGTAACTTTGAACATGTTAGCACTTTTATATCTTGTAAGATATGTATAATTAATTATTTTACAACTTTGGTTATTTTGGCATATTGGTCATTTCATTAGTTCCAATGATATTTTTACGTTATTTAATTATGTATTAACTATTTACAACAGATAAAGAGGCTTAAAATGTGTGTTGTAAAAAATTAGTTAGCCTCAATAGTTTTATAGTTTGCTGGAAACTTTCAACGAAAGTAATTGAAAAAATATTTTTCAATTTTAAGGAAAATCGCATTAACATGATATTTCAGCCAGTATCCACCTTCAAGATGACAGATAGTACCTATATTAGCTTGTAAACTTTTATCGCAAATAAATCGCAATCCATTGACTTGTTAGCTAAACGAATTACCTACTTTTTAATTTATAAATCTAGTTTCGAAAGATTTACAAGTCATTTTGAAACTTCTATAACGATACCTGTATTCAAAAGCCTCCAATATTGTTTTGTAAAAGTGCGAGCCTATAGAGTACATGTTGTCTTATTGTATCGCTGTACAGTGTCCTTCACATTCCCCGACGGTGATTCCGGATCCTCTCGCTGTGGCTGTATGGCTGTACCCGCACTGCCTATAAATGTTTTAATCATATTTCAGCCAGTACTAAAGAATGAAATACGATGCCTTTGTAGCACGTTAAAAATAAATTACATATTTTATAGTACAACATAAATACAACACAATATTCGTTGTTTTTTTTACTTGACACTACAAGCACTAGTGCCCATGGATTGAATGCCATTAGTATATGGAATGTAAGAAGTAACGCAAAAAAGTATTCTACATCTACGTTTAATCCATGCCAATGCCATAAGAAATATCTCTATTGATATTATTTATTTGAAATTTATACAAGACAGAAAGAAGAACAGCTTAAATGGCGGTCATATTTCTTTAGTAGTATTTCCAGGCAAGTTTATTACCTGTATATTATGTAGGAAACAGCACGAAGAAGAAATGTTTGGTAGTAATTTCTTCCACAAATTAGAAAAAAAAATAGAGACAGAACAAAATAATAATAATTCATTTCAGTGCATTAAAACGTGTGTTATGTTAAGCTAATTACTTTAATTGAAATAAGATACGGGTATTTAAAGTGCAAAATTAATATAAGAAAATAATTACAACATAGCAACAATCTTCAGGATATGGATGTATTTATCCAATAAACGAAACTAAGTAAAAACTTGCAGTTAACACCGGAAACGGTTTTTAGCAGTTTTCTTCAATTATGTAGTAGAAGTTTTGTATCGTTTTCACTCATCAAACTCTTTTATTTGTTTCATAAATGATTATATCTTGATAAAAAAAAGTATTTGAGTATTGATTTTTACAAAGTAGTAATAAAGCAGGTGCAGGCGTCTCTATTTAGACAAGAGAAGTCTGCGTTAGGAGACACCGCTCTTCATTAATGTGTTTACAAGACTTTATTTGACCTACTCTAATACATGCTAGCCTCTTAACATAGATTATGATCGTTCAATTTCACAGAAAATTTCAGCGCCAACCCCCCAATAAGTGTATCTGTCGTAGCCAAGTGGTTAAAATAGCCGTTCAATCAAACAGCTAGCCCTTTGACTGAACATCGCCATTTAATCACACGGCTGTACGTCGCTTAGCCGACTTGTTGACTGCAACGTTCAACACTACTGCTTAACGACGCTTAGCCAAATGGTTAAATGGCAAAATTAACTAGGGTGGCCATTAGTTTAGCATGTGATTTGAAAAAATAGGAAAACTTTTTGTAATTTCTTGGGAGATTTTTCTTGGATTAAGTTTAAGGACGGTTTAAGAGGTGACCAAAAGTTTGAACAAATTAGTAAACATGAAAAACAAATTCATAATCGTAATATTCTTTATTGTTGTATGTTGGGCAGAGCGATACAAAAATTTTAACAGCTTTTTTTGCTATATGACTTTTTTTGATAACTGACTCTTAATATTATACACCATCTTGTCTCTGCCTCCATGTCCATAATCTTTATGAATAGTATTTAGCATGGTGAAATACTCTTTTCGGGGTACAATGCGTATCACAGGATCATCAGTACTCTCTCTTTTTAAAATAAGATATTCTTTACTGCCAATTGTCATTAAATCGTATTTTGATATCCAATAATAAGACATAGAAGTCCTGCATTCCGTGTTAGTTATGGACACCCTAGCGTTCTTTAATAACTTCAAATACCTTGGTGATGCATTTCATAATCCTGTGATTTCTCTTCGTATAACTTTTAAAATTTTAGTTCACTCTTATCACTCATATGTGCCTCCATAATTTCTGGCTCTTCAACACTAGTAACGTACCTATATTTACTACTTTCTTTCCGAAAAATATCTTGAAACAATCAAAAACACAGGTAAGTTGACGCCATATTGAAAACAAAACACACCTAGCGCCGTCGCGGTGGTAGGCTGAACTAATTCAATTAAAAGGCGGCTTTTGAGTCAGCTGTAATGTTGAACGTTTTGAGCGCCTCAAATATTCAATTAAGAAGCTAGACGTGTGATTGGATGGCGATGTTCAGTCAAAGGGCTAGCTGTTTGATTGAACGGCTATTTTAACCAGTTGGCTACGACATATCAACCAATGAGTCTGGTGAGCGTTAGTCAATATGTTTTGAGTCTTTTAAGTAAATATCTATTAATGATTACATTACACGTTAATTAAAATTCTGACGTGTCATTACTTGCTTTTCGCTCAATGAGAATTTTCGATCTTTAAACCGAGTATATACCTATTTACAGAAATTGTTTGGTTTAAAAAAAACTCTTCATTCTGCTGAAAGTTACAAAACTTCTTAAAATCTATAAATAATCTCGTACACAATTAAAAACGTTCGCTGATTATTTGAGTCTTTTGTTTTTCACCACTTTCGCCAATCCCACACTATATTAATAAGAAATGCTTCATAACTTTTTCTCCGAGAAAATAATAATGAATGGTTGTACGCCACGCGCCCATACAAAAGACTTCGGTGCTCGCAATCAGCCGCTATTCAGTAACTGTTCAGATTATATTTTGCACCTTGCTTTTGTGTTATAAATCGCGGTGATTATAACCTATTATACCTTCAGGTGTTATAAGAGCAGTTTAAGAGCATTGTTTGATCAACAAATTAGTTATATCATGTACTTTCTACCTGCAAATTATGTGCTTAGTAATACTAAATCGGTTATATCTTTCTTTCTTTGAACATTTGTGTTGAAATCTCATATGTGACGAAAGTGGCTGAGATCTATTTTAGGTATCAGATAAACAAAGACGAGGAAATACGAAGGGCTTATAACTTTATTTTATTTCGAAATAATTTAATCGTATCGTTTATTTTTACAGCAGCGTTTACTTATAATAAAAAAAAAGTAATATTTGATACTTATTTTTGAACCTAAAAATAACTAAAATATTTATGTCTAATTAAGAGCCACAGAACTGTATTAGCTAAGGGCGTAACTACTCATCCGGAAACCACCAGTTTATCTTCGTTTATTCCACGTACTAAATTCGTACGTTAATTTTCACGTACTTAAAAATCGATGAGACTTGAAAATGATGACATTTTCAAACAAAATTCAGGATTATGTAAAGTCAATTACATCAAAGCAGCTAATACAGGGTAGGCTTACGGCTCGAGCCCCTTGGTGGGGCCTTCCCCTTGGGGAAGTAACTATAAGAATAATAACTGGTGTCTATTTGAATAAATATAATGGTTTTCCTTGCTTCCGGGTTTCTTATGACCTAAACATTTTTATGTAACATGAGGGAGATCCGACAAAACTCGTAGTATTTATTCAATATGTCCTTCTAAATGTCAAAAATAAACGTACGTGCTTGGTTACATAAAGTTCTAACGATACGTGATACTAAGATATCGACTTTTGGAATAGGTGTTGAGCAAAAATATTATATTCTTATTGCTATGACATTTCCTTTATTTTTTAACCTCAAAAAGAAATCTTAACGAACTCATTAATTGGGTTCTTATCTGTATATTTCCATTTTCACGAACTTACAATAACTTAGAAAGAGTATAATAAGTAAATAAATATTATTATTTTTATGCGTAAACTAGCTTTCCATCTTGCTGCTCCGCTCGCGTTAAAAGCCTTTTCACATTGGAATAAAGAATTTTCCCTTGGTAATAGGTAGCCTATGTTACTCCTCAAGGTCTATTCTATTTTTACCAAGTTTTATAAAATCGGTTAAGTAGTTACGGAGCTTATTTAACGCAAAGAAACAAACAATAAAATCTTCCCTCTTTATATTTTTTGTGCCTATTTGTGTCTTAAGCTATGGCTGAAGATATTTTCATGGTTCATAGCTAAGAACACTCTCGATTGTGACACCCTTTCAAACAAAAAAACTAGATCAAAATCGGAGGATCCGTTTAGGAGCTACCATGCCACAGACAGACAGACAGTCAAACTTATAACACCCCTCTTTTTCGTCGGGGGTTAAAAATAAATTAAAATGAATGTCTAGTCCACTTGTGAGACCGGAAGGCCAGTCTACAATAAAACACTTCACGCTGCGCAGGCGCGTAACTACTCGCATTTCATAATCAACTGACATTCTTTACGCCCAGTACGTGGCCTGACCTAGTCACACAGTAACATCGTTCAAGTGCTGTATAATAATAAAGTAGTTGTGATTAATCTTTCGCTACTTCCACACTTATGCTTAAGATGCTTTTCATGCGGTATGCAATGCACCGCCCGCCCGTATTACCCGGCTACGATGAAGCAAAAAGGAGGGTTATGATTTTTAATGATACCGCATCATATGTACATGCGACTGGACATGAGAGCGCCCATATTCTGTAATAGTAGAGGTGAATTTCGTAATGCGAATGTGTCTAACTGCATGTGTTTCATTCATTGCCAAATATGTTGTACGAGTATGAAACAGAAAAATAATATGTTACTCACAACATTATGCTTAATTGGCTTCCACCCTCACTTTTATTAAAAAAAATAAAAAATAAAGTGTGCCTATCCTTGGGGTCAAATGAATCACTGTGAATATAATTTATAACTTACGTGCCTATCATGGTATCGCTATACTTCAACGATAAAGAAATATAATTTATTGAACCAGGAACTTTTTTCAGAAATTATTTAAAATTAGTAAAGCATAAAATTTTTCGTAAAAAAAGACGTGAAGGAATCAAAGACTACTCGTATTATAATTCGTCTATATTTGTTGACATCCGACTTCGTCTTGATTTATATCATCATAAATAGAGAATTATTTAAAATAAATAAATAATTTTCCTTGAATCACCTCTAAAAGGAAACAATGAATTCAACATGTCTTACAATATAATATACTGGTTATACATGTATGTATAGAGTTTTAAACAAGTAGCTACGTTACCTGACATGTTTTGTACTGTCTTTCTCTTTTCACAGTCAATAACACAAACACAGAGTCAAAATAAATACTTAAAAAAAACATGTATGTTAGGTTAGGTTATTTTCTGTTTTATAATTTAAATATTTTTTAATAAATGTATTTTGTATTCGAATTAAATTGAATTAGTTTGCAGAGACAGAGAGAAGGTGCAAGTAATAATAATATATATCTATAATACGTTAGTATTTTGTTAGTACCGTACAAGTTTGGATTTTGTATTACTTTAAATACAATGAAAATTTTCAGTACCTTTTTCAAAATTTGAGGTCCAGTACTTTTAATATGTCGAGAAAGAGGTTTAGTTGAGGTTAGACACGGCGACCGTTCACACCAATACAATATGTCACTGTGTGTGTCTGTAAACAGGTAGTAAGGGTAAATTACACGCTACCAGCCTCAAGGGTGTGGCCAGGCCCGCAATGTCAACCGGTGGCGATATTTAGAGGTGTTTGTCGTGAGGACTAGTCAATGAAGCTAGTTTAATGATAGATAAATAGATCGTGTTGCGCAGGAGGTCTTAACGTGACAAAATGTATGGAACCAAGTTGTAGTGATCTAGTTTAATAAGCTTGCTGTGTAGTCACACGTGCTAGTTTTTACACCGCTAAATACCAATGGGGAGGACTTTGTCTAGCAGTGGACGTTTACTGGCTGAAATGATGAAATACCAATGGAATTTGTATTTTTTTTTATATTGCTTCTTAACCCAAACACTTTTAAAGATGGTTTTAGTTTGGGCTCCCTGCGAGATTACCCTGCTCACCCCGTTAAGAAAAAGAGTGTATTTTTATGTACTCTATAAATCAGCGAAGAAAGGAGAGTGGTTCCCCGTTTTGCCTTTGACTAACACAAATCTTCATAAATGGGTAATAAATTAATACTATTTCTCATAGATTGGGTAGCAGTGTTGACTTGTGTAACTAACAACAACTGTGATCCCCAACCATACTGCCAAGAGTGGGCCTTTTGGCAACAGGGAGGCCTTATTTCTGCAGTGAACTGTTATAGCACAGAAGAAAATAAGAGTGTTATAGACTGTCATAGTTATAGGTACTATAGAGTTACATAGTTAGGTTATATACTCGTAGTTAGGTATTTATATGCTTCTGTGGTTATGGGTAGAGAGATACGAAATAATATAAGTAATAGGTGTTCATGTTGATTTTGGCCTTATTTTAACATGAAAAAATAAATTTGGACTAGTATGTTGTACACAAAAAGTATTATTACCAAACCAATTATTTTAAAATATCTTGTTGTCCCAATGTTTGCCAATTAAAGGGAACAATAAAAACAAGTTTACGTTTTATTTATTTATTTACACAGATTATAATAAAGGCATACTGGTTTTCCTTGAGCGACCTTTTCAGAAGGAATGCGAGGCTATCAGCGAATGATATTTTTGTACAAAATTGCCTACACCATCAATATTAAGTTGAAAGCTGCCAACTTCAAGCATTTTTTTATCGATCCCAAAGCAATAAATATCATAATAATTATTATTTATTTGCTAAAGTTTTATACAGCTATTGGATAGATATAATAGAGGTTTTAACATAATATGGTTGACAAAAATAATATCATATAGTAGAGGCGTATACAGATTATAGATGAGAAATAAACAGATTTAAATTCTGTGTAAATTTTATTATGATTATCAAAAGCGCAGAGGTCCGTGATTGAATTACTAAGTAAGTGATTGTTTATTTATCAGTAAAATGAACCAGCTTGTAATTGTGTACTATTTAAGTGTTTTTTTTATTCACTGACATTTAAAATACAGGACTTTTACTAGGTTAGGTTATAATTAAAATTCATTTTTTAATTTTTCGCTGTGAAAAATATTGTTCGTGCGGATTTTGTACGTTCATAGTAAGATAATTTCCGATCGCGACGCACCGTGCTGTTAAGTCGAAAAAGTACGACAAATAAAGCTTCACCGGACTTGCGGGGGAGCGGAAGGCTCTACCCCAAAGTAGTCATGTACCAACGAGTCTAGAGGCGGGGAGAGGGAGCCTCCGACCTAGGCCTAGCGCGTTGATACGGAAAAACATTGTGAAGGAGACAACGCCTGAGGGGCTTCGTCTCACCCTGCTGTGTGTTTTTGGACTTCATCAATTATAAATTTGCTATAGCAATTTTTTCGGCTTGTTTAACTGAAAAGCTGAAAAGCTACTTGATAACAAATTAGGTATTGAATTATTTCCACTCTCACTTCCATTATCCGGAATCGGTGTGACAGTGGTAGTAAATTGCATGATGAATTAATTTTCTGAGCTTCGTGCTATTCTAAGTCATTTCGCGGTATTATGTTCTGATAACGGAAATATTACGTAATCATTGAGTTTGTGGGTGTTTATTTGGGTGTTAAGTCCTAGATAAATAATAAAGGCGCACTTTCACTGTCTATAAGTCGGTTGATACAAACCATGCGGGGCTCCCAAAACTCAAAATATTTTTTTCTGTCATACATACCTGTACACAAAGGTTCCCCGCATGCGGGCTCTATGGCATGCGTTTCGAAAATCTCATTTGTGCGCCTTTACTTAGCTATGTGATTATGAGTGACAGATAATATTTATAGTTTATCATTTGTATATTGGAGGATATTTCACCATTGCAAGTTTTTCGCAGCTTTTGTGAGATAATTGCTTGTCACAGTTGCTTCATGTTAGGCTTACAGGAGATCTCTTCGTAAACTCTTTTGTAGTATTATCGTTTAAAATTGTGTTTAGCCTAGCTACGAATATAACAGTGAATGCTAGAATCTATGCGAAGGTGGCACAATATCCTTCAAATAGCCAAACAATAGAGTTCCTATCTCAAACCTTCTCATAGCCGAGTCTGAATGGGGGACCTCGCCGAATAATATGTGTTTGTTGATATGCAGCTCGAGATACACCATACAATGGTACTAAGGGTAGCTGGAACTTGGTGAATAAAACACGGTGCGGGTTGTCGCGAGTAAATTTTCATGGGAGTGAGCTTATCTTAAGTACTATCAATAAGTGTGAAGGGGCAGAGCGCAAACGCGTAGATTTCATGTAAGTTCAGCCTCCGTGGCCGATCGGTCAAAAGCTCGCCTTACGTTGCGGAGGTTTCGGATTCGAATCCCAGGGGGAAACTTGTCGAACAAATGTCACTTTGTGAGACTTTCCTCAGTTTGGTTAGGACATTGAAGGCTGAATCACTTGATTGTTCGAATAGATAGATGATTCTGTACTTCGGAAGGCACGTAAAGCCGTTGGTCCCGGCTATGATCTACGGATATAGTCGTTACAGGAGCCATGTCAGAAGCCTTAGGCGGCTCAATAATTCTGACACCAGGGTTTGTGGGGTAGATTAACCTCGAAACCCACATGACAAGCAAGCATGTAAGTTTACGGTCAACTCTGCGGCGCGGTTTATCGCCTCTCCGTCAAGATTCTTCGCTATTCATTCAATATATCATTCTTCAGTTACCATCATCATTTCAGTCTCAAGACGTCCACTCGTGGACACAGGTCTCACTTGAAAATCTCCACAACGATCGGTCCTACTAACCTAACCGCATCCTTCGGCTTCCCGTGATTCTCACAGGATCGATAACCCAACGGTGGGGGATCTGCCCACGCTACGCCTTCCGGCTATTTTTACAATACTAGACTAAATACCAAGGGCTAACTAATAAGTAAATTGAAGATGATTATCAAAACAATCGTTATGATAACTAAAATTCTATCTCACTGTTAATCACCACTTAATGTTGACATTGCACACAATTAAATAGTAAATACAATAGTTTCTAACAAGCAATGTTAAATCTTCAATTGACAATGTTACCAAATTTCCCATGTCGTTGTACCATGGCCTCCCATGGCTCTGACACATGAAACCCGAGTTGCTCCTATAATTGCCTTTTGTTTAAACCAGATCTAGAGATACTTGGCATGGGAAGTGAACGTTAAGAGTACCAATAGCACCTCATATAGAGATTTAGAAGGTTTATTCTTATAGCGGATTCTTTATAATGAAGACAAACCTTTGCCGATAATTCTTTCAAAATAATATCATAAATTATTATTGGCTCGAGCCTATCTTTAATCAAAAGTCGAACACGCTGGCCCAGTACGGGTTGGTCAACTCCGCACACAACCTTTGAATTTGTTTGCAGGTGTGTGAAGGTTTCCTTCACCGTAAAAGCACCGGAAATACAAAATGAAATAAAGAATATATTTATTTTTTATTTTTTTATTTATTACAATAAAAACGCCGAATATACGTACAGAAACAAGAACAAACTAAACTTCTTATTCACTTTATACTCCAAATCACTTTATTAGCACTTTAAGCTACGATCTACTTACCACACCCTCTTTTTTCCCACACGGAACTAAGCTAATTGAATTACCGACAGTTTTATTACAAAATTCATTACCTAAGCGCTTGCAAGCGGCGCGAGAGTTCGCTGCCACAAACCAAATAGCTATGTAAGATGCGCAATATTTGCTCGGCATACTTCGAGCTATTTAGGTCTTATTTAGATGAATTACGTTTCTGTTTACATTGTGTATTTAGTTATTTATCTATTTGTTTTATTTATTATGTGAGCTCATTGGTGGGTGCATGCAATTAATAATAATAATAATATTTATTTGTAATCACAAAAAGTACATTTTCTTGAACGCGCTGAAGCTTGCGTTAGTTTGTACTGTATTCAAGCTACTAATTGCGAGCAATGTTTAATTTTTTTGGTATATAGTTATATGGAATTTATTTTCTGAAATAAAGTTTATTATTATTATTATTAGTTAATTGAAAGCATGACATATGCTACTTTTTACCGCGGGAAATAACCTCATTCTCAATCATAGATATAGTACAGTAGTTATAGATTCGCCACCGTGCGACCGGGCGTAAGAGAAAGACATACATTGAGTCTATCTATGAAGTGTGCCTATAACCCGACAATAAATTAACTAGTATACTATATGATATGAAGTGTGCCTATAACCCGACAATGAAAAAATGCTCGGTCGGTGATAGAGACAAAACATGATGCATCTTTTCTATTTCCTCTTTTAGGAATCGCAATAAGACTATCTTTTTCTGTCAAAGTGTGTCAGGCCCTTGTTCTCAATGGAAAAACTGTTAACCCGGGCTGAGCCACGGGCGGAATGCTAGTACTAATTTTTTTTTTATCAAACTGTAGAGGAAAAGATATTTTACACCGAGTGCGTTTGGGGGTGGCAGTGTCTTGTGAAAACTGAGCGCGTTTCAGGCCTCGTCTTCTAATTATTGGTTACATCTAATGACGTGTATGTGACGTAGTTATTGTTTACAAAAATTACTGCATCATATATTTTTATAGCACGCACTGTATTTGCTGGTTCAGGCGCGCCGTCGCCATGAAACAAATATTTATATATCAAATGAGAAATCTTGCATATGCAATATATTTTTATTTTAAGTAGAGGCCTTAGACCAGCAGTGGACTTTCATGATACGCTGTAGTAGCGAACTATTTACAACAAATAATGTGACCGCAAAATCCAGGTTCAGTTTTAGATTACCTAGGCCACAACTTAACCGCACAGTTGCGTTTACGTCGTAAAATTGGGTAGTTAAATAAAGTAGGTTTATGAGCAATTAGGTTATGTCTATGTTCTAGATTTTCTTACAAACTCACTAATACTAATATTAGCCTCACTTCACGGAAGTTCTGGTTCATTTTGTGATACTTTCCCCAATTTAGTTACACGAACTGTCCGAAAAGTATTAAAAAAGGTTGTCTAGTAAACATTGCTGCCTTAGCAATAAGGCCGCTCATTTGTACACTTACTACTGTACATTTGTCAAATAAATAAATCGTCGATCGTTTAATTTTTTTATTATCTTTTTTATTTTTTTAGTGCGAGACGAGAGCCAGTCGTGGTTTGAGCAAAACTTAGTAACTTCATTAAAATTCGACGGCGAAAATTTATTTTTAAATCTTACTTCGAATAACATTTTTTTTTAAATTTGATTTTAAAATATATTTTTCCTATTCAAATTTCAATAAAAACTATTAGATCTATCTCAGAACGGGCGCGTGTAAATGGGAAACTTCAATTATAGTTTCCTCACTTCTTGCCTTCCGACTTGCGGACAGCAAATTGCTTGAACAGCCTCATCTAAACTACGTGTATCTCTCATCTTGTTACACTTGCAATGAACACGTAGAGAGCCCGCCATTTATTTTCTAATATTGTATCGCAATTGGACGTTATTGCAGCTTTCCCTCAAGTTTAGAGTGAAAATTGTAGAGCGCACGTTGATATGTTTTATTTATGTTGCAAGTTGAATAACAATTTATTCCTGTGGTATATGTTGTGCCGTAAAATTTACTACTAAAGACCGTGAACTATTCAAATTTGCTTGAATATGCATATCACATTTGTATGATTAAAAGTGCGAGCGCGGGTTCTAACTTTGACACTTAGCTATTTCTCTGCTATCAAGACGATTTTTAAATTTGTATGTGCAGTAGCCAGCATATGCTCCTAGACACTTGCACTACAAAATACACCCCTAGTGCTACAGGATAAGGCGCCCTCGAGATCCAGCTGTAACTACTGGCTACTGTACGTTTATTCATTCAACGCTCTTAATTGCAAAGAGAAACATCTTGTACTATTATATGCTTCTGAGTCATTGTGAAAAACACACTTTTCTAAGCCCGTGACGGTGAGTGTAGTTGATCCACCCACACTGGGCCAGCGTGATTAACTAAGGCTTATTCACCATGAATTCAGGGTAAAAGCTATAGATTTATTTGATTATCAATACCCCGATCCTTTGTGTCGCTACCTTTCAAACCATAAGACCTATTGCTAACAACATAATATTGCTGACTAAAAATGTTAAGACGTGTAAATTACCGCTTGATTACTTAATTAAATAAGTGCGGATTACGTCAGGCAGTTAGGTGTTGCTTTGTAAAGTTATATAACCATTTCTTTGATAAGAGCTTTACAACTTTTTCGAGCATTTTGCCCAAAAGGTCATGGTGCGTGATGTAAGACTGTCACGATCCGCCTTTCTTAAAAAAGGCGACTAAAAATATTGTTGGATATAACTACTCCCGATTTTTGCCTAAAATAACATTTTGTTGATTGTTTTTTTTTATCGTAATCCGTCCTGTCCTTTAGGCCTTAAATGCAACAGATAGATAGAGACAGTCATTTCCGCATTTTAAATATTTGATCTAATTCAGCTGAGATGATGAAACTCATCAATAAACAGCACGAGCAACATAATTCTAGACAATTTTTAAAAATAGAGCGCGACGAATCTATCGTTGTTTAAAAGTATTAACAAGGGTTTCCTATTACAAATTGTAGCAATAACGCCGTTTATCGTTGTGGACTGTATTTCGCGGTTTGCAGTAAATTATTTAAATTTTATTCTTTAAATACATGTAATAATAACTACACAGAATTTTCTGCCAAAAATATAACGTTACAAAATTGTATAATTAAGAAAACAGCTATTATGGATGGCTTTTGGACATGACTTGAACCTAAGATATTTCATCTTTATGTTTTCCTTAACAATGAGCGGTAGGTATGATAAATTCTCAAGATCTATTTCTTTGACGGCCACGTAGCTTAGTTGGTAGTGCGCCTACCTTCGAAGCAAAGGGTCGCGGGTTCGAATCCCACCTGGGCCAAACATTCGTGTGATGAGCACTTGTGTTTGCCTTGTGTTTGGATGTTGTACATTCATATATATATGTATGTACATAGGCTGTCTGCCACTGGCTACAGGCTCTGCCTAGTTTGGGGTCAAATGGTCGGGTGTGAGATCTCCCACATATTTGCTTCCTATTTCCTTACTCTACATGAGTGTATGTCGTGTGGTTAGTCAGTCCAGCTACTGGTAGCCAGTGTTAGCTCGCTGTAATAGCAATGTGCAGTCGCGCGTAGAAAGTTATGACATGAAACTGCTTTCATACCGCCTGGCTATAATCACAGGCGGGAAAATAGTTACCGCATAATCGGGGCTACTTATTGATAACGTGCGTACGTAAATTTAGTTGTTATTCTGGAATTCAGAATCTGGATAAAAGGCGATTGGATTTCAGACACATTCTTCTTCTTCTTTTCGAGTCGACAGCAAACTCAGACTGTCTCGGCCCAAAAACCAGCCACTCGAATAGTGTCGTCAGTAGCCTTCATCAAGTCCTCTCGCAGACACATTCAGGATATCACTTAGTACTTACATACTGAATAGTTTAGTACAAATAAATATATTTATCACTGCTAATAATGGTGTAGGCTCCGTTATTTTTATTTTTAAGGTACGGAAAATTTGAAACCCAGTCATATAAGCTAGGTCATATAGAAGTCTGTGTCAGACCGAAGGCGGCCAATATACGGATTACAATGCGACAAGGCGGCACTATGTCGATCGCGGCGTGATAAGAACGAGGCGGAATGTTCCCAGGACATTTGCGCTTACGCAAGTAAGTGCCTACTATAAGACCCGTGAAAATACGTTAGTGTGCACTAAGCGCAACAACGCCTCAAACAAACAAGTGCCGTCTAACTTAAGCTTTAAAAGCGGCTGGCCAGCACCTAGGCTCGGACCAGCCTACCAACTACGAATAAATAAAGATTTTCATAACTATTAAGATTTAATATATTCATAAGGATTTTGTATCTGAATCAACTTGAACTGGCCCAGTGCAAGTCTAACTACCTAAATTCAGGCTTAAATTAGGCTGTTTCGAACCCCTTAGTAAAATAAAATAAAAGATATATAATGCGCGCGCGTTGATGTCTTTTGCGTGTGCGCTATTTTGTTCAATTATTTTTTTATGCGTCGTGTTTACATATCTTGTCCTTTTGGCCTTAGGTTAGTGTTTTTTTAGAAACTAGCTTACCTCCTCGGCTCCGCCCACGTTAACAGTTTTTCAGGAATTTTCCCGCGGTAAAAGGTAGCCTATGTTCTTTCCCATGGTCTATTCTATCTTTGTACAAAATTTCATCAAAACTCACTAGTTTTCTGAGTCTATTCACTTATTAGGAATATTTTAGGTATTTTTCTACCCTTGGCTTACATTATTGAAGTTTTAGTAAAGATCTCTACTCTTTTTGGAAATAGAATAAAGCCTATGTTACCCGGGGATAGTGTAGCTTGCCAACAGTGAAATCATTTTTGAAATCAGTATAGTAGTTTCGGAGCATATTTAATGCAAACAAACAATCAAACCCATCTTCTTTACATTATAAGTATATATAACAATATTTTGTAATGTTTAGGCTCAATTTGGAAAAGTTATTTAGATAGGTACATAATAATGTATATGTGTGTGCAAATAGAAAAATAAATCGTGTGTAGGTATACAATTTAGTTACAGTTGACATTTTCTTTTAAAGTATATTACAACACTACCTTTATTACTTACTAGCTTTTCGCTCCGCGGCTCCGCCCGGGTTAACAGGTTTTCCCGTGGGAGAGAAGTATTTTACCGTGAGAAAGAAGTGTTTTCCCGCGGTAAAAAGTAACCTATGTGTTACTCTGATGTATAAGCTATATTATTGTAAAGTTTCATTAAAATCTGTTTGGTAGTTCCAGAAATTTGCGTGTTCAAACAGACAGCCAGACGTAATTTTTTTTCAAAACTTGATATTTTGTGTTCAGCTGCACTCCCTTTATCACCTACAATCAGTTTTTTGAAAAACAAATCAATGTACAGACACGCCGATTCTCCACTTTTATTTATTATAGTATAGATTACATTAATAAGACTTTCTAAAAGATTTCTGAAAGAACAATCTATAAAAGTGAAGAAAAATCAACTAGGTACTATACTTATGTACTGAGATACAGTCAAACAAAATAATACACCTTTAGTAGTTGTTTTTCTACATTTATGTTCTTTTTAAAGGCCACCATTTTAAGATTCGGATCGTAATAGTAGCCCAACAAGTCGAACAACAGACGTTTGTTCCAAAAGAAGGCAATTGATTTTTATCGTTAAATCAATTGGCTCTTTATGTAAACAATCCCGAAGATGGTATCTATTACTTTACAGCTAAAGGCTGCTGTTTGTTACTGAGAAAACTTTCCAAGTCTTATATTATTTTCTTGATACGGATCTTAAATCAAACTGCTAGGAGAACAGTCTGGGAGCGCGTTTGTGTTTTAGCTATAACGATGTTTAGTCAATATGTCTAAACTTTACCCTAAAAATACACTTTTTCTAGCATTTTAAGATATCGACAATCAGTGCTCTGATTTCGGATGTTTTTGTTTGTTGCAGTTTATTTATTAATTTAAGGTAAAATTTATGGTAAAATGAGAGATAGCCCCAAAAAAAAATAGGTAGGTTTATTTATGCTTGGACGCTGCTAGAAAAATGAGAAGTAGAAAAAAATATTTAAAATCTTACATGTAATTACGGCATACTGCATACTCGATATGATTATTTATAATCAAAACGATTAGTCATTTCGCGACTCTGTCTTTACAAAAATGTAACCCTTGAACCAACCACCTAAATTACGTACAAGTGTATAGCTTCATTATTAATAAATGTATCTTTATTTGACTTAACTAAGTGATCAAAACTTAAAAATAAATGATTTCATTTCATCAAAAATCAGGAGAAATCGTCCAAAATCAATGCGCGTCTCGCAAAAATCCGCTTGGAAGAAAGTGAAAGAGGTGCGTAGATACCGCATGGGTTTGTAGTTTGTATGTTGAGCACGCGCTGCACTTTCCAACCGAGGCTGATGCAATCGGTGAGGAGTATTCCCTGATCAGTGATCAATAAATAAATCAATGTAAATATGTGGGGACAACTCACACACGGACGGACACCTCACCCCAAACTAGGCAAAACCTGTATTTTATAGGTGTCTGTCAGAAAGCTGACATACATACATCTATCCTATAACCATAAATATTGAGTTAATAAAACTGTAAAGGGCAAATGTCTGTACATAGAAAAAAAAGATGATATCCGAGTTAAGACGATGTCAGAGTAAAATAGAACATATTATCCAGATAAATTTCTATTTTTTTCTGTCTGTTTGTACGGGCTAATCTCCGAAACTATTGAACCGATTTGAATGAAATTTTGTAGGGTGGTTCTTTACATCCCTGGTCAACATCTTAAATACTTTTTATCCCAAAAAATCAAAGAATTCCTGTGGGATTGTTAATAATTACTAAGAAAATGTCGAAATACAACGCGGACGTAGCCGCGAGCAGATAGCTAGTTATAAACATACAAAATCCAGACATAAGGCAAACACAAGGGCTCATCACACAATTGTTTGCCCTTTGCGGGATTCGATCCTGCGACCATGTGCTTTGAAGGCAGACGTACTACCAACTAGGCTACGGGGCCGTTTATTAACATTAAGTAATGGGGCTTACTAAAGCCATCAAATTGTATCAACATGATTGAACATTCAGGAAGAAAACAAGCCTCAAAATAAACAACCCGAACAGCCGTAAAGTTCTCTGCAGAGTAGGTATAAGGACATTTCCACTACAAAATCCACCTTTAACACTACGAAATAAGGTCCACTCAAAATATGTATACAAGTTAATCAAATACTGACCATAGATCAGCAGGTCAGTGTAAATATATTTCTTATCGTCACGATATAAAGTTTATTTCAGCGTATACAAGTGATATAAGGTGTATTGTACATTATACCGCTTAAGGGCCTCGTTCATGTCACTTGCTATTTCCTTGTAAGGGTCCACACGTAAGACCTGTCTGTTTAGTATTTACCAAGTCCTGCATCTTGTCGTTTTAATAGGACAAAATCTTACTCGCCCAGTGGCGTGTAAAAGGCTGTGAAATATTTGGCTGGCTATTCAAAAACAGCTTATCAAAATGTATAGACGTTTTTATTTATAATAGCTTGCTGTTTTTTTTACGTTATTTTTTTATAGATATTATTTTTGTATTAAGTCTGAATATCTTAAGAATTTTGAAAATGACACATTTTTCTCACGTTTTATATACACAAAATGAAAAGGTCTTTTCCCTAACTTGCTTTTAAATAGCTTAAAAGGAGCTTAGCTAAAAAAGTAATAAAAAAAGTAAAGCGTTAATATTAAGTCTTAATTTTAGAACATCCGGTCTAACCCACCGTTATCCACCGATACTTGAACTTCATACAATGCAACAACATTTCAGCACTAACCTTAAACATCTGACCTACTGCATACCTTTCGAAACCCAAACTTGCACTACAAAACTTATTTGGCATAATCTATTCCTTTCCCATTGGCGTATTCACATCTCTTACCCTTGATCTCTCTTCATTGGAGATAAGGTTGTTATTAGGATTAACTTGTGTTGGTAACATATTTCCAGTTATAAAGCTATTTGTAGTTAAAGTCAAAGTCGTGTTTATAGTCTTTGCAGTACTCACCCCTGGCATTTTAGGTTCGTTCAAGCCTTTGCATAGGGCATTCTAATGGGCCTGTATGTGTAGTAAAGGTATGTGTCTTATAATATTATGTTAGTTCCATTGTAAATGACTTAGAAGAACTTAGCCTAGATATATACAAAAAAAATTAAAGAATTTTTTTAAAATTTGAATAAACATTTTATACAAAGATTATATACAAGCAAAGGTGTGAAAATTGGTGACGTATTTTTAAATCTTCATACCACTTCGCATCCATTAAATTAAAATGTTAAATTAATTTAGGAACATTATAAATAAAATAACATGACTGGTTAAGTATAAACCTGATGCGCCAAAAAAAACAAAGAACTGAAAGTAGTAAATTTATTTTACTGTGACAAAAGACGTGTATCCTAATTTGGCGATCTAAGGTCAAACAGGTTTATGTTTAATGCAAATGCAAAAATGCTGTAATCCCTTACTGGTATTAATATGTTTCCAAAAGAAGTATATGGGGTATTTTATTACGTATCGAAGTTAACCTACCCCACAACCATGGCGTCAGAATTATGGGGAATTTTAATATAAAGTGTCAACTTTTAAAACGTTTATTTTCTCTGCAGGGGAGTACGACATGCATATCTAGGTTGTAAATGAAAAATACCACATGAAGCATATTTTATTTAAAAGTTTAGCCTGTAATATTTTTACTAACAGTATTAATAGACAAACTAAAAATACTAAAACTTCAACGATGTTTTACGAACTACTTTTCATTGAGCCTCTTGTCTTTTCGATGTCACATAACCTCTGACATTTGCCGAACTGGTTTCTTACGTTACGCTGGCGGCCATCTTTCGACACTCAAGGAATTTGGGCAGGTGGACTCATCTTATGATATGACAAAAATAATGTTCTTTTTTTGGGTCACTGGGCCCTTAAGCTAAGCGATGGAACCTGTTCGGCTGAAAATATTGTGAAAAGCAATGTTATCATTTCCTACTTGTATAAAAAATGCAAAATACTCCATAACAAAATTCGATACAAAGATCGGCATAAATTCATATAGAGGTGCCTATAAGAGGCTACTGCAGACTACTCCTCGGAAAAGCGATGTTCCCATAATCCTCACGGTTAGAAGCTGGGTTGGGGATCGCAGTTGTTGTTGATTATACTGCTGAAAGCTGCAGCCCACTCCCGTTGTATAATAAACCACAGGAATATTATTCCTTTCGCCATCTCATAGGACTCCCACAGTAAATAACGAACAAAGAGCAAAATCCAAATAGATAGAGCAAGATTAAAACACGTCAAGTTATGCGTGTGTCTAAAAATGTTCTATGAGATTTTTAATTCAAGATTATTAAGACGAGCATTTCATTTGTGGTGTTTGTAGTAAGATTATCATTTTTATTTATGACGTACAAAGAATATGACGTGCCTCTAAATTGACTATCTGAGAAATTGACCAAGCTCGCCTAAAGGATTATTATTATTATTATGTATCTGAATACCTATAAGGTACTATCGTATGGTTAATTAAATGTATGAGAGGTCAACATGATTATTAATACTTCGGAAGACATCATCTTAATGTCGGCTATTTGGGATCGTCATCCTCAAGTTAAATTATAAGCCTGCCCAATAACGATTTCCTTTTAGGACTGTAAATGGCATGGCAAGTGGTTAATTGCTATCATAAATCAAACAAGGACGTACACAGTGTCTATTAATAAAATAAGTAGTAAAAATATTTTATAATAACACGTACCATAAAAAAAATATGTGGGACAATTCACACACGGCCATCTGACCCCAAACTAGGCAGAGCCTGTACTATGGGTGTCAGACAGCTGATATACATACATATATAAATATACAACATCCAGACACAAGGCAAACACACTTGTGCTCATCACACGAATGTTTGCCCAGGGCGGGATTCGAACCCGCGACCCGCGAAAAGTTTCATAGTAAGTAATGATAGTTTATCTTTTAGTTATAAATTCGAAACCAAAATCAGCTAAATCGACCCAGCCGTTTTCGATGTTTAGCGAGACAAACGAACAGGAATGGATTAAGTATATAGATTTATATTACACATATACTTTGAATGCATTTTACGATAATATAGATTTATTATTCAACTTTCAAAACATCGGAAATCTTTGGAAGAGAGCCATGTCTTTAGCTTATAAAGAAATATAAATAGCTATTATGTTCATTATGCAACATAATAGTAAAGTCATAACTTATATATGGAACTAATAAGTGTTATTTAATAACTAAATTATTGTCGATATTACTCCTCATAAATCATACACAGTAGGTAAAGCAAGTATATTCTATCTATCTATAGATCTATCATACACCGTCTCTGCTATTTAATTGAGTATGTCCAGCGGAAATGAATATTAAAATAAAATGATACTGCCTTCCTATTAATAGTAATGCAGATAGGATCTATTCAAAATGCTCTTAGTCATCATAGGAGTTATGTTAACGTCGAATAACCTAGAGTTATACAACAATTATGTCGTATAGTGTAACTTTCGAGGTATTCGGTGAAAGCATTGCCGTGGCAATACTGGCTCGTACAATATAGTTGACAGGTTAGAATATCCGTATATACGTTACTAAATAAAAGCAATTTTATAGACTCTTAATAGTCATGTAATATAGAATGCAGAAATTACGATAGCAGATGTGTGCTAGGCCTAGGTTTCATTTCAGCTCAGTAAAACCAGTAAGTTATCTTCATACAAACGTGCCGCTGTCGGTTTGAATGTATGCGACCGCGCCGCAGCCGCCGCCGCGCGCCTTGCAGGCACGCGCTGTCACGAACACACCAGCATAAAATAAGGGGGAATAAGGAGGCGGCGCGGCAGTATGGGCACTGGGCGGTCACTCCATACAGAAAACGCGTTTTGATAAGCTACTTCCTTTTGAATAACAACTGAATATCAACTACAAGTCAATGGCGCTAGGCGCTATGTAAAACACCTCCGAACACCACCGGCGGAGTCCCGCGGCGCCTGCGGGGTGCGGGGCGTGGGGCGCTATATCGGGCGGGAAATTCATATTGGCGCGGGGGGGTGAGTGTCCTTTCTGTACGGGCACAGGTACGGGTTAGTACTATTATTTTCTTCTGTGGTATGGGCTAAATGCAAGCGTATGCGTGACAGCGCGTGCCTACACAGCGCGCACACATTCAAACCGATGCGGCCAGTTGGTATAGAAATAATTTTCTGTTCTTGTCTTCTGTGGTTTCAGGTTCCTTTGTAATAATCGCCCCTAGACGCGTTGATATATGACTACTTTGGGGTAGAGCCTTCCGCTAACCCGCAAGTCCAGTAGGTCATTTAAATAAAAAAATGGCGGATTAGATTAAAATAATAAATAGCATTTCACGCTCTTATATCTACTAACGGAGTGTTTTTTTTTTTTTTTTTGAATTGACCTATTCTTGTGTTGAAAAGGTACGACAAATCAAGCTTCACCGGACTTGCGGGGGAGTGGAAGACTCTACCCCAAAAAAAAAGTCATATACCAACGCGTCTAGGGGCGGCTCGAGGGAGCCTCGGACCACGGCCTAGCGCGTTGATATTGAAAATATCGTGAAGGATGATCAAAGTACCGCAGGTTGAGAATTTGAATTGTTGAATGCAATTGTTGAATGAAAAAGTAATTGCTTATTAGTATTAGAAATAAATTTTCACTACTAATTTTAAATGTTCTATTTCTTATTATGGATCTACTGGAAAACATTTTTAAAGTAATAAGTAGCACTTGTTGTGTCGTTTTTTTTAACGTTTTGTATTAGTTACTAGGTATCTGGTGTACAATTACGCACTTTAAAATTTCCAAGTTGGATAGCATAAGCACCATTCTATTCTAAAACCATTTTTTAAATTGGAATTAATATTAGGTATTATAGAAAAAATAGCTAGAAAATTAAGTGGCATATTGTAGAAAGGCTTGGTGAATGAAGCGAGAAATTTATATGAATGACTTGTGAAGAACACGGTTTTTTACCGAAATAGTTATTAATGTAACTGACGACTGAATAGACCTTTTTTGCTTATATGACATTCTAAAATAAAACAACAAAAAGCTGAATGAGGTAACAGCATTTTAGCATTTTTGTAGAAAGTATTTTTAGTATGGTCATTCACATATGAGATATAGATATACCACGGAATGTATGCATTTTTGCGAAATTTACTTAGGGTAGGCTCAATCCGTTACAGGAAGAGTAAGGTTGCCACACATTTAAGCTGGCAAATAAAAAAACAATTAAAAAACAAAAAAACTCTAATCCCTACTAACTAATATTAAAAATACGAAAGTGACTGTTTCACGTTGAAACCTCTAAACCAATTTTGATGAAATTGAGTACAGGGATAAAATAGACTTTGAGGATGGGCATAAGCTACCTATTGCCGGGATCCCTTCCTCCATACCTCATTCTTACGGGGCAAACTGTTAGCGTGGGTGGAACCGCGGTGCGGAAAGCTAGCAATAAAGTATATTTACTTTCAAAACAGCAGTTTTAGCTCAAACAAAACTTTTTTTTTCACGGAAACAACACCAGTAAGTCGCGAATATTTTCACATTGCAATCATCTTCTTTTTTAACCATTTTTATTGGAACGTAATTATTTATTTATTAGCTGTTAAATAAGCCAGTCGCGGCTATCATTCAAGGACCTCTTTCACGAAGCTAAAACTCGTTACAAGTACAACTTTGATGTTCATTGCGTAGATAATTTAGTATCAAAATGAACCCTAAAATTTTGTCAAGTTGAGTACGCAATGTAAATTGAACTGTAGTTTATAGTTTCGTGAATCGAGCATCAGAACTATTTGTGGTCAGCGGATATGCTCCGGCGCACCCGTCACCGTTTTACCGCTACGTACCTAAGTCGAGCAATATTTATTTTGATTTGTGATTTGTTACAGAATTACTCCAATTTCACTATCTGATTTTAATTTAAATTAAATTAAATTTTTATCAGGTTACATGTTTAAGATTCTACGGATAAAGTATTTTAACAAAACTTATAAATCTATTTGATGTAGCTGTTTTGCTATTCAATGCAATTCAAATTTATTAACTACATTATTTGTTTTTTACCGGGTAATATGCGCCATTTATTTTGAATAAAGCTGACTAAAATTTAACCGGGTTTCACCGATCATGATCATAATAGAGCGAATTTTTATACAAGATATTTATAGATTTATATCGATAAAGTTTATTTACAAATACTATTCATATACTTCTTCAGTACCGTATTATAATCACGATCGAATATACTTCCCAGCGGGTGGGAACCCAATCTCCATAAGTAACAACACAACCATCAATCAAGTGCGTCTACAGCCGATTAGTATGGACAATATTGGTTACTACAATACAAGGTGTTAGTGGAATATTTCAGAGTATGAATATGAGTAAAAGTGTGCTTGGTTTTACAAGTCGCTCTATAGGGGCGGGTGGAAAAATTTTGATAATTTCTAGAAACAAGAAAAATATACGATAAATTGTATGTAACAAAAACTATAATTTAATTAACAAATGACTAACTAATTAATGAGTTAAATAACTAATGAATTAACTAACAAATTGAACTATTTAAAAATGAGATGTGCCATTTTTAATTTTAATTATCAACTTAACATTTTAAGTTAAGCCTCATCCTTATTATTTTTTTGTAGTTAATATACTTCGAATTCGTTCGAAGTTCGAATCCCGCCTAGGGCAAACATTTGTGTGATGAGCACTTGTGTTTGCCTTGTGTCTGGATGTTGTGCCTAGTTTGGGGTCAGGTGACCGTGTGTGAGATATCCCCACATTTTTTCTTGTTATTTTTCCATAGGAGCGTTATTTTACTGCGGTGAAAAGTAAAGATTATGCTATTTTTATTCTTTATCCTCACAAATGTACGAATTTTTTCTTTATAAATAAATTATGTTTCTTACACCTTGTATTGATTAGACGAACTTTCGATTGCCATAGGCCACAACAGCGTTAAGGTCAGCAGATGACTTTGTTGTTACGTAATAGGTAAGTCAATATGCATAGTATGTTAGAAAGTAATTTTGAATAACAAAATAATTCATTTTAATTTCAAGTAGGAACTGAGCGAAATTAACAAACAAAACTGCGCGCGCGTTGGTGTCTTTTGTATGTGCGTAATTTTGATAAATAGTTCGTGTTGTGATAATTGTTTTGCTACTTCCACACTTATGATGTTTTTTAATGAAATGCATATAATGCGGTATGATAACCTGTGAATTTGTATTCATACAACCACTAACTTAGTTCACAAATGAAATATAAAAACTAATTTATAAGTAAAAATTTAGCAAAAGGGAAAGACATGCAACACGTTTATGGCAAACCGATTTATTTATAAAACGCAAAAATTTTCCTGGCTCTTTGCGTTTTACCAAAACTCTACCTGACCGCTAATGACGCTGTGACCGTAGACGCAAATTATATTTTTTGCGACCGCAAGATGCGCAATGCGAGTTCACCTCAGCCACAGAATATATAATACTCGTACTCGACCGTACCAGACGAAAGGAAACTCGCGACCTCTGACTCTGCGTGAAAGCTGCCTCCCTGGTACCGTGGCATGAGCCTGCCTGAGGCTACAAAATACCAGAATGATTATCACATACTCATTACTAAATAATTAAATTAGATTTTCGTGGTGATAAACTACACTAACACACATTGTAACGGGTTGGCTCCCTCGCCATTTAAATTTGAATTTAGCTTACTGATATTTCGATAGCTCAATTCAAAATTAATTATTGGATATAACCTGTAAAAAACAATCGCAAAAATGTAAAAATTATAAGAAAACTGATAAGATGTTACCAAAGTTTCCTATCAATCATTTCAATCCCACGGGAAAAAAAATAAAGCAGGCAAAGCCACAGCGCGACCAGCTAGCATAATATTATTTAATTTAAGTACTTTATTACGAGAAAGCAAGCTAGGCGCGTTCCTATTAGGCAATGTTGAACGGGTAACAGAAACGACGTCCGACATTATAACCGGTAGGTAAATATCAATCAATTGTTGATACTATTACACTTTTTTACCGGTTTTCCTCGAAAATGCTGCTTTTTTAAAGTAGCTGGAATAGAAAATAGATGTTCAAGGAAGGATGGCGATTATTACGTAGGATTTTATAATGCATCCAATTCCGTTAGTTAGTTATTGTAAAAACCGTACAAATCGTGTTGGCATTGCTACTTTAGTGCAATTTACCGATTTAGTTTTAGTCAGTTGTAACAAGTATATTGAGAATTTTTGTGAATAATAATAATAATATTATGTTTTAAGTACTACCTAGAATAGGGTCAAATGGCCATGTGTGACCTATCTTTTATTGACCTATGGCGGCTAAGCGCGTGTCGCAAAAATGATGTTCATCGGAATAGCGCGTATCTCGTGTACAAACGAGTGACCATACCTACAAATAAATTTATTGTCGAGATGAAAAAAATAATAATATTTATTTAAAAATAACACATAACAAGAAAACATCTGTTGTATTTTTTCTATGTCAAAATGTTAACGTTACAAAACATTGAACCTTATATACCATTACAAAAGAAAAAACTTTGTGTAACTTCAAAATAAAGAGTTGAATGAATTGATTTGTCCATCTTCTAATAATAAAAACAGTCCATTTACCGCATCATTGCCCGCCGATGATCATGACGACTTGACTACGATGATGAGTAACCTCGTGAAAATGACCCTTTATTTTTCTAACAATATTGCAAGTATGAGTGCTTTACTAATGGGATGTTTTATCTATGTTTTCACAGTAGATTCATTACATTGGATAATTTAAATTAATGTTCATTCCATGCAAGAATCGAAATCAAATATGTTTTTCGTATTTTTGAAGTGTTTAATAATTTAATGAAATATTACATTTGGTCTTCCTGACCTGTACAAGCCAATCTATATAATTAAACACACTATAAAAATAGCTATTACACCATTTTTTTACGCTTAAAAATTAAAGTGAAATCAAGAAACAAGTATTTTGAACATTACATACCCATATCAAAACTGGAAATCACTTAGTGCATGTAAAGTAACACTAAAAAATACAACGAAAATAAACGACAAATTTCAGACGTTCAACTACTCGTTCGACGTAATACTGTTACAAAAATACCTGGTCTTCTTTTAATAAGAAACTGGGGCAAGATCTTTGTGGTTGTAATATCCAAATTAGTTAACAGCCTATCAGCGCCGGCGCAGTGAGCTGTGTAATCGAATAATATTATGAAGTCGTTTTTATTGTTTCAATTTAGCCGGTGGATCAACAAAACAGTGTTTTTATTGAAAATGTGCAATAGATAACAAATACTGACTTTATAAAGGTTTCAATGAATAGGAGATGGTGTAATGATGGTATTGTAGACAAGTTTAGTTAATTAGATATTTCAATAGATAGAGATAGTGATTGATTGTACCTATAAGAATTGAATCTCCCTGCTGGTTTTGTCTCTGATGCATTATTGACAAATGTATTTGGTACTGTAGCTGGAGCGGCATCGGTTGTTGTTGTTGTTGTTGTTGTTGTTGTTGTTGGGTGTGTAATTATTCCATAATTTCAAAAGTTATAATGATTAAATGATATAATTTCAGATTATATAATTTTACTTATCCTAATAATCAAATCATATACCTAAAAGACAATTCCTATAATTTCAAATAATATAATTTCATTTGATATAATAATGATTTTCTATAATTTACAATTGATATAAATATTGTTTCCAAATAAAATTATGAACTTGTAATAGCAAGCAAGCAAGCATGCAAGCAAGCATGCAAGCAAGCATGCAAGCAAGCATGCATGCAAGCAAGCATGCATGCAAGCAAGCATGCATGCAATCAAGCATGCAATCAAGCATGCAATCAAGCAAGCGTGCAGGCATGCATACATGTCAACCTAACCCGAAGGGTATGGCGGGCGAGCTGGGCTCACTTTGCTCGCCCATCTCTTCCGCCATACCCTTCGAACCTAACCAACAGAAGTCGGGGTGCCCCGAATTCCCGTGCTCGCTGCGCTCGCACCCGCCCTATTTGTTTATATTACCTAGATTTAATAACCCTCATTGCCCATACCTAATCCGATGAATAATGTTATTTCTTTTTTTGTAAATTACATCTGACATATTTATCTGTTAACGACGACGACGACATCTGAGACCGAGTATTCTTTTCCGTAAAATTACAAAAAATGAAGTTTATTACAGGAAATGATTGTTATACGAAATGATTGTTATAGGAAAATAATATTATAACAATTGTCATTATATCAAATGAACGTTATAGAAATTGAGCGTTATACAAATTAAATTTATAGCAAGTATTTTTATGGTGTATGAAAATTATACCAATTGAACGTTATATCACCTAAAATTATATTTTTTGATATTATAGCATTTATTACGCACCCGTTGTTGTTGTATAAGTGAAAATAATAATAATTGTACGAGTATAATAGTTATTATTAACGTCTTTCGGCTGAGATGATGATGATGATGAATAATTATTTATAGGAGATTTTTAATGCCACTTTTGAACGGCCAACCCTTTTTGAACGGCGGCGGCAGACGGCCTTGGTAATTTTAACCCCCGTCGAAAAAGAGGGGTGTTATAAGTTTGACGTGTGTGTCTGTCTGTCTGTCTGTGGCATCGTAGCTCCTAAACGGATGCGCCGATTTTGATCTTGTTTTTTTTTGTTTGCAAGGTGTCACAATTTAGAGTGTCCTTAGCTATGATCCAAGAAAATACATATCTTCAGCCATTTGAAGATTATCAGCCCTTTTCTAGTTGTTGAAAGGATCAAGTAACGTTTTTGTGTCGGGGGTTATAATTTTTTAATTTAATGTAATAATTTAAGCTAATAAGCTTTGACGTCGAAAAATTGTTATGTGATATCTTACTTTGAAAAAAAAAACCTTTTGACTTTTGGAGTTTTTCAGTAGATCCGTGTGAGTGAAATAGGGCTTATACTTAAAGCATGTACATGTAGTCTTTTGTTTTGTAGAATGCAAAGATGTTATGTGTTAAAAAGCTTTCAATAAAAAAACTACAGATTCTAATCTTTAATCCTTTGCTATTCACAAGACAAAAGGACCATGGACGTGTACAAAGCATCTCTAACCTTATGAAACTGTTAGTAAAAGTGATTTTCCTTAAAAGGGCCAAGTTGCAAAACCGCTCACTACAAGTACGTAACTTATTTAGCGTTAGTACACTAACTAGTAAAATTTACAGTAAACTTGCTAACCTGAACCGTGGAGAATGATTGCAATATTGATGTATCATTACCATTTCACCCAAAAGACGTCCACTGCAGGACACTACCTCTCCCTTTTTTTTTTTTGAATTGACCTATGCTTTACTCGAAAAGGTACGACGGATCAAGCTTCACCGGACTTAACTACCCCTCCCACTACATATTATCTCCACCACCAGATCGTCGGTTTTTGGGCAACAGCCTAGTCCTTTTTCAGATTTTTGCATTATATTTACTAAAATTAATTTTGCATAGTCTTCAATTTTATTCAAAATTATTTTTATAGGCAAAAAGCACTTAATGACGTCATTTCAAATGTTAAAAGCTTAGCTCAAAACAAGACTCTCGTCTCAAACGAATGTACAAGTCTCAAAGCAATAAAAAATAGATCAAACAATCTAACAATTTAATTCAAAAGAGGGTAGATATAATAAAAATAATATAATATTATATAATATGTGGGACATCTCACACACGGCCATCTGACCCCAAACTAGGCAGAGCCTTGTACTATGGGTGCCAGACAGCTGATATACATACATATATAAATATACAACATCTAGACACAAGGGAAACACAAGTACTCATCACACGAATGTTTGCCCTGGGCGGGATTTGAACCCGCGACCCTGTACTCAGTAGGCAGACGTACTACCAACTAGGCTACGGGGCCGTCAATAACAAAAAAAGATAGATATTCCTTAAAACTCTCCTCTCCGTACCAGTCAACCCATGACCATAACATATAACATGAAACTATTTCGAAACACCGGGATAAGAACCACCACGCACCGTGATAAAACTATCCGTGGACTATGAAAAGTTAAATTCAGCTATTCTTTAATAAAGTAATAATTATATGTGATGTGTGTATTGTGAGTATGGGTTGTAAGTATTTCTTGTAATAGATCTTTGTAAATACATTTGATTATTATATGCTCTTGACCGCGACACATAGCGTAACAAAGGGGAGGCTTTTGCTCAGCAGTAAAGCACAAAATGGGTTACATAAATATAAAACTAGCGACCCGCCCCGGCTCCGCACGGGAAAATGGTTATTGTGGGTTATCCTTAAGTATATTAAGCAAGTATTATATATATATGTTACGCTCAAAGATCGAAAACGCTCAGTGAGCGGAAAAATAGCTCACAACGCGTTGTGGTCACAGTAAAACATCCACATGGCGAAATTCGTGTTATGGCTCTAATGAAAACGCGCATGACGCGTTGTGGCAATCACAGAAAGACCAAATAGCGAAATTCGTGTTGTGGCTGACCTCCTATTCTATCTCTAGTCTCAACGCGTTGTGGCAATGAAGAAAACCCATGACGCGTATGGAATATTATTTGATTACGACGCATACTACTTTCTGATATGGATCCTACTAACCCTAGGCTGGAAACGTTTTGGTAGATAGATGTCCTTAGGAAATATTTTTTATTTATAAAATAATTAGCGCTGACAAAAAAAACACTCTCATAAACAGAATAAAACTGATGTTTTAATGCGTCTGCTCCCGAGCCGACACCGACAAGTTACATACAACCTGTCCGTCATGATATGGTTAAAACATTTTATATTATATATTTTTATATTAGTACATATGTACCTTTTTTATTATATATATTTTATTTATTTATGATTAGTATAATTTATGTAGGTATATTCTAATTTATATATGTAAGTATGTTACATATAATATATATCATCTACTTAAGTACATTCTCTTTATGTATATTCTATCTATCTATTTAGCCCACATCAGTCCACTGCTGGACATAGGCCTCTTCTTTTTTGCGCCATTCACACCGGTCCTGAGCCTCCCTGAGCCACTGCTTGCCCGCAATAGCAACGATGTCATCTGACCATCGGGCGCGGTCTGCCGACCGAGCGCTTTGCAGCTCTTGGCCGCCACTCGGTTATCGCTCTAGGCCATCTCCCGTCTTCTCGTCTTGCCAAGTGTCCCGCCCACCTCCACTTAAGCTTAGTTATTCGCTTACCTATATCCTCAACCTTCGTCCGACGACGAATTTCGGTATTCCGGATACGGTCTTGGAGCTTGATGCCGAGCATGGCCCGTTCCATGGCTCTTTGTGCGACTTTCATTTTGTGCAATGTTGCCTTTGTTAGAGTCCATGTCTCGGCACCATAGGTAAGTGTGGGCAGCACACATTGGTTGAAGGCCTTGGTTTTCAGATTTTGTGGGATCTTGCGTGACCTGAAGATGTCCTCTAGCTTTCCGAAAGCGGCCCATCCTAATTGGATCCGTCTAGCTGTCTCCTTTGTATGTGACTCCTGTCCGAAGGATAAACACTGTCCAAGATATATGTAGTCACTTACTACTTCAACTGAGCAGTTACCAACAATTATATTTGGTATCTGAGTATGACTCGTCATGATCTTAGTCTTGGACATGTTCATCCTAAGGCCAACTTGCAGTGATGCTTTGTGAAGTTCTTCCAGCATATTTTGGAGCTCAGCTACGTTCTCAGCCATAAGGATCAAGTCATCAGCAAACCTCAGGTGTGACAACCGCTTTCCGTTGACATTGATGCCTCTTTCTTCCCAGTTGAGTGTTTTCATCAAGTCTTCAAGGGCGTTTGTGAAGAGCTTCGGTGAAAGAGTATCACCTTGGCGCACCCCCCTGTGCAAATGCACTGGACCTGTGAGCTCGTGCATTCTGACTTGCATTGTGGCGGAGCTGTATAGCTCCCGGAGGATATCTACATATCTTTTGTCAATGCCACATCGATGTAGAGAGTGAAATACAGCCCAGTGTTCGACACTGTCGAAAGCCTTTTCATAATCAACGAAGGCAAAACACATAGGCTGGTTATACTCTCTACACCTTTCCATCAGTTGTTTGACAGTATAAATGTGGTCCATAGTTGAATAGTCTCTCCGGAAGCCCGCCTGCTCTACTGGTTGATATTCGTCGAATGATCTGGTTAGTCTATTGCACAGAACTTTAGCGAATAGCTTATATACCTGGGATAGGAGACTAATGGGTCTATAGTTTTCTAATTTGGTCTTGTCACCTTTTTTGAATAAAATACTAACTATTGCCTTTTTCCAATTGCTGGGCACTACATTTTCCGCCAGTACTTCGTTGAAAAGCTCCACCAGAATTCCAAGCACTGGTTCGCCTCCAGCCTGCAGCATTTCTACGCTAACACCATCCTCACCACCCGCTTTATCCCTCTTCATACCTTTTAGAGCAAATTCTACCTCGGCTTTTATGATAGGGGGTATTTTATCTTCTCGGTACTGAGCTTATGTATATTAGCTTACGACTTTATGTATATTAGTGTTGTAAAATCGAATTATCACATTTTACCACTTTCTTTTTATTTATTTGTTTATTTTTAACTCAAAAATCGTTTTATCGCTGTTTAGCGACACTACCCTTAGCCTGCTCTCGACTACCAAAGGTTAGCTGGAAGAAAATGCTTTGTAGCATTAAGTTCGCCTGTGTACATTATAAGTGCAATAAAGAATTTTCATTCATTCATTCATTCAAAACAATTAATGCTCAGAACGCGTCATGGCTTTTCTTCATTGCCACAACGCGTTGTGATCGAATAGCATGTCAGCCACGACGCGAATTTCGCTATTTGGTCTTTTTGTGATTGCCACAACGCGTCTTGCGCGTTTTCATTAGAGTCATAACACGAATTTCGCCTTGTGAATGTTTTACTGTGACCACAACGCGTTGTGAGCTATTTTTCCGCTCACTGAGCGTTTTCGATCTTTGAGCGTAACATATATATATATAAACCTTCCCCTTGAATCACTCTATCTATAAAAAAAAACGCGTCAATATCCGTTGCGTAGTTTTAAAGATTTAAGCATACATATGGACATAGGGACATAGGTACAGAGAAATCGACTTTTTTATACTATGTAGTGATAGAGATATGTTAAATTTTAGTCCGAAATTCCACTCAACCGAATTAATCCAGTCGACCAACACAACACCTAAGAGATTGATAACTCCAATCGGTATGCACTCGAGCGCAGCCGTGACGAATGCGCCAATAGGAAACCGAGAAGCGGCACTGGCTGCGCAAGCGACGCGCGGGGGGTCTGACTTAACCTCAGAATAACGATAATACGATTAAATTAAAGATGACACAATGTTTTCATTTGTCACCGTGAAAGCTTGAAATACTGGCGACTCTTAAATTATGTTGCATACTTTGTATTACTTTGTAGCCAAGGGACACATTTTTGACGATGTTTGCTTGGCACAATAAGCACATGACAAGCTTATCTCTATAAAGAACAAAGGGTGCAGATTTACTTTGCTCTTAAGACTTAACTATCGTCATCTGTGACATTGTGAAACTGAAAATGTAAATAAAACTGTATTTATTTATTTATTTTATTTTATTATTTATTGCACACAAAAATATGGACAGAAACATACATTTATAAGCATGACACAACAAGCGCAGCTTATTTCACATGAAATGTCTTCCAGCTGGCATTTATATTATCACCATAAATAATACATTACTATCTACTGCATAAAATAATTTATCATTACGTTCGGGGTAGCTAGAGCCTAATCGAAGCCAGTTATAATTACTCTGACTGAGACGACTGAGAGTTTTGAAATTTATATTGTATTTTGCTTAATACTCGTAGTAAAAAATTTGCTTGAATGCATATCGCATCATGTACAGTTTTCCAGAAATGTCGATTGTATTTTCCTGTTTCTTTTTTATTTAATTAGAACTCGTACTATATAAATGTTAAATTTATTAATATAAAATGATACTTACACAGGTCTGGCGTTGATCCAACTCTAGAGCCTAGCACAAAGTATCGATCGATCTAAGTCCGTAAACCTGTTGTTCCAAAACAGATTGTGTCTGATCGACTATCGTCATGTCGATTACCTACAAGTACCCGTCGGGGTACAGTCGAACACGGGTTTCCTTTAGGACAGTCATGCAATAAATATCCTTTATCACAATTCTGATCAGGACTTAATAGATCGACGGCATAACAGCAGCAGCGTTATGGCTGCCTGCTATTTGTTACTAAAAAAAGAAAATAACAATAATCTAAATGATTGTATTAGTGTTTTATTACTGTTTTATCTGTACCACAGATTAATAAATAATTACTAACGTAATCTGTACACCCGGTAATTTTAATGTTGAAATGATTACACTACTACATAAGCCTAGTCGAATTAGTCTGGTCCTCGCTATATACATATTATATAATCCTAGTGCAAGGATTAGCACACTTATTGTATCTAAACCTATTACGATTAAATTCATTTTAAATTTAATTTTCATTTGTTGCACAGTTTTACGCTGCTGCTCATTCATATTGGTAAAATAGTAGTTCGTATAGTTTTTTTTTACCTATGCTTGTGTCGAAAAAGTACGACGAATCATGCTTTACCGGACTTGATAGTTCGTATAGCCTTAGTCGACGGTAATTTACTAAAGGTCAAACCTCAGACTTACCGTACAGGTTTAAACCTAGAATAGCTACTTTCTATTGACCTGTCACAGCTTACTGATCATGAGATAATAGGGTGGGATGATAGCTGAATCTAAAATCACGTATGGCCCTTTTTTGCTGTCTTTTACTTAAATTTTAATTCTCCCAAAGGTTAGATTGCCTTTATCGATTGTATAACATATTCATAAGGCCTAATTAAATAAATAATGGAAAGTACCTACATTTCTTTGTAACTAGCTGTCCGTTTTTTTTTACTTTTCTGTACATTTTCCCTTAGGAATGAGATATTTTCCCGCGGTATAAACTATCTAAGATGTTGAACGGGGATATAAGGTACCACCATGCAAAATTTCAATTAAATCAGTCCAACTATTTCGGAAATTAGCCCGTACAAACAGACCAACAGATAAACAAATAAACAAAAAATTTGAAAATATCTGGATATGTTCTATATTACTTTTTATATCCCCCTAACTCGGTTTTTACAATTATTATACTATGTACAGATTTTTGACCTCTACAGTTAGATAATAGATTAATTTACTGCTACTACCCAATCAGTAGATCTGCCTACAACAATAAGTTACATCGGTTACATGCAATCCTATGTAATACTTTGATTGATGAAAGCTAAGCGAAGACAATAATTCATAATCACGGATGGTAACTTACATGATCGGTGATCGATTGAATGATAGGTTCCCCGTATGGTTCGCGGCTTAGATTGTTATTCCTGATAGCTGAAATGAAAACTGGTTTATAAAACAGTATATCTTAACGAAAAAATCCGGCCAAGTGCGAGTCGAACTCGCCTGGGGAGGGTTCCGTGGACAGACTAGTAATATGTTGCGTATAAACAACTAGTTAAACACAGTGTGTATTTATTTTTTGTTTTTTTCACATATGGCAACACACCAGCCCGACTTACCCATATGCCATCTATCGAACTCATTAGATGCTTTTTTTCTTTTCTAGCTGTCAGTAGGTATTATTTTATTTTTTATGGGATAACCTGGCAAGTAAATCTCAGCAAATATATATATATTTTTTAAATCGCTAGATCTTTGGCTTGGCTAACATATAAAAATTTTTTTTTAATGTTATGATAACAAACATATAAAAAAAATATGGGGTAGAATTGAAACCTCCTCCTGTTTTGAAGTCGGTTAAAAATAGGTTGTTTACCGCTACCAATGACATAACTGTAAAATAAACAATACAATAACTATGTCGAAATGACGAATGAAGAAAGGTGCGCGAGCGACGCATACTGATGATTTAACTGATGATTTATAATCGTTCCGCGAATTGTAACTGACACCAGCGCAAGCCATGAGCTGCAGCGATTTAATTAAATTAAAATGCACTTGTTATTAACTTATCATACTTCATAATATTCATACTAATATTGTAAAGAGGATAGATTTGTATTTTTGAGTGTGTGTGTGTGTGTATGTTTGTAATGAATACACTGAAAAACTACTGAACCGATTTCAAAAATTATTTCACCATTAGAAAGCTACATTCACCCTGAGTAACATAGGCTACCCTTTACCGCGGGAAAATGCCTCATTCCCACGGGAAAAACTGATAACGCGGGTGGAGCCGCTATATAATTTTTACTTTATTGAAATAAAGTCTAATTAAAATTAAATACTAATATATATTTTTTATTAAGTGTATATGTTACGCTCAAAGATCGAAAACGCTCAGTGAGCGGAAAAATAGCTCACAACGCGTTGTGGCTACTCGTACAGTAAAACACCCACATGGCGAAATTCGTGTTATGGCTCTAATGAAAACGCGCACAATGCGTTGTGGCAATCACAGAAAGACCAAATAGCGAAATCCGTGTCGTGGCTCACATGCTATTCGATCTCAACGCGTTGTGGCAATAAAGAAAGGCCATGATGCGTATGGAATATTATTTGATTACGACGCACACTAATTTCCGATATGGACCCTACTACGTTTTGGTAGATGTCCTTAGGAAATATTTTTATTTTATAAAATAATTAGCGCTGCCATTAAAATTCACTCTCATAAACAGAAAAGAAATGAATAAAACTGATGTTTTAATGCGCCTTTGCACCCGGGCCAACACCGACAAGTTACATTAAACCTGTCCGTCGTGATATGGTTAAAACAATGAATGCTCAGAACGCGTCATGGATTTTCTTCATTGCCACAACGCGTTGAGTTTGAATAGCATGTCAATTGTCAGCCACGACGCAAATTTCGCTATTTGGTATTTCTGTGACTGGCACAACGCGTCGTGCGCGTTTTCACTAGAGCCATAACACGAATTTCGCCATGTGGATGTTTTACTGTGACCACAACGCGTTGTGAGCTATTTTTCCGCTCACTGAGCGTTTTCGATCTTTGAGCGTAACATATATAAATAGCTAATTTACATTAAATGTCAAAATTTGAATCGATATCATACATGCTTAATAGATAGGTACGTCATACATTATAACGATAACTTTAAATTCAATAAAATCAAATATCTTAAAAGTGTTAGTGTTAGTATACGCAATAGCGCCTGTGAAATATATTTATATAAAAAAAACGCTTTTTCAAAATGAATTAACCATAATCTTTAAACTTGAACCAACTAGAACTGTCGCAACTGACCTGCATAGTGATGTCCCGGCGTAGATCTAATATCTGCCTCGTGCTCAATTATCACCCTTACTCCCTTGTCATAAAGACTACCGAAAAGGGCTACAGTGGTGCAACCGGTAGCCTTAGTCCTTATATGAATGGCTTCGTTTAAATACCGTTTTGTAATTAGTTTAAGGGCCAATTGATTGCACACTAGCGCCGTATTATTAGAGTGCGCTGTTGTTTACTTACTTTATTTTTACTCGCATATTTATTTGGGTTTAAGGTACATATATAAAGACTCTCTATTCCATGGTCTAAAAAACAAGGTCTTCTATTCCGACCACGTGACTTGACACAAGCCCACGTCATCATGCTGTTCATCCTTGTCGAATGCGTGTTAATTGTTATTTCTTTCTCGCTTTGTTATTGTGACGTAAGCTTGTGTCACTCTGGGAATAGAAGACCATGTTTTTTTAGACCATGTTCTATTCTCTAATAGGGCTAGCAGAGTTTGAGTAAGTTCGCAGGGAGGGAGTCCAAACTAAATTTAAATTTTGACAATAACGAATGCTTACCTTTAGGTTTCGTTCAGGTTACTCTACGTCACAAACCCTGGTATCGGAATTATTGAGCCACCTAAGGTACAATGGCTCCTATAACGAACTGTAGGTAAATTATACCTATTTTTTATAGACAAATTAAACTTCTGACAACTTTTTTATTTGAACTTTTACTTTTAAAAATTAATTATCAGTTTTGGCTCTTGTGTGCATTCATTTATCTCTCTTCCGCAGACTTCTGCCTTCTGACAGTTTTATGACGTTATTCCATAGATGTGTTTTGGCTTGCTCGGACATCTTTCGAAACCCGCCTGGGAATGTTATTTCGAACTAGTTCTAGAGATGTTAGTCAAGGAATATTACATAACCTAATCCTTCCATATAAGATAGGTATTTAATTACTGTTAGTGAAAGTTTGGTTAATTTAATATTCTTAAAATATACGATAGAGAACTCTTCGGTAGCTTGATTAAACACACTACTCTCTTTAACCTTTTATAGGCGTTACATTATTTTTGTGCCATTTCTCATCGGATATCCTGTTGCGAGTAGTCAATATTTGACAGATCCATGCCGCCTCTCCGCTGTACAAAATATTACGTGTTGTGTATTGTAGAAAGTAGAGTTGTCGTAATATGTCGCAAGAGGGCGTGGCACGATGAGCATACACCTGCCACATCGGTTAGGTAGGTCACTGGTGTCCTCAAAAAAACTTTTATGAATCAACTTTTAAACTGGATTTTGAGATCACTTCTTCTTTATATGTCATAGGAATTACAACTCTACAAGACACAACACACCCACACACACTGCAGTTCCTATGATATAGTGGTAGGTCTTTTAATAACACAATTTAATTCCTAAATGCAAATATATTAATTTGAAAAAGTGACCCCGTAAATCGTATATACCTAATAGAAAACGAAAAACCGGGAAAAAATAGATTTATGGACTCATGGTCAATTGTTTATGTGAACTAGGTAGTAGGTAGTAAAGTGAGATTAAAAATGTTCATTTTATCAACCAGTCAACATTCCAGAAAAAAATTGCCGCCACCACATTTCATTCTGAATTCAAATTATAAAAAAGTGGATAAAAATAAATGTTAACACCTACCTACAATTTCTGATATTTCTTTTTATTATTATATAGAAAATGTTGTGTACATTTGTAACCGGTAGACATATAAGAACAAGACCTAGATATATAATACCTTGTAAAATGTACAAAAAAATAAAAATAAATTATAATTTGGAACGCTCTCCCAAAAGTTGCAGCCAGACTTTTATCCTGGGCCAAACTGGGCAAACCTGTGGCCTCAGCTCTTGGCCAATGTTTATACAAAGGCGTTCGCCCGGACGGTATTTGGGCCAATCCACTTGCTGGTTGGACCATGTTGGTTTCCCGTTCCTCGCGAAATTACTCCAAGCTTCCGTGATTAATTTGACTATCTTCGTATCGCTTTCGGTACAAACGTCCGCTTTGGTTTTCTTATAAAATTCATACTGGATTATATCGCCATGTGAAGCGCCTTGCATACCCAATTTCTGCAAAGTTTTAGTATTCATGTTGCCATTGTAGCTAAAGTAGTAGAAATATAAGTTGTTGTTGTATTTTGAGTAGTATTCAGCGAATGATACTATATCTCTGTTGAAATATGTGTCCGAAATAAGATCTACATATTGTGTTTTTGTGCCTTCGCCTATATTTTTATCTTTGAAGTAAAATTCTTTCAAAGTTTGGGCCATGCTGATTGATTTTGGACTGTTGTATGGTATTGCTAGATAACGAGGTATAAAATTTTGAATATCTTTCAAGTACTGTATTTTACCCTCATCGTCTTTTCTCAAGAACAACGCTCCTTCGTGAGAACTTAATCCTAAAATCATTGGTAGTTTCTTGTATCTATTTTCTTTGAAAACTACCAGAGGATATTCTTCGAATAACCTTTCCACTCCTTCATGTTTCGTTTCAATAACTGGTAGGAAGAAAGCGTTTATAATATGAGGCGGTCTTGATAGTTCTACAATAGCTGTAGCTAAAACCAAATCCTCAATCGGTACTTGTGATAAAAACTTATACAATTCTTTCGGATCTTTTGATTCCTTTCCAAGGTTTGATGCAAGCTGTTTAGCTTTGTCAATCGGATCTTCATTAATGAAATACAAGTCGGAGAGACTGGCTCCGGATTGCGCGATGACCTTATGAACAAGACCATCCGCCATTTTGGATGTAAGTAGTGAGGTAATCATCGCAGCTCCCGCGCTTTCCGCAAAAGCCGTCACATTATCTTCATCGCCATTGAAAAGTTTTATGTTATTCTTTACCCATTTTAACGCCATAACAGTGTCTTTACAACCAGCGTTGCCAGGCACTTCAGGAATATGTAAACATAAAAATCCTAAAGCATGTAGTCTGTAATTAATGGTCACTAGAATAACATCGTTCTGTATAAAATAATCTGGTCTGTAATAATTTCCATGGCCTACTAGAAATCTACCACCGTGTACAAAGAATATAACTGGTAGTTTTTCTATTTTTTCGGGTGGCAAGCTTGGTGTGTATACGTTTAAGTATAGACAATCTTCGGAGCCATCTAAGGGACTTTCGCCGTACGGGTCCATTTGTGCGCACTTTGGTCCTGGTTTCGTGGCGTCCCGGATTCCGGACCAGGATTTAGGGAGTTCGGGGTCCCGAAATCGAAGCTTCCCGACCGGTGGTCTTGCGTACGGGATGCCCTCAAAACTGTAGTACTTCTTGCCATTGTAAGAGATACATAACTTCCCTTGCAATCTCCCTTGGAGAACTGTCACAGTGTAATCCATTTTCTTCTGGGTCTACAATAAAAAGGGGTATATATGTATACAGGCGTTTGTTCAAGTTCAAAAACTATATTAATTAATTTTTTTTAGAAGTTGATTATATTATCATGGTACATAACTCAGTTGATATCCGTCTATTGCAGAAACGTTTCTCTTAAACTATATAATTGTGTTGTTATGAGCCTTATCGTAAACAAGCACTTCGTAAAATAATAATTAATTGTTATTTTGCACTATTATACAACAGTTTATGTCATACTGAATAGTGGGTTTTAATACTATTGCAAAAACGTGTAAACGGTAATCAAATTATGATTTAATAATGATAAGAGCATTGTATTACAAACTGAAAAAGGTCAAGAAAACTTGTTTATAACGAAATTCGGCACTTTAAGATGTCGATTAATATAAGTAACGATCTAGTATGAATAAAATAGTAAAATGCTTGTTAGTGTAGTAAAATCTCATCTTTGAACTTTTAAAGCGATTTATTAAATTAAGAAGGTTCCCAAATCGTTAATATATTTTTGGATTTGCATATCTTTACTCTTCAAATTGCAATAAATAAAACAATCTAATGAATAATTTGTTTGTTTCAGGTAAGAATAATGTCCACCGTTGATCTACTTGGTGAATATAAGTTATGAAAACAACCGTGAAAGTTTTAAAAAGTATATTTGAATCTATTTAGATCTTCGTCGCGTCGTCGCGTCGTCGGTGGCACAGTGGCGTGGCGTTGCTTCCACCCAGTTCAGTGACGCCAGTTTTGTTCCCGCATGTTTTTGAGTACATTAATTTAAAACGCTCATACATACGAAACTCAAACATATTTAAGAACTCCTGCCACAATACCGTTACTTGATCCTTTTAAAAACTAGCAAAGAGCTTATAATCTTTAAATGGCTCAAGATATTTTCTTGGATCATGGCTAAGAACACTCTCGATTGTGACACCTTGCAAACAAAAAAACTAAATCAAAATAGGCGCATCCGTTTAGGAGCTACGATGCCACAGACAGACAGACAGACATACACACACGTCAAACTTATAACACCCCTCCTTTTCGTCGAGGGTTAAAAATACAAATACAAATATTCTTTTGCACAGAAAAATATTTACGGAGTCGCAATTACAAGTAATACATAAAACTAATAATACAAACCGCGGCCTTATCGCTTTAAGCGATTTTTTCCAGGCGAGAGTACGGAGGAAAATAAATGACGAGTGTACGTATTATTATTGTTAATCGGTACCATAGAGTCCCAATCTATAAAAATTCTGTTGGTACCACTCTACTGCGTGGTTGGTATGGATTAGTCAATTAAATACAGAATATCCTAGTCATTTTATCCATTTAAGACATATCATATCGTATGTAGGTATCCATTGGTTATCGTTCTATTCAATTTTGATCTATTATTGAGATAATTTTCTAACGAGCGCGACTTTCTAGTCCACCCTCAGTTAAATAAATCAACTCGTGTCTAGATTCTATCGTGCCTAGCTAGAGTTCCTCTATTATTTCTGTTGACGGATCATAATCGAGTATCCAGATTGATTTCTAATATAAATAGATATGGATATCGTTCAAAATGTTCATAAATACTAAATAATTCACTTGCTATAAAACAATTCTAAGAACAAACATCAAACCTATGATTTCCTCAAACACACCTATAATGATACGCCACGAATTGGTGGAACCTAAAATCAAACAAAATTCCGAGAACGTACATTACTGTAAGTAAATTGTGACCTCTCAATCAAAAGTTCGTCCCAATCATCTGTCATTTTCATATTTGGAACAGCGCTGAGGCCGTTGGAGTCACGACCACGAACTTCGGTCACGGTCGGACCATCTCCAATATTCATTGTATCTGCGACTTTTTTATCTTTTGCATAATAAAGCCACAATTTTATTAAAGCTAATTATAGTGCAATATGTCTTTATTGGATATTTCCTGGTTTTAGAAGTCTTTGAAATGACCTATGGTAATTTGTAAATTAATATGTTAGCGAAAAATTTGTTGTCATCAACAAAAAAGTTGACAAACGATATTCGACTTTAAAATGTTATAACATACGTACAATTAAGTAATTAATAAGTCAAATAAATTAAGCACGCCCGCGGCTATGCTTGTGTTGATTTATATTTTAAAGTTTATTTGGTTTCAACGTGAAATAATACTAACTATACTACCTTTTATACCACTACAAATATACATAATTTCACATTTATAAATCTCTGAACTCAAAAATAAAGCTGGTTTTTTTCTAAAATTTAGTTTATGAATTTCAAAATTAGAACGTCGAGAATACGGCATAGACAATAGAACAGAATACAAACAGCCAGTTACAACAGATGCTTGCAAAATGACTTTTTCGCACGCAGCAGTATTTACAGACTAAACGCTTGATACTCTAATATCGCTCTTAAATCTTGGTAACAAAGAGTATTCGTAATTGTTATTTTTTGAGTTGTAACGCGTATTGCGTTAACAGTTATTTGAATATTCGTGATAATTAACAATGAAGTTTAGGTAGCGATCGCGAAACACAGGTAATAGTTACGATTTATAATTTTATTGTTATGAATGACCGATAAATAATCTGTAATCGATTATCTATGTGCGAAGTGATTTAAACTTGTTCAGTAAACTTAATTAACCCTTGTGAGGAAATTCTTTACCTACTAAGGTTTTTAACGTGGCTCTAATATCGATATGTTTACACATGGTCTTCAGTCTACACCTTAGTAGCCGGGACCAATAAGTGCCAATGGCTTTACGTGCCTTACGAAGCACGGAATCACGGAAACTTTCTTATATGTCAGTGTTCTAACCTGCACCCGTAACATGCAGTGCAATGACAAAAGTTTGTCGCACGAGAAACCCGCCATATTGAAATATCCTTCAATAGGATAAGAGAATACGCACGACAAAATTATGTCTATCACGCGTGGACACGGCATGTTAGAGGGGCTGATGGAAAGTAAACACAAAACCTTTGCTGTACCATTTTAATTTTAATAAAAGTTTTCTGTTTTGCCCATACATGGCGCCACTACTATCTATCTTTCATAACCCTTGCTTTGTACATATTGGGCTGTCCTTATACCTTAATTAGATTGGAAATTAAATATTCATTGTAGCTTAAATAAAAAAAAGTTTAATAAGTTAAACTGGGGAAAGTATCACTAATAAGTTAACAAGTAAATAAGCTTCAACGGGATTCTAAAATTTTCAAAATTCAGAATTCGAGTGTTTTATTCGAAGTAAGATTTTACAAATCACTTTTCGACGTCGAGGCGAGTTCACAATTAGGCTGTCTTCTGTGGAGAAGAACTCGCCGGAAGAAACTTGGAATTTCCGTTAATAAAGCATCCGTTTTACTATTCAGCTACGGAAACTGTAACTGTATGGTAGATATACGATGAAAGTGAGAGTGGTCGACCCGTCTCGTCGTCGGCGCGGGCGCAGTGGGACAGTTCTACAAAAGGGTCTATATTTTCACAATTCGGTGGGTAAATTAATATTTGGGTTTCATCAATAGTTTGATAACAAAGATTGAAGTTTATTCCATCTTGAGTCTAATGACGACATTTAGCACCAGATATTGTGAGTGGTTTATGTTAAAAGTCAGTCACCGAATTGAGACACCACCGAATTCAGAAAACTAGTCACCGAATTCAGAAACGGCTTAGGAAATATAGAAAATGAACGACTAAATTTGTAAATGTTATCTTATCTTACTTAGCCTACACTGTCCCAGTGCTGGGCAAAGGTCTTCCTCTTTTTCTTCCACTGTTTCCTATCCTAAGTGAATTCTGGCCAGTCCCCCAAGAAGCTGTCCAGTTCATCCCGCCATCTCCTGCGCGGCCGTTCACCTCTACGTCTGTTGATCGGTGAGTGCCAAAACGTAATTTATTTTGCTCATTGGTCTTGTGGCACGCAGCAGACGTATCCGGCCCAGTTCCACTTAAGTTTGGCAGCGTTTGACCTTTGTGGCATCAGCTATATGAGTCCTGGATCGCAGCATGCTATTTCTGACTCGATCACGCATCCCCGCGTCCCCGGTCCCGCGCTGCACGCATCCAGCGGCTTCCCGCAACCCTCACCAGATTGTCGGTCCACCTTGTAGGGGGCCTGCCCACGCTACGTCTTCCGGCGCGTGGCCGCCATTCAAGAACATTTTTTCCCCAACCGCCATCGGTTCTACGTGCAATGTGCCCCGCCCAATGCCACTTAAGCTTCGCGATTCTTCGGGCTATGTAGGTGACTCTGGTTCGCCTGCGGATCTCATCTCATCCTTCCTGATTCGATCACGCAAGGAAACTCCAAGCATAGCCCTCTTTATCGCTCTTTGGGTGACTCTGAGCCTTCTTATGAGGCCCATCGTAAGCGACCACGTCTCTGATCCGTAAGTCATCACTGGCAACACACATTGGTCAAAGATTTTAGACTTAAGATACTGCCGTTTTTGGGACAAAAAGATATTGCATAGCTTTCAGAACGCTGCCCAGCCGATTTGGATTCGATGATTGACCTCGTTCTCGAAGTTAGATCTACCTAACTGGACTGTTTGTCCCAGGTAGATGTAATGGTTTACAACTTCGAGAACAGAGTCCCCAACTTTTATTGAAGTGGGTACTACATGGGCGTTCGAAATTACTTTTGCTTTCTCCATGTTCATCATCAGACCCACTTGTTGGGAAACTCTATTGAGGACATTGAGCATTGTACCGAGGTTCTCCAAGGTCTCAGCCATGACTACGATATCGTCAATAAACCGAAGGTGAGTGATGTACTCGCCATTGATATTGATGCCATGTCCTTTCCAGTCCAGAAGCTTAAAGATATCCTCCAGTACAGTGGTGAACAGTTTCGAAAAAAAAAGCGTCTCCCTGTCTCACACCTCGCTGCAGCTGGATTGGTCTGGAGTTCTGATCCTGGAGTCGGACTGACATAGTGGCTTTCTCGTACAAACACTTCATCACCTCGATATACCGGTAGTCAGCAGCACTGCCCAAGTCTCAATCAAATCGAAGACTTTCTCATAGTGCACGAACGCTAAGCATAGTGGCTAGTTATACTCTTCATAACCTGCCGCAGCAAATGGATGTGGTCTTTGGTACTATAGCCCTTTCGGAAACCGGCTTGTTCGGGAAGCTGGAAGTTGTCGAAGTTGTGATGACTCTCGAAAACAATTTTTGGATATGGCTCAGAAGCGAGATGGGTGGGTCTGTAGTTCTTCAAAAGGGTTTGATCACCCTTTTTAAAAGAGGACCACCACGCTTCTAAGCCATGCCTGTGGCGTTGTTCCTTCGAGGAAGACGGAATAAAACAGTTTCTGAAGAGCTTTTAAGACTGCCTCCAGAAGCTCAGCAGTTAATCCGTCATCACCCGGCACCTTGTTTCTCAACTGTTAGAGAGCCATCCTAATTCGTACAGGCTGACGTTCTGAGTGTCTTCTGTATAGTGTTGAGTGCTTCCTACATTTCGTATAAATATGAACAGATAAGAAGCCGATAGGAGGATTATTGAATCCGGAAAGCTGCCTTCCGGAGGTTGCGTCACGTATTCTCGGTGCCCATACCGCAGAGCCTAAAGACAAAAGTCTTTGACCAGGTGCGTCCTACCCGTGGTGGTGCTAAAACGTGGACACTGACTGTGGGAGTAGTCCACAAATTTAAAGTTGCTCAGCGAGCTATGAAGAAGAATAAGCTCGGAGTCTCTCTAATGGATAAAATCCGGAACAAAGAAATCCGTCGGAGAATCAATGTAACCGGCGGCGTAGCCACTTGAATAAGCAAACTGAAGTGGCAGTGGGCTGGTCAGGTTTATCGCAGAAACGATAATCGCTGGAGTAACCGGCTTCTCCAGTGAAGATCACGTCTAGGAAAACGAAATGTAGGACGCACCTCAGCTAAATGGAGTGACGATCTGCAGAAAGTGGCTGGCAGCAGGTGGATGCGTACAGCCGAAGATTGGGCCAAATGGCGCGCCTAATTATGATGATGATGAAATATATACAAACTTCCAGATACAAGGCAAACACAAGTGCTGACCACACATATGTTTACCCTGGGCTGGGTTCGAACCCGCGACCCTTAGGTTGGAAGGCAGGTGCACTACTGACTAGGCTACGGGACCACAATAATACACACGTATAGCACAAATTCATAACATTATTGAAAAATTCTGAATTCAGTGGAAGATTTCTGAATTCCGTGCACCATTTTACAGGTAATTGAGATCCACGAAATTGAGAAAAAACCACATTTCATCAAATAACTTGTAAATGTTACAAATTAAAGTATTTTTTTCAAAACGTACTGGTAGATATCACTTAAATATTCAATAGATTTAGCTCAAATTTAATATAAGACTTCACAAACAAAATGAATTCCGTCCACAGTTTTCAGAAATTACCCGAACCCAAATTCTCGGAAGAGTTTTGAACCCTCGAAAAATGCTCCTCAATGCAGCTATCCTCAAGTTCATACTGCTCAGCCGCTCGGGCTCATCTAGTAGATTGCGGGAACCAGCTAGTGGCATTCGTACTTCGCGAAGTTAGTGATATAAGTAAATAAAACTATTTGGCACGGGATTGAGGCAGAAGCTTCGGACAAAATATAAATGTGTTATTGTGTCAAACTCCAATGATTTACAATATATATTATTAATTATACGGCTTTGTTGTTTATCTCATGGTATGTGAACATTGGAATCATAATGAACTAGTTATTATTTAAAAAGTTATGAAGCAATAAAGAGTCAATTCTGGAAATCGGACACGCCATTTTAAGCCAAATTCTGCCCGTTTTTGAACTTTGAATTTTTATTTTGGCGCCGTTTAAAACGTCCCGGTTTTTCATATATGCTCTCCATCAGGCCAATAGTCCTGTAAATATATGTGTTTTTTTTCGATAACTTAATGAGCTGTTAGAGGTCCTTTTTTCGATACAGTAGCTGATTCGCATCTTCCCGTAGAAATGCCCAGTGACGTATTGATATAACGCCTCGTAACTGCCGCGATCAAGATAGTACTGTAAAGTTGACAATTCGCTGATCTTTAACGAACCTTATCTACCCAATAGATCTATCTTTCATGCAGTTTTATTGTACTAAGATGTGATGTAATGTAAGGAAAAACTTTGAACTTTAATTTTAAAAAAAATTTTCTATAAGCATGTTGGTTTTGACCATTTTCAACTTCTATGTCTATACCAAACGTTGAGTCGTAAAACCAAAGAGACATTTCCCCATTAATATGCTTGAAATATATGCCAGACTAAGTATATTTTTTGTATCAGATTGTGATTTAACAGTTTCATTTCGATAGATTACAATCTACCGAAAATTAATGCGTTCAATTATTATTGTAATCAGTAAGTTTAGTTCACAATCTTTCGACAGTTTACAATCACGCGAGTTAAATTGTAATCTAACGGTATTTACAATTTTACGGTGACATATCCGTATTATACATTCTGTGGTTTGATACAGAACTGTATCTTTTCAGAGTCTATACCCTTAAGTCAAAGTCAAAGTCAAAGTCAAAGTCAAATAGTGTTTATTCAAAGTAAGATTTCACAATCATTTTTTGACGTCGAGGAGAGTTCACGATTTGGCTGTCTTCTGTGGAGAAGAACTCTCCGGAAGAAACTCCACAGGCGTTGCATCTTTTCAAAATATTTTTACATAGGTAATTATTATTTTATACAATTTGATTAATATAACAAAGAGTGCAGCCGAAATATGAAATTAAAGGAAGGCAACCAGTCAAAGTAGAAAAACTAAACTATATAAACAATAAAACAATCGGCAATCGACTAGAGCAGACCAGTCCCCCCAAGCAGCACCACGTTCACGGGTTTGACGTATGGGACAGCCATCGCCGGGCTCAACCATATTAGAGGGAACCCAACGAGTTGCCTGGAAGAGATTGTTAACATATCAATAAGGCCACCTGTTGGCTTATTGTAACGTATTTGTATTTCGTTGTAATATTTTCTTGGTATTAATAAAATATATTTTGTATTGTGTGTGAGATGGACGCATTCCACAGCAACATAGGTACTTCAATAAGCAGATGAAATTATTTTTTTCATCAAACAGATTTTAAATCTTATGACGTCATATCACACCGTATACCGAATCAGCTCAGGCAAACATGCGTAACTGGTGTCACAGAAACCCACCGAAAGTGAGAGTCCGGAACCGGTCTGCGCGCGCAAGGTGCGCAAGAGCACAGTAAGCGCGGTTACACGACACGCTATACCTAAAGCCTCATTCGCGCCGAGGCAACATCTTGCAACAGTTGTCGCACAGTAAGAAGCTTTGAAAATTAGTTAGCCACGATGTTTCCTTAATAGGCTGCCGCATGCCACAATTATGTAGGTTAGACACTGTTGCATATTGTTGGCGCGCTTAAACCACATGACATGATATGACACGCTACCACCTGTTTGCTTTGCACTAACCTTGTCTTAGGCTTTTCGTAGTTAAGAAAAACCTAAGCTATTACTATTATTTTCTTCTGTGCTAAAGCTTATAAGATAAGATAATATTTATTAATTCAAAATCTTAGTCTAATATAAAATTTGTATAAGTTTCTTATGTACTACACAAAAAAGAATTGGTTTTCATTTACAGTCTAATTGGGTTCATAAAGGTAGGCAGAAACTAAGCAGTTTAAAAAAAGTCTGAAAGTTACTAGCAAACAAAATTTTCACCAAATCTTACCTAAATACTTTAGGCATCAACTTAATCGTTTCTTAAGTGTAGTGCAAACGGGTGTAACTCTACTATTTGCCGATTTTTTGTCACTCTTTACCGATGATGTCGCCTAGGACCCAAAGTTTCAACTTGTTATTCGATGTGTTAGGACAAAAAACCGTGCGAAAACGTTGAAAGAACTTACATTTAGAAGAGCGAGCTTTAATTTTGTTTCCGTGACGGCATTTGAAATTAGGTTTGAGTATGTAACTTTTCTTTCTAATTTCATGGTTAATGTGTTTTTGAATTTGGTTTTTTAAATAGATAGTAAGTAATAATATCTTTGACATTATTCAATCGGCTGTAAGCCATAAAGTGTATTGTGTAGCTTCTAGAAGCGTCGTCAGAAGTTTGATTATAGAGATAGCGATTACTGTAGTTATGGTGACACGAGATTGGTGAAATTATGATCTATGGCTGCGCGCGAGTGATCGGTTTTTAACTGCAGATTAGAGAAGTGGTTAGTTGACAGCGCAGGTGTAAGCAGCTGGTTCGATTATAGTTATGTGTTACAATTATGTTATTACACTGGATAGAATATCTTTATCGTTTTTTAACTTAAAGTTGCCTAGTAGTAATAGGCTATTTGACTGGTTTTTAAAATATATTTTTTATTATTCAGTAGAGTTTGTGGATCCCAGTAATAGTTGTATTTTTTAATTCTGGTACATATTTCCTGAAAAATATCAAAATAAAAATTCAATATTTAAGTAGCGCGCCAAAACGCTACTTTGACAATATGGCGTCGCAATGGCATCGGTGACGTCACTAGCCAGTACTACTACTACAAGTTGCTTAAGTAGAAAACGATGTTTACTGGCTAGTGACATATGTCCTATACCCGACCAAACAGGAGCGTTTTGAGTCACGTGACAAACGCCAGAAAAAATACATTTTTATTTACGGATTTTTACATAAATTAATTATTATTTTCAACTTCCCATAGTAAATATATCCATTTTTAAACTTACATTACATACTGATTACAGTAATTAACACTTTATTTTTCGTATTGTCAAATAGCCTATTGCTACTCAGTAATAAGGCCACCTACATGGACACTTTCTATCCTTTAATGTGAATTATACGGTGTGGAAATGATGTATTTTCCCGCGGTAAAATGTATCATTTCTCATTCTCCAGCACTCTATCTATATCTGTGCAAAAAATAAAGACAATCCGGCTTAGTTTCAACGCAAAAGAAGTTCAAACAATCATTTGTATTTGTTTTGTGCGAGTGCCCGATATTCCGATGCAGTTGCATGCACCATGATCACGGGACGACTGAAGAAACTTGCGGGTGGCTGTAATGGACAAACATGTCTGCTTACCCTCTTTCTGTTGCGTTTACTAAAATATCGGACACTCATACAAAAAAATACCATTTTAAATATCTCGTTTTAAATCTTAATAGTTATGAAAACAACCGTAAAAACTTTTAAAAGTAAATATTTCTCATTTATAATATTGGCATGGATTTAGACATATAAAAACTTAGTAATAGAAACTATGTAAATGTATTAGCTATAGTTGTGTGGTGTAAGTAACAGGAGATATAGTACCAAGGCCGCGATCGAGACGACGACAGGTCGCCACGATCTGATTGCTTACATTACATGCCAACATTAATATGTAACAGTTATTCAATATTAATAATAAGCTTTAAACTTTACATAGAGTATTATTATCACATCTACAAGATTTCTTAAATAATTTTTTAATACAGTTGCTCAAAAAGTGGCGTATTGCAGGGAGGTATAGCGTTCGGGAAGTGGGCTATTACACACGCGTGCTTTTTTTTTACCTTTCCCGCACACGTGCGTTTTCTTTCCCAACAGTCAAAATAATGTCTATTAAAAAGAAAAACCAACCATGAAGTTTTTACTAAAAAAAATCATAAAAGTTTTTATGATTCAAGCAAATACGTATATTTCTAAAAAGGAGCTACTAATTTGTTAAATATCAGATTTAATGATTTGATTGAATGAGTTAGGTTAGGTTTCATTTTAATTCATCTTATTAAATTTAATTTTCATTTCATATCAATAAAAAAATTTGAAGACTTGGCTGTATGGGCATAGTTCCCTTTGTCTACCAGAATGAATGAAGAAAAAAAATCTCTGCTTATATTCTACGGTTGGTGTCATTTTTTTTATTATGTTTTTATTATTTTATTAAATTGCTTCATTTTTTCGCAACTGTATTAAAAATAGTCGTTCAGTACACGTGCGGAACCGTCATTGCAACTCGTTCCGACTGTCTACCCTCGCCTTCGGCTGCGCCTCGGCTCGGGTACACATTTGTCGGAACTCTTTGCAATGACAGCCTTTCCGCACTTGTAATGAAATATACTATTTTAATTAAGGAAATCATTTTACAATGCATGTGCTCGAAAAGAGCGTTTTCTAAGCAGCCAAACAGTGCGGAAAGTAGCACTTTTCCGCACTAGTGCTTTTTACTTTTCAGTTTTTTTTTATTTTTGCTCAGGCTGTCATTCAGCCAGTCAACCTGACATATCAGTATTTGAGATATTTTTACAAATTACTGATTTACCAATTGTTACGAATATAAAGGGAACAATATAAATAACTATTCAATAAACAGGTTTATAATTAGTATAATTACTTTAGAAATTTATTTTTATTGATAAATTACGTTCAAATATTAATTAAAAATTTGCGTGGCTGAACAGTCATTTTACTCATGCCTATTCGACGAGGTAGCCTTGCACATGCGCGCGCAGCGCAGTACATATTATTTTCAGCGCGCATGTGTTTAAGAAGCCCGCCATTTTATAGGTACGCCTTTTTAATATAACTGTTTTTGTTTTCTTGCACAATGCATAGTAAAATATTGTATGATACACGTGCGAAAGATGATTTCCGACTCGTGTCGGCTTATACACTCGCTCGCTTTGCTCGCTCGTGAATAAAATGACACTCATCGGAAATCACATACTTTCCGCACTAGTAGCATAAATATCTATAGCAGAATTATGTTCCTAGATACTGTTTGGATAAAAACGTACTTTTTTATACTAGTAGGAATTACTATTATTATATTCTGTGTTAATACCAAATAAGCAATACACAAGAAAACAATACACAGGCCTTCTCATTTCTACCCTAAATAGAGTATAAATAATTAAGAAGATTAACTAAGAAGACGCACATTAAGAAATTCTAAATTGAAACCACAGAGGTTGATTTTTTATTGATGTTTGAAATCTACATAGTTAATTTCATAGCAGATCATTAATCTTACACATGAACTACTTCAGTATTAAAACGGAACGCAATTAAAATAAATAAAAACGTGCATAAAGTGTAATGACTGACTACTGCCTTACGCATGCTCTGTTGACATTCAGTTGACACGCAGCGCAGTTACAACACTTCGACACTACGTGACCCAGTGTCGACGTCACGTATTAAGATGGGTGAGAGATAAGATGGCATGGGTGGTATGGCATTATGTGATGATCAAATTCGGCGATCATTAAAATGATACTAATAAATATTATACCAGCCTTCGCAGTCGATTGGTAAAACGTCTCGAAAGCCTCACAGTAGTTTCAGCCCCTCTAACATGCCCGGTCCACGCGTGACAGACATAATTTTGTCGTGCGTATTCTCTTATCCTATTGTAGGATATTTCAATATTGCGGGTTTTTTGATAGTTAAATGTGCGACAAACTTTTGTCATATCACTGCATGTTACGGGGGTTGGTTCGAATCTTAGCGGGACACTTGTCGAACAAATAAATATTACATCACTTTGAGATTTTCCCGAGTTCAGCTAGGACTTTGCAGGCGGAATCACTTGATTACCAAAAAGAAATACAATTTATGAGCACTTTAAAACAATTAGTCCCGGCTAGTATCTACAGTATCTACGGGTGTAGTTCAATACTTCTCAAACCCATACGATAAGCGATTGTCGGTAGTCTAGTCAGATAAGAAGATGATGTCATGAAAGCTTTCTGGAATAGGCTTGTGTCCTTAAAAATTGAATTAGTCCGTCTTTTAGATTATTCAAAAATAAGGGACACGTATTTTTTTATTTGTAAATCGGACCAAAAATTACAAAGATATAGCCCATTAAAGTTACGTGTGACGTCACACCGTGCTACAAAATGTAGCACGGTGTATGTACGTCTACGTAACTTTAATGGGCTATATCTTTGTTATTTTTTGTTTAATCGAAAAAAGAAAAAATACGTGTCCAATATTTTTTTATAATCTAAAATACGGACTAAATAGAATGTAATTATTTTGACCCCGGACACAAGCCTATTGCCATGAACTCAAATAAGACTTAGAAAAATTCTTACTTCTTGTACTCGTAGGTACAAAATGTCATGGTTAGTTATTAAAGTTTTGGTTTAAGACTAGATTTCTTCGGTTTTTTTTTAAATAATTATTTATTGTACTTAAATATCCCGCATTCATTGTTAGTTTTTCATAAAATCATAGCTAAAATATCTTCACTTGTTTGGCACTCCATCAAAAAAAGAAAATGATTAAAAAGTTATGTATTAGAAAGAGCGTGAAGCCAGTATTTATCTTTTTAGAGTTTTTATTAGTATTTTTGCTAAGCTTTTTACTTTTAAGCAGCGAAAAAGACTTAAAAAAACTTTACCCTGTAAAAGGCTAGTAAGCCACTAGAAAAAAATATTCGTCCGAACCATTTTTAGAATAATATTTTCCAAATATGAAATGCGAAACGAATCTTAGTTAGCTGCGCGTGAGTCTGACAAAATCGATGATGTCGCGAAGAAAGTCCCATTTCTAAACATGTTCTTTATGTCGTTGAATGAAAGAATTACTGTAGTTGTCGTTGTGTCGTTGTTATTCTAATACGAAGAACTCCGGTGGTGTAGTGGTTACAACAGTCTGTTACAGCTTTCTGGTCGAGTGGTCAAAAGCTCAGCTGACGTTACGGAGGTTCCGGGTTCGAATCCCTGTGGTTATATCACTTTGTGAAACTTTCTCCAGTTTGGTTAGGATGTTGCAGGTTGAACCACCTGATTGACGGAAAATAAAGATGATTGCGTGCTTCAGAAGGTACGTAAAGCCATTGCGTTGGTCTGAAATATTGTTGTATCTATTACGATTTTAGCGCGATAATTTTAAATAGGTTGGTATGTATTAAGTACGATACCTTATTTTGCCCTTGTTTCGGCGGGGTTGCACCTGCCGTGGTCGCGAGCTGACTGAAATATTCAAAGACCCGTAAACAATCGTAATAATGTGTAGTAAGCGCGAAAGCCTAAAACAAACATTGTTGTATCTATTTTGTAGCCAGTCTAAAGGGGTGCTTTGTTTAAGTTGCAACTAGTCTACAATGACATTACGAGTATGTCAAGCTCAATTAGTGTATTTTGTGGCCAGTCTTAGGGCAGATGGTCACCCATTTAAGGTAGGCTCTAGACTCTCAATGGCGACATATTATGAATGAATGAATGAATGAATGAATGAATGAAAATACTTTATTGTACAAAAAAGTGTACAAAGGCGAACTTAATGCTACAAAGCATTTTCTACCAGCTAACCTTTGGTGGTTGAGAGCAGACTATGGGTAGTGCCGCTATAACAGCGTTTAACAATATTTATGTCCATACATAAATATTGTTATGAGCCTATTGTATTGTATTCTTATCATTAAGTGAAAATAAGTCTAGATACCCTATAAATTTAGTAATAGCACCTGAATACCTACTTTCGTTAGTAAATCACGTGTTGCGTCACGTAACAAACTTGACCTATTGGAGTGCGGTTGTCGCGCATGCGCGGAATGGAAGGATCGTGCCAATTGCTAATACTAGATGACCTTTGGAACCAGTGATAAGTGACTGAGGTGTGACATGTTTAGGTGAAACAATTGGCTCGCATTCTCGTTGTCAGTCACCTTTTAAATCTAGAACTAGATATCAAAAACTCGTTAGTAGCTCATATTATGTCCCCACCGAGGGGCTCGAGCTTTTTATTAATTGGCTTATGCTTAGTGATGTGCCGTCCCCGGAATTATTCCCACCATTCCCGGGAAATTTCCGTTCCTAGGAATATTCCCAACGAAATTTCTTGTTCAAGCTGGCTAGATGTGGTAGACCGGGTTGGTCTTTTCCGCTTAGGTACTTAACGTTCCGGCCGACTCTACAGATCTCACTGACTCGTCCTAGTTGGCCTCAAACGGAAAGTATCATTTTTATTGTGGGAATATTCCCGAGAACGGAACATCACTACCTACGCTTGTGTCGAAAAGATACGACCAATCAAGCTTTACCGGACGCTGGCCCACGGCGGGATGGTCAACTTCACACACAACCTTTGCATGTGTGTCTAATTTTTTTGGCAGTGTGTGCAGCTGCAGATTTACTCACGGATGTTTGCATTCAACGTGAAACGTAAATATGAATTCGTAAATCAAAAACACATTGGCATGTCACGAAGCCTGAACCCATGTATTTTCAAATAGAAGTCAACGACCGTAGCAAGTTAGCCACCGAGTCAAAAACTATGGTTATTCAAATGATGACAAGTCTACATGGCATAATCTATGATTTTAATTGATTCATACATCCCTTGCATTTTGAAAACACACTCCGTAGTAATTGCTACGCCGCCGCCGTAGCAAAAGCTACGATATTTGTAGAAAAAAATAGAAGCTAACAGAGGGGTACATTTGCTCAGCAGTGGTCTTCTGCTGTGAAAAAAACATTCTACCATAAGCTATTACAGGCTTTTACAGACTGAATTTACGATAATAATGGTAATGTTCGTTCGAATGGTATTATTATGCAGAATTGCAAATTGATAATTTTATTTACTACTTTTATTAATGTCGTATTTATTACAGTTCCATTTTTCTTTGTTTTTATGTTCCTTTCAATGTATATTTACTGTTCTAGTTTCTTGATTATTACTTGTGTTTTATGGCTGCAATAAAGCGAATAGGCTCACATTCTAGATCGCTATAAATATTGTATTTATCTTGTGAAACACATCACACGAGCCGCTGTCGAAACAAGAGGATTGGCGTCTTCCTGCGCTAGATTATATACTACTTTGTATGGAAATTGTTTTACGCAGATAATTTTAGTATTTGAACTGCTAATTACTAATATTAGAAACGCAAAAGTTTGTCAAAATAGATTGTTACTTCTTTAGCTTCCGTACTATAAAGAGGAAAGTAAAAATTATTGGATGGATTATGACGTGACTTTACATTTGTACAACTTTTATAACAGAATTGTCTATTTTCGTCCCTATTATTTATAATTATTCTGAAAAACTGAAAATAAAAATTGGAAGAACGCTATGCCTTGAGTTTGGAATACAGTTGCCAGCTCATCACAAAACACTATTCCTTCCTAGCCGAAGCAGCACATACTATTACGGAATAACGATGCTCGTTGGGTTAAAATAAATCAGCCAAACTTGCTGGGTGGGTACGGTACTTAAGTTTACTAAGAACTGCGGTGCGAAATAATGGTTATTTGTATCTCAAATAAAATGCAGTTAAGTAGTAATCAAATAGCGACGACCTTTACACAATTACGCATATTTTAGACACGACCATTACCCAACACAGTGTCCAAAACACTCTAAACGTGCTTCTGTGAGGCAACGCTGCGTGTGAGTCGATGGGGGATTCGGAATCCAACGCTGATTGGTGGAAAATAGATGCAAAGAATCTATTTGCGATAAAATAGGTCCATGTCAAGTTACTTGCGAATGTTTGCGTGATGTATGATCATCGAGTAGTAGTAGTAGGTAAGTGTAGTAAGTACTTTTACTGATGAAATACGGAGCTAATTCAACCTAATATATATAAGACTAGCTTCCCGCCGCGGCTCCGCACGCGTTAATAGTTTTTCCCGTGGGAATGAGGAATTTCCCGCGGTAAAAGTTAGCCTATGTTCTTCCGCAAGGTCTATTCTATCTTTGTGCCAACTCCGCCCGCTTTAACAATTTTTCCCGTGGGAATGAGAAAATTTCCCGCGGTAAATTGTAGCGTATGTTCTTTCCTAAGGTCTATTCAAACTTTGTGCCAAGTTTCACCAAGATCGGTTCAGTACTTTCGGAGTATTTTCAATTATTAGAAATATTTTACGTATTTTTTTCACACCTTGGGTTACATTATTGAAGTTTTAGTAAGGATCCCTAATTTTTTGAAAATAAAAGCCTATGTTACTCAGAGTGAATGTAGCTTCCCAACAGTGAAAGAATTTTTGAAATCGGTTCAGTAGTTTCGGAGCCTATTCGATGCAAACAAACAAACAAACAAACAAACAAACAAACAATCAAACCTTTCCTCTTTATAATATTATTAGTATAGATCGTATCGAAATTATGAAGAAAAAGTATGTAGAAATATTTATTGATAAAGATATAAATAGGACAATGCCGTTGACTCAACACGATTTCGCCTATAAAGACATGCTCATAAAATTTATCTGATGAACTTTACTAAAGAATATTATCCCGAAAACGAAACGAAAAAGCTCTTTCATTTAAACTGCCTAATATATTTTTTTATGTAAGAGTTAAATCTTCTTTTCATTTCCAAGAAAAGTTGCTAAAACTATTGACTTAGTATGTATTTTCAGTATTCGCTAAGACGTCTCTTATACGTTGTATATTTATTTGATTAAATATGTCCATTGTGTACATTTTTTGCGTTTTATTCTCGTATTCGTCAATCTACACTACATTGTGGTTTCCGTGTCCTGTCATTACGAAGGTCGATCCACTTAATAAAAGGCGATACTCTAGTTTTTATAACCATTGGACAATTCCGGCGTGACCGCTAAAATCTCTAATCTTCTTGGTATTTTTTATTCACATGGGAATCGAAAAGGATGAGAGCTGAATGAATCTAATTTTGAATGAATGATATTTTAAATAAGAGAGCAGCTGTCTTTAGCTTCATTTTAAGTGGGATGTTTTAAAATGCCTGCTAATCGATTTTACGCGCAGTTTGCACCAGTGCAAAAGTGACGATGACATCTACAATGTGTAACGTCTCTAAATTTAAGTTGACAAGCACCTGTCCCATTTCGTTTCCCCTACGAATAAAATAGACCAAGAGATTTTAGCGGCCATGCCGGAATTGAGTACACTATTTAGTTACCTTTTAATAACGTCTATTAAAATGATGAATGGACACTTTAATAGATATAACTAGACCGCAGATATGTTACCAAATTGTGGTCGGATTTCACGCTCAACAGTTTTGAAAGTACTTGCGAGATCGGAGCGGCATATCATTTTTTTATAAATGGACCAATCACAAAAGATGTTTCATTCTTTTTATTTAACAAATAATATTGGGTTTTTATCGACTGATCTAGACAAAGCGTGTTACAGTTTCCGTAGCAGAGTGGTATAACCCTCACCTCACATTGCGAAGCTTCTGGATTCGAATCCCGGAGAGGCATTCGTATAACAAATATCATGTTGTGAGACTTTCTCATTTTAACAAGGCAGGCAGAAGGCACGTAAGGCAGTTGGTCATATGAGAATATAGAGTAACGAAGATTTTTTAAGTGTATATCATCATCCTATCTTATTTACCCTTTTGTCAAATTTCTTAAAAGCCGCCTACATCCGTAGATAATAGGCGGGATGTAGTCGTTTTACATGTAATACCAGCAATGACAGAGGCCTTAGGCGTAGACCTACTCATTAAAAAAATCTTCGTTACTCTATAATAATAATATGAAATAAATTACTCCGACGTAATTGCAATTAGTATACAATTACTATATGCTAGAGCTATAGTAAAGCAGCAGCAGCTAGCAGCTAGAGCAACCACCTTAAATAAACAACCTTAAGTTAAGGTTGTTAAGGTGGTTATTTAATTGTTCGTAAAGTAAATCAACTCAAGCTATTAATGTAAATAAAAAGTACTAAGTACTCCGAAATTACGTATTACTTAAAATTCCATCTATGTTAAAAAAAACTATTTCTGCAATTGCAAATCAATTTCGAAATAGTTAACGATCAAGGCTAATTGTTAGTTTTATCTAATTAAGCTTTAAATTCTCTGATAAAAGCTCGTTCCTTCCTTGACGCAATTAAATAAAACGTTCTAATACGTTTAAGTATAATTATTAAATGCCGAAGCAAGTAGAACAAATTGGGGCGAGTTATAAGTGAATTATTAGCGTTACGTCTACACATATACAAATTATAGTAGGTTGCATACCAAGTTAGATTCATTTTTAAGTAGGTCAGGAAATATTTTCTTCATTTAATTCTTGCTTTCCACCCGCGTATTTTTTTTCTCCCAAATATCACAAATAATGTTTCAATTCTTTGTGAAAAAATATTTCTGTTTTATTTTTACTTATATTAGTTTGTTATTTACTGTGCTGGCATGTGGAGTTTAATGTTAGAATAGCGTTGAATGAAACTGCACATAATTTCCTTGCATTGTAATATGAATTTGACAATAAACTTCATCAATATATTTAAAAAAAAGTACTTGCCGGATTTCGAACCAAAACACATTCCGTATACTCAACGATGCTTTTCAACAAGTATAATATTATGACGTGAAATATTTCATAATTCCATCATATTATGGCGTAAAATGGCGCACATTTTTCCCACGAAGAGTGTAACATGTTACACCGCCTTGTGTAATGTAAGTGTAAGTGAGGACGATATGTAGCGCTAGTACAGACGCGATGTATGGGAACAGCGTTGCGCCCGAGCATATGATCGACTTTTAATCGCTTCGCTTTAGGGCTGTCTGTACACGAGATTCAAAGATTCAAAGATATTTATTGTATCTGCGAAGTAATTCAAAGGTTGTGCGTGAAGATGGCCAACCCGCACTGGTCCAGTGCTAAGGCCTTTTCAACCTGATTAACTAGACTCTATCCTAAAGACAAAAGAGAAACAGGGGATGGGCATTTCAGTTTTAATGATGTCGAATACATGATATAGGTTATAATATAATTACGCGTTTATTTGTTTTTTACCTTCGATTTACGAGTATGAAAACTCAATGGCGAGCGTGGTGCGACCCTAGAAGCTAAGCACCGTTCGATTGCCGGGGCGAATCTCGACAATTGTATGGGAATGTATGGTGAATGTGTATGGGTATTGTAGCTGGTATGCGGCGCCCTTTCCGTGGTTGCACATCACTTTATTATGGCTATTTGTATCCATTTGACATTGTTGCGGTTTTGATTTGTAGAGACAATAAGTCTTGTAAATATGGGGTAGGTAAACAAAATATAGAAGAAGTACTTCACCACCGCAATAGACTTAGGTTTCATCCACACAGCGTCTTGCTTGCTTATCGTGTGGGTTCCGAGGTTAAACTACCTCACAAACCATAGTGTCTGAATTATTAAGCCGCCTACTAAGGTTTCAGACATGGCTCCTATAACGACTACTTTCGTAGATAGTAGCCGGGACGGCTTTACGTGCTTTTCAAAGCACGGAATCATCTTTATTTACGGACAGTCAGGTGATTCAGCCTCAATACTCAATACTCAAAACTTTATTGCATTCCAAGTTGGTTACAAAGATGTTACAGTAAGTGTTAGTATACATGATAATGTAGTTATTAACAACAACTTGGACCCTGCAGGGCACAGCAAAGTAATTACAGGAGAGAGAAGAACACATTATTTGCTAAAAAAAATATCATTATTGAAATAAATTTACTTTAATTTATTTGTGAATTATTTTACAAAAGATTATAACAAAAAATATATATATTCTGAAAATGTAAGTATCATTTAAAAAAAAATATTATTATTTTAAATTGTCAGTTAGGAATTCTTCAATTGTATAATAACATTTTTGCAATAATAATTCTTTTAATTTTCGCATATAAGTAATGTCTTTTTTTTTTCAATTTTAATTGCTTCTGGTATTTTATTATATTTTTTTATAGCCATTACATAATATGGGCTTGTAAAGTGTAGATTCAGTCAAGAAACCGGTAGTACCAATCTATTTTTAAAACGGAAATAATATTTGGCTGGTAAGTCTCCACGCTTAGTAAAGAAGGATTCATGCTTCCTCACAAATTTAGCAACTTCTAATATATAAATGCAAGGCAAGGTCAAAATATTATACTCGCGAAAATATGGTTTACAAGAGTCAATGGTTTGTATATTTGCAAGTATTCGGATAAGCTTCTTTTGACGCATCAGTAAATCTGGTGCCTGCAACGTCTTAACTAAACGAGTAGCTCATCGGGATCCGAACCCGAAACCTTCTCGGAATCAGGTGATTCAGTCTGCAATATCCAGCAGCATAAGGCTGCTTTTCCACCAGAGATGAGCGAGGAATGCGTTCGTCAGAAACCAGTAGAAACGCTACATTTACCTGGCCTCGAGCACTGCACCGATTCTATTGGTTCTTTACAAACACATTCCTCACTACGCATCCTCGCTCATCTCTGGTGGAAATGCAGCCTAACGCACAGATCGTCGCTAGATATCTGCAAGGCGGATGTGTCTCAATGCCCGCGCGCCGCTCCACTTACGATGCGCAGGAGACGCGCGGCATTCCCCAGATCGCGTAGATAGCCGTCCGGTCGTTACTCTGTCTGCGAACAATTATATCCACGAATGACTTATTAAATGTAGTAAATTAGATACAATTGTAGAAAGAGCGTTAGTCGCCTAGTCGCTGGGACAGATAATAATAATATGTGGGACATCTCACACACGGACATCTGACCCCAGACGCCTGAACTATGGCTGTCAGACAGCTGAAATACTTACATATATAAATATACAACATCTAGACACATGGCAAACAAAAGTGCTCATCACACGAATGTTTGCCCCGGGCGAGATTGAAATCATTTACACTCACTCTGTGCTTAGGTACTTTGTGCCAATGTGCATTCGATCTTTGCGCGATCGCCATTCAAGAATCTTTCGGCCCATGGTCTAAGAAAACAAGGTCTAAACATTAGACCACGTGACTGACACAAACCTACGTCATCATGCGCTGTTCATTCTGTCGAATGCGTGTTAATAGACAAAGATGAACAGCGCAAAATGACGTAGGCTTATGTCAGTCACGTGGTCTAACGGTTAGACCTTGTTTTCTTAGACCATGTTTCAGCCCATTGGCCATCGGTTCTTCGCGCAATATGCACACTTCGCTTTAAAAACACCGATTCTATTATGGGGAAGCTAATTCATTTTTATTTTTAATTTGAAATAGCGCTTCATTCACAGCTGTTATTGATGATGTGTGGAGAGTAATTAGCTGAATGTGAGACAAGGAGCGAATCTGACACAAGGTCGTGTGGCTAAACACACTGTGCATTGCTTCGTAAAACTGTTCTCACGGTGGAGGTTCTTTGGTACACCATCAATGCAATTTTGAGTTTCTTACATACAGTTGATACAGGCGGACTAATTACTAGGGTAGCAACTTCTACCAACTTTGAAGTAGCGTCAATGACATTAGGATTTACGATGTCAGAGAACGACGTAAATATTACTTCGTTACATTACGCTCTGTAAACACGTAAGACAATTCGCTAGATCATAAGGTCGTCTTAATAGTGAGTGTGACACTAGGTATATCGAAATTATTAACAGTCTATATAACTAACAAATTATGTGTTGTCAAAATTTCCTTTTATTCAAAATCTATCAAGTGGGGTAACATAATAAGTACAAAAATATTATGACACTTATAAATATGATCAGATCAAACCTCAGAACGAAGCGCGTAGATTTTCTTTGCTCTTAGGATCGCAGTACTTACGGTTTTTTGTTTTTGAATAAACGATTGTTATTTATGTTGCGCTTGCGTAGGAAAGTACTTATGTATTAAACCTGTTGAGGCATTATCTTGGCGATGGAGATAGTCACTTGTAATCAAATAAAGGGTAGGTAATCCTCTCTAATCTCTGCATGTTAATTACCTTTCTACTTATTATACAACTAACACCTATCCTCATGTTTAATGAAATGACTCAGGTTGTGATTAATGTGTTCACGCACGGATATTATCTTGTAGATTAACCTAGTTGAACTAGGGTTACCATGAAATTAAAAATATGTAATATATATGTAGTATTTTAATTTTACACAATGTTAAAGTTATTTACAGATTTATTTCTGTGAAAGTAAAAGAAGTGTTTCTTGTTCTTACTAAATTTCTGAAAATATAATAAAACAAAATAATATTAGTAAATAAATAAATGAAAAAAAGATCTATGTCTTAGTATAGTATATGTCTTAGTATAATATTTTGTATGGCAATATTATTATTTCTTTCTTTCTGATGTTTATTTATCAAGAAAATGTTCAGTGCCAGGAATCATACTCGCCACCGTGGTTCTTAATTATCCCGAATTTTCAAATGAAGCAATTTTATCGCTAAGCGATACCATCGCAAGCATTTCCTTGTATTGAGGCCTACTTAATCTATAATTTAAACACCATTAAATAAAAGTATAAATTAAATAAATGTAAAAGATTGCAAAACGGACGAAATAACTAGTGTTTCTCAGAACTCGTTTGAACTGGATTCGGTGCAACCGGTCCGGAGTTAAGTTGTTAATTTGGTCATTTGAGTACGATTTTTGAGTAATTTGTTAAGCAACTATGTGTATTGGCAACTTTAAGTTGAGATCTATAATTTAGCTAATGTCCACACGTGCTAATGGTGAAACGACTGTGAAATGTTTCATGTAAGATTAGATTATAGAGGGAGAATCTATAAGTAGAGCTTGTAATAAATATGTACATATGTACCTAATAAAACATATAGAATATTGAGTTTGAGTTTTTGCAACTCAAAGGTCTATAGTGACCCTTGTTTATTATCATTATCATCATCATTTCAATCGAAATGGTTTATTAATTAGATTTAAATGTGCAAAATTAACGTAATATACATTTAGATATTAACCCCCGAGGAAAAAGAGGGGTGTTATAAGTTTGACGTGTGTGTCTACATGTCTGTCTGTCTGTTTGTGGCAAGGCAAAGTGTCCAGTCGCATGTACTGTACCTTTGAATTTCAAATGGCTGAATATTACCAATTATTATCTATAAAACCCAGAAATCGTCCAGAGCTAAACCTAAAAAGCTATTTAATAATTTATAAAGAACGTCAGAAAATAAGGAACTTAAACAAACTAAATAATTATCCAGTATTGCACACATATGTTACGGTACAAAATCACAGGATATCCTCCCAATTTCCTTCCACTAGCAGTAGGAAGCCCAAAGAGAAACTGCTTGCTTATACTAGCAGTAAAGTGGTGGTAATTCTCCTAATTAAAAACCTCTGTCATTTTCATTCATATGGACATCGAAAAGGACGTAAGTTTGATGAACCTAATTAAAAAAAAGGTATTTAAAATAATAGCGCAGCAGCTGTCAAATTAGAAGTAATTTTAAGTAGAATGTTTTTAAGAATACATTTATTCAAAGCATGTTAAACACAGTATAAGGTACTTAAATATATACAAATACATACAAATATATACAAATACATACAAATACATACACATACATACAAATACATAGAAATACATACTAATACATATAAATAGTAAAAGATAACAATACAAAATGTTCTGCGCACTGCGAAAAGGGTTCAGCTCTGCATAGTTGTAATAAGATTATTTGAGATACCCACTTCGCGTGAACCCAAAATATCGACGCGGTAAAACGGAGTTTCTAAAATACGAGACGTCTCTAAAATAGACAACCTCTTGTCTCATTTTATTTGAAGGACATATACTTACACTTTAAATGTTAGAGCGAAATAATTAGAATCAGTACCATTACCTGCGGAACTGAGGCATATTGCAAGCAATCATCAAACTAGTGTGACTTGTGCGAGCGTGTTGCTGCCTACTGGATTCATCTGTGGAGTAAAAAGTGACTCGCCTATAATCATGTTTTCCTAGTAACTCAACGCGGTTACTAGCATGCGAACCCACACAGAACGATATCCGAGTATATATGGAGTTTGTCACATAGAACGCGATCGCATTCTGTGTTACAGGCTGCTTATGGTCCCGCTGCCCGCCCTTCTCACGTCTTGCGTTCTCATCCCATATCATAAGATAATAACTAGTAGGGCGACCGAGCTTTGCTCGGAAACATATAAAAAAAACGAACTCTCCGATTCGAACCCGTAACACTCGGCCGGCAGAACGAAATTAGCGACCAAATTCTGCGTGGCAAGAAAAACACATGAAAACTTGATAAAATGCGTTTTTCCAAATATAAGAGTAATCTAGATCGATTGTTTAATGTGTGTTAGTGCAATTGTTTACCCCCGAAAACCCCCATATACCAAATTACTGAGCCGTTTGCGAGATCACAGAAAAAAATAAAAATAAATATCCAATTACTGCTCGTTTACAGGTATTAGATTAGATATACTCTCAAGCAGAATTGATTTGATGTCTACGGGTAGGATAAGCATCAAATTCTTATATTAGAATTAGAAATGTAAAAGTACAATAAAGAGCAGCTCAAACTGAACAGTTTGGACTTTGTACCGTTCTTTTCCGTGGATTAAGAGACAGAATCACAAAACATATATTCTTGATCAAACATACTCCTTATATAAGCTTATTTTTTATAAACAGATTTTTTAAACTCTTTTTAAACCTTCTAGAGAATCAGAAATAAGTACTCTTTTTCACAAATGAGGAAATCAAGTGTGACAACTTCATCTAACACATAACGAACATGGAAAAATGTCTGACATCTTGACTGTTACGTGATGTGACAGTTAGAACAAACTTGTAACGTACTTGTAAACGCATAATCTGCCGCCATTTTATTCATGAAGGTAGTTGACTTCCGCATTTCAAACTAAAGAACTTGCTTAAGTAAGTTGTTCATATTGTTGCTAATTATTGTTGTTGTTTAGATATCATAATGTTAAATGTCGGTATAATTATTACAAAAAAATATTATTATAAAATATGAGCGCCAGTGGCCGCGGTAAATTCTGGGCCAAGACGAAACTATTTGCTGTTGGCTCGTAAAGCAGCAAAAATGGCTGTGTAGTGGCTAGGGTAGCTGCCTTTCATTTGCCAGTGTGGTGGACCTATCTCGATTTTCAAATTCGTATGTTGAAAATATTAAGGCATTGGCATTTTAAAAAAATATTTGTTGGTATGTTAGTTACCATACTCCTCCGGAGTGGCTTAATCGATTTTGATAAAATTTGATATGTATATTCAGTAGGTCTGATAATAGCTTGTTATCTATTTTTTTATACCCTTGACGAACAACTAGTTCATACACATAAATCACGAAAATGTGATTCGATTGGAAATCAATCAAACAACATAATCAGTAAAACAACATCAGAAACTATTGTTTAAGTATAAAAAAAGGTAAAAACAACGAGTATCAGGCACTCGTGCGTACCACACCTCGTAGAAAGCGAAAATCGGTGTGGCCAGACGTGAGAGGAAAGGTACAAATAAAATAAAAGGAAAAAGTACTAAATAAATATACGTTTATATTCATTTTTTTAATCGTCAATGATTATTTTGTAAAATATTTAACAATAACTCTGTTTGTGTCGGGCGATACTAATTATTATACATTTTAAAATAGTTCTGTTTAATCTTATTTGGAATAAAAGTCTTAAGTTTTCTACAAAATTGATTATGTAATTAAAACTAGTTAACGCAGCCCGCGTAATGGGTACTTTTCCCCAGGAAGGTGGATTTTTGTAAAATTTATCAGTTTTATTATGTATATACTTTTAATGTTGTAGTTATTCTTTTTTTTGTAATTTAAATAATGTACAGTTGTTTAAAAATAAATACTTTCAATCATCAAAACTAATAAATAATACCTCTGAATTTATTATAAATAGGGCAGTGTCCTGGAGAAAAGAAACCAAATTCTAATTGTTCCATCCAGTTAGATTATCGAAAAAAATTGAACACGTATTTTTATTTCAATTTGACGAAGATATATCGCATCAAAATGTAGGAGAAGAGTGCTATGACGTCACTTTTTTCGTACAATTTGTATCTCTGTTTACATTATGCATGTATTATACATACATATACACCTTCCTCTTGAATCACTATATTTAAAGATCTAAGCATACATAGAGACAGACAGAAGGAAAGCGACTTTGTTTTATACTATGTAGTGATGATAAACGTCTGGCAACCCAAGCGAAAACTGCTTTCTTAGTAAGAATGCGCAACCTGGACTCGAACCCGGCACTATTGCGTCACCACAAGGCTTTTGGACTGGGAATCTCGCATTGCTATACCACTGTGCAAATACAAGTCTAGATTGGTCCGGTCTAAACCTGTACATTACGAGCTAGAGGCCCTATAGTACTCTTAAATGACCTAACAGTATTGCCATCTCCGTAAATAGCTTTGTCAACATTTGTAATGTTGGGAATTTAAAGTGGGACAGCTATTACGTACTATTTCTTCCTTATGGGTGAAACTCATTAATATAAACATTATTGAGTAGTTTTATAGGCTATTCGTTAATAGCTCAAATAAAGCTGCTTGCCTTTAAAATAATAATAATATACTTCCTACCGTGGGGCTCGAGCCTACCTTGAAATAAGGGTGAATAGGCCTTACTCGACCACGCCGCTGGCCCAGTGCGGGTTGGTCAACTTCACATACAACCTTTGAATTACTTCGCAGGTAAGTATATGCACTAATATGCAGGTTTTCTCACGATGTTTTCCTTCACCGTAAGAGTGTCGAATAAACGTACAGTAGCCAGCACATGCGGCTGGACACGTTGACCTTGAGAGCGCCTGTATTTCGTAGCGTTAGGGGTGAATTTCGTACTGGCTTCTGTACATATGAATTAAAAAATCGGAAACACATTGGTACGAGTCGAGGCTTGAAAATATATTTTATAAATAAAAAACTACCTTCCCGCCGCGGCTCCGCCCGCGTTAATAGTTTTTCCCGTGGGAATGAGGAATTTTCTTCCGGTAAAAGTTAGCCTACATTCATTCCCAAGGTGTATTCTATCTTTGTGTCAAGTTTCACCAAAATCAGTGCAGTAGGCTCCGAAACAGCCTATTCAATAATTAAGAATATTTTTGCTATTTTTTTACACCTTGGGTTACATTATTGAAGTTTTAGTACGGCTCCCTAATTTTTTTGAAAATCACTCAGGGATCATGTAGTTTCTCAACAATGAAAGAATTTTTGAAATCAGTTCTGTAGTTTCGGAGCCTATTCAATGAAAACAAACAAACAAACAATCAAACCTTTCCTCTTTATAATATTAGTATAGATATATTTTAATTTCAACATTGAAACTGAAATACTTCCTCCGTTTCGCAACAAAAAAAGATTATCAACAGAAGAATGCGTGACTAGAAGTGGCGTACATTTTAAATGGAGTAGGCATTTGAATAATGCATCGTTCCAGTAGCCGTTTATCCAGGCCAGCGACCCCAGCCTCTATGCGCGCCGGCGCAAAAAACTAACATTAATCTCACTAAGTATTACACAACCAATGTAATTTGTTATTATGCTGGAAATAATTTAATGCCGTTTCTATTCCCACGGATTATAGACTAATTCTACGTAATTTATGTATCATTTGGTGTACAATTTGGTTCCGTACAGAAAAGCGAAAACGGAACTTATTTTCTTTGACTTGTCAAGTTAGCTCTTTGACATATGTAGGAAATAAAAACCATCGCCGACCAATCATAGGGCACTATTTCTATTTCTATTTATCTATTTATTTATTATGACGGTCTCGTAGCCTAGTTGGTAGAACGTCTGCCTACAAAGCACAGGGTCGCGGGTTCGAATCCCGCCCAGGGCAAATATTCGTGTGATGAGCACTTGTGTTTGCCTTGTTTCTGGATGTTGTACATTTATATATTTATGTATATCAGCTCTCTGACACACAGGCTTTGCCTAGTTCGGTGTCAGATAGCCGTGTGTGAGATGTCCCACATATTTTTTTTATTCGATTCCTTTCCGATCGAAAAGAAAAAAATACTACCTGCTCATCTCTATGCATATACATTTATATGACAGGTCTTTCACAGAATTACTTTTAAACAGTACATTAAGATGAGGAAAAGTGAGCAATTTAGCAAAAGGGCTAGAATTTCTTCGCAGTGAGGAAATGTAGGTACAGTGGTACAGTGTTGTAACTACGATGGCACGTCTGTGAGGCAATGCATCTGCAGGCTACAGTAATACGTCTATTAACGATATTACGGGAACATGCAACGCATTAGACCGTGGTCCGAACCTCCTTCGATCCGCCCCTAGACACGTTGGTATATGATTAGATTACACTCCGCATGTCTGCTCAAATCCGGTGAAGATACGATGTCGATGTCGTGCGTGACATAAGCTTTTTCAAGTCCGGTGAAGCTTGATTGGTCGTACCTTTTCGAGACAAGCATAGGTCAATTAAAAAAAAAAAGACATAAGCTTAAAAGATAATTCCGTACCTTGAAAGGCACGTAAAGCCGTTCATGCCGGATGTACTGTATTTGAACTTTTTTAATTGTGATCTGTTATCGTTAACAGCTCATATCGTTAACAACTCATATATGTCCCCACCGAGGGGCTCGAGCCTACCCTGATACCAGGGTGAATAGGCCTTAGTCGACCACGCTGGCCCAGTGCGGGTAGGTCAACTTCACACACAACCTTTGAATTTCTTCGCAGGTGTGTGCAGGTTTCCTCACGATGTTTTCCTTCACCGTAAGAGCGTCGAATAAACGTACATATAAATTCGAAAATCGAAAACACATTGGTACGTGCCGAGGTTTGAACCCGCGAACTTCGGAATGGAAGTAAACGGGCCTAGCCACTAGGCCACCGACGCTCGATCTGTTATCATAATCCCCCATCCCTTATGATTCCCCCGGCTCTATAATTCTGACACCAGGGTTAGTGAGGTTAACCTAGAAACCCACACGATAAGTAAGCAAGCATAATCCTATGTATGTAGGGCACCCGACATCCATAATCTCTGCATATATAATACTAGCGACCCGCCCCGGCTCCGCACGGGAAAATGGTTATTGTGGGTTATCCTTCAGTATATTATGCATGTATTATACATATAAACCTTCCTCTTGAATCACTCTATCTATTAAAAAAAACCGCATCAAAATCCGTTGCGTAGTTTTAAAGATTTAAGCGTACAAAGGGAGGGACATAGGGACAGAGAAAGCGACTTTATTTTATACTATGTAGTGATAACATAACTTTCCGCAGCGGCTCCGCCTGCGTTAACAGTTTTTCCCGTGGGAATGATGAATTTTCCCGCGGTAAAATGTTGCCTTTGTGTTAATCCAGGGTGTCAGCTAACATCTGTCGCGGGACATACGCGAAAGGGACGTTTTGCGAAAAAGACATTTTGCGAAGAAACGCCAGCGGCATGTGCTGGCTACTGTACATACCGAGGGTTGAACCCGCTTCTCCCGATTGGAAGACGACGACTCTAGCCACTTAGCCATCGTTTAATGTACTCGTCATGACATAACCAACAACGGGTTTCGCGTTAGATAAGCTTAATAGCAGATTTGCATGTATTATGTAGTTATGTATTTAGCGGAGTTATAATGGGCGCGTCTTTACACTGTTTGGTAAGTAGGTTAAAAGGGCTTGCTTTGTTTAGATAAATAATTGCTTTTATTACTTAATACGTTATGTGTGGAGTACTAAAGTGGTTGACTTCTAAAAAAGTTATTTCATTATTGATATTAAAGTATTTCAGTTTTCTTTATGAAAGCGCTGCTTCGAGCTCAACTAAATAATATATGATTGTTAATTCTGGGTGGTCGGTCGATATTAAAAAAAAAACACATTAGGTAGCATCCGCTAGAATACAGAGTTCCGTTGTTTCATTATTTTTATTAGTACCTTTGCCTTTAAAAAACTAGTCCATCCAACCATAGAATAAACAATAATATTACTGGCGTGTTTAACCTACAGTTATAGAATCGTCCTAGTTAGTTTTGTACTGTTGAGTGTCTTATTAATATTCTCTGCACATTAGTACCGGACACCAGTCAAGCCCTTTTTCGTATCGGTTACTCGGTCGCAATTCTACTGATTACACTTTGATTTAGTCTTGATATTGGAGATAACAAAATAGAAATAACTATTAATTATTTAAAAAACAAAAACGCATCACCTTTTCATTCTGGGTAATAAAAATAATTTATTGAATATTTAATTCGTAGAGGGTATGGATGATGTTTATAAAAGGTGCATTTCAATTTCATAATCCAGTTATAGATTTTAGAATATATTTATTAGAATAGAATATATTTTTTACAATATTTTTAGAATATATTTATATAAAATATATTTTGTCATCATCATCATCTCAGCCGAAAGACGTCCACTGCTGGACAAAGGCCTCCCCCAAGGATCTCCACAATGATCGGTCCTGCACTGCCCGCATCCAGCGGCTTTCCGCGACACACGTTTTTATCATAAAATACTTTTTATGTTTAGTTTTCTGTGTACTAGCACATCACGCTTCTTACTAGGTATACTGTGTAATTAGTTCTTATAATCTGTATTAATTTTATTAACGATATAGAAACATCTGCTTTACAGTGAAATAAACATAATCATTGTTATTAAAAGACTTGTACTTGTTTTACAAATACATTTTTAACATTATGAATAACAATTATTACAATGGAGTTTTACCATGCGTCGACAACTGTAAGTAAAATGATAAAATAAAAGGTTTTATATAAAATTATTATGTCTAAAGACACGATAAAACTAATGTGTAGGCATTTTTATTTAGTTTTTGTTGTCTTATGTTGTCTTCTGTGTTATAATATCCTACAAATAAGCATATAAGTATTTTATTCTATTGAAAAAAATATAAGTAGAATATCACCCTATTTTTGACCATAACAATATACGAGTGTGAACTACCGTTGCTCGGACAATGGCAGTGTTTCATAACCAAACTAAACGTGCTCTAACGGACGAGAGTTTGACACATGAATATGCAGGAGGCGAACTGCAATGCGCTCCGGTTGCATTTGTGGCATCTGGAATGCGAGGTCGTTAGAATAAAGGCAGCCAGGTTACATTATTATATATTCAAAACAATCAAAATTCGAATGTACAAGTCTAACAGCCCTTTCACACGAACGATTTTATTCGGCGATTTCTCGGCGGACAACAGTTTATCAGGCCACATAATTAATATAAACAAATACTATTTAATTTAAATACCTAATATTAGAGGTAAGATGCTTTAATTATGTAGTCATGATGTTACTATCGCATGCGGCAAATGCCGCAAATATTTACTATTTGTAACATAACACAATATCAGCATTCCACAATTATGTGGCATGCGACAATGTTACATGTTGCTGACTCTGTGTAAGTTAGGCTTAATAAAAAGAATTGGATCTCTAGCGGACTGTAAACTAGCTGGATAATAAATCACGCTAAATGTGTCCAAGCAAGAATTTATTAACAAAAAACCAACGAAAATCAATAATGACATAAAGAGTATAAAAATCATACAAAGTTTTCAGCATTTTCTTCACCCCTGAAAGATAATGTTTCAGGAAACTAAAAAAAAACTCCGTACTTTCTGATTATGACTATATTGTATGGGAGTGTAAAATTTTTTTTTTAGTTTCCTATAAAATTTTCTTTCTAAAAGTTCCTCAAAAGCATTGACTGAGTATGTCTTTTCAGTTTTTTTATGAAAATTAATGACTTTCAAAAGTGTTGAATGGAAGGTTCACTAATTCCTTAACATCACCGGTCCATAAACAGTATGAATATCTATGAATTACACAAATATTTAACAAGAGAAGCAGACCTCAGACCTCAGACCTGTGTTTTAATGGACTGAAAGCGATATGATAATATTATACATAGTTATTATTTCTAGTCCTAGTGAATGTACGAGTATGTTATGGTTATACGATCTCAAATATAGTACTGGTTAGCCAATACAATAGGATTTTGAACTTTCGTTTGTGCAAAATGTGACCTTTAAGACGATTATCTGATATCCTGACTATTTCTTTCTGTGGAATGTTTAAACGAAATGTCAGTCATATTTCATAAATATCTCGGTATTGTATATTGATGTAGTAATCTTCATACACTTTGGAAATTGGACAGCTATATAATAATAATAAATCCATTTATTTCAGCCAATATATACAACTACATACAACTAAGTGGAATAGTAGCGGAGCTTAATATTCAAATTATAGAGATAGAATATGAAAATTCTAAGCCATAATCAAGCAAGATTCCCTTCTAATATTATAAATATGAAAGTAACTCTGTCTGTCTGTTTGTTTCGTTTTCATGCCAAAAACTAAACAGATATTGTTGAAACTAGGTGCAGATATAGAATAATCCTTGGAAAAGCCAAGGCCAATTTTACCGTGGGAAAAAACTATTAACACGAGCGGAGCAGTGGGGCGGAAAACTAGTAAACAACAGTAATTTCCTTATTGGAAGGAACGCGGTCAAATGTGCAACAAAATTTACCTTACTCATAATAGTAATAAAAATCGCAATTAAAGTTGATTCCTTTATTGCTTGGATAAGAAATGATGTAACCAATCCTATTGTAATAGACATCGCGATGTCTTAAGCTAGACATCATTTAGACCGTGGTTTAGACAGAGTGTTGGATCTCGGCGGAACATCTCGGCTGTACAATGATTATACGTCATATCGTATGGAGATATCGCGGCGTTGCTAAATATGCAATTTACAATGTACTAGGTGGTGTAATGATTTGCTTTATTATTGGATTCGATTCCAGGGAATCAAAGTCAAAATGAACGAATTAGAAAACAGCACCCGTAACATGCAGTGCTATGACAAAAGTTTGTCGCGCGAGAAACCCGCCATATTGAAATATCCTCCAATAGGATAACAGAATACGCACGACAAAATTATGTCTGTCACGCGTGGACCGGGCATGTTAGAGGGGCAGGAGGGTAACCTGCACACATCTGTAAAGAAATTCTGAGGTTGTGTGTAAAATCGACTTATTCCTGCTCATTGTGTGTGGGCTTCGATCGGCGTCACAAGTTATATTTAAGTAACTGAGAACTAAATTTACTACTAAGTCAGGTGTTTTCTCCGACGCTCTAACCTTGTACTGTCCAAATAACTAGCTTTCCGCCGCGGCTCCGCTCGCGTAAACATTTTTTCCCGTGGGAATGAGGATTTTTCCCGCGGTAGAAGGTAGTCTAGGTTACTTCCCAAGGTCTAATCTGTCTTTGTACCAAGTTCCATTAAGATCAGTTCAATAGTTTTTGAGTTTATTCATTACCAATACACACAAAAATACAAATCTTTCCTCTTTATAATATTAGTGTAGATTTTTATTATTTAACAGTTTATTGTACACATAAACATACAAAGGACAATCACATGTAGAGAGACGACACGACAGGTCTGCTTATTTCTTAAGAAATATCTTACAGCAGACCCAGTAATACTAAATAAATACTATACATTATCTACAGAGAAGGTGAAAATCGATCTCTAAAGCTAAAATTACTAACATCTGCTCCATAAAAGTGTGAAAAAGATCTATATTAGAGCGGAAATTAAGAATTTTCGTACAGTCCTCATTACACTGTCTGGCAACTCCGAACAAAAGACATCAACGCGAGCCATGCGCGCATCTTATTATATTTATATTGCACTTACAACTTTTTGCATATTTTCTGTTTCTAACTACACATTGTACACCAGACAATAGACAATGCCCATTTCTTGTGTGCTCTTGTGTAATTGTGTACAAAAACTGCATTTCGCATTGTGTAATGCGCGTGCGTTGACATGTGTGAGCTTTTTTAAAGCCATTGGTATGACATGTAATTGTTATTGGTTCTGTTCATGTTCGTTTATGGAATTCTACATTTAATTTCAAAATCTTTGACGTTTCTAATTGGTGAAACAGAGTAGCAATAAAAAAATATAGGTACCTCTGAGGTGAAACTCTATTATGCATCGCGAAAGTTTTGCAATGTAGTTTTCTTATGATATGTATGACTTTGACTGGTTGCCTTCCTCTAATTGTATATTTCGTTTACACTCTTTGTTATATTAATCAAATTGTATAAAATAATAATTTTTAATTTTGTAAAAATATTTTGAAAAGATGCAACGCCTGTGGAGTTTCTTCCGGCGAGTTCTTCAGAAGACAGCCAAAATTCTGAACTCGCCACAAAAGAATATGTAACTAACTTAAATAAGTCATGTTAATATTTTAAAGTTAAAAATAAATACTTTGAACTTATTTACAAATAAATATGAGTATTATTTTTGTTTGTATCTAATTTTTGTTTTCTTTTGTTACAGGATCACACGATATGGTTATCACTAGTAATAGCAGTCGTCACATTAGCAACGCCAGGTGAATATAATAATAATTTGTAAATTTGGTTGTTTTAAGAGTAATGTTTTTATACATATTTATTGCGTTTGATATTATGTTAGTTATAAGCACATTGGTCTAAATAAGTCAATGATACGCCGCATAATCTAATTTAGTTGTTTATTTACTTTTATTATATATCTGTTTTGTACAGTATCGGAAGACCAGCGCTGCACGTAGTCATCTCTGCGTGGAGCTAATGCTGTGGAGACCATTGTTGGACAAATAGACCTGTTATCTCAAGTCTGGTGAAGCTTGATTGGTCGTACTTATTCGACACAAGCATATGTCAATTCAAAAAAAATAGAGAGACCTTATGTGTAAGATAATAGTGTCCAAAATAAGTAAGTAAGTAAGTAAAAACACTTTATTGCACACAAAAGGCAACAATATTAATGTCAACATAAGTAAATAGCGTGCGCAAAGGCGGCCTTATCGCTTGTAGCGATCTCTACCAGGCAACCTTAGGGTAGAGGATATACAAAAGAAACAGACTGTAGTAGTGCAGTGCTGTGTCTACTTAGGGCGCATTTTGATTTGTCGTTAGCGCCCGCATGCGGGGTGCGAGAGAATCTGGATACAGTATGGCAGAAAAAGAGATCTTGGGTTTTGGGGGTCCCCACATGCTTTTTATCGACCGAGTTATCGACTGACTAATTTCATTGGTCGTCAGCCTGCATGCGTTAAAATCCCCTCTCCCCGCATTCGGGCTAACGACCGACTTTCGACCAATGAAAATGCGCCCTAATTATTAATATATAGATAGTTACTTACACTAAAACAAAATAAATGTTTTCTTTATTTCTTTCTTTCTATGTACAGCGCTCTCGAGCGAGCCGCGCGTGGTGTGTTACTACACGAACTGGTCGGTCTACCGGCCGGGCACGGCGCGCTTCAACCCCCAGAACATCAACCCTTACCTCTGCACGCACCTCGTCTACGCCTTCGGAGGATTCACCAAGGACAACACGCTTAAACCTTTCGACAAGTACCAGGACATTGAGAAAGGTAACCATTACAAAATTTGTCGGCCTCGTGGCCTAGTTGGTAGTACGTCTGCCTACGAAGCATAAGTTCGCGGGTTCGAATCCCGCCCAGGGCAAACATTCGTGTGATGAGCACTTGTGTCTGGATGTTGTATATTTATATATGTATGTATATCAGCTGTCTGACACCCATAGTACAGGCTCTGCCTAGTTTGGGGTCAGGTGGCCGTGTGTGAGATGTCCCACATATTTATTTACTTATGTTTGCAACCCCTGATAGCGTGAGCGTGACCGTTTACGCTTGACAGGCATAATTTTGTCATGCTCTTATCCCATTGGAAGATATTTCAATATGGCGGGGTTATCGCTGCACAATGTGTGACAAACTATAGTCATAGCACTTTAGATCGATGTGAAGACTTTGAACTAATGTCAAAACTATTGAGCCGCCCAAGGCTTCTGATTCTGACATGGCGTCTGAGTTACTACATCCGCAAACAGATCATTGTAGGGATTTACGGGGAGGCTTTTGTCTTGCAATGGAAATGAAACCTTTAGGCTGAAATGACAATTATGAACTTTCTTTGTAGTTGAAGTTTTTAATACTCGAAGCTAAATTGCGTTCTCCTCGGTGAAACTAGAACTATTGGATACTATTGGTATTAGTATTGGCGGACTTATTTCCGAAACTAATAAACCCAAGTATTTAATAGTAATAGCTATACGGCATAGATTCTTTAATAAATACTTGAAGTCTTGAAGTGTGTGTCAACGCCATCTATCCAATTATATACGAACTTACTGGACAATCTTCCGGCAGGTGGCTACGCCAAGTTCACAGGTCTAAAGACCTACAATAAGAATCTGAAGACATTGCTGGCAATCGGTGGCTGGAACGAGGGTTCCACCAGGTTCTCCCCCATGGTCGCTTCCAGGGAAAAGAGGAAGGAGTTTGTCAGGAATGCTATCAAGGTAACTAATTTATATTTATTTATTGCAATCAGGAGCGTCAGTTAGTGGCCAATTCACTAGACTAGAGCTATTGATTGACTTTCGATTTTTGAATTCATTATGTTCGTTTATTCGAAGTTCTTACGGTAAAGGAAAACATCGTGTGAAAAAACCTGCACACACCTGTGAAGTAATTCAAACTTTGTGTATGAAGTTGGACCATCTGCACTGGGCCAGCGTGGTTGACTAAGGCCTGTTCACCCTGATTTTAGGGTAAGCTCGAGCCCCTCGGTGGAGACGTATGTAAAAAAAAATCTCATAGACAAGAAAAGTGAATCTGGCATATTGAAAATGGACATTCAAATTGCATTTTGCACATTTCAAATATTTTGTACTTGCACTCACCCAACTCAACTCGCTCTTAGCCATGTTGCCACACGTTGATTTATTTTTTGCTGACACGTCATTAGTCAGCTTAGCAAAACATGCCTAAAACACACCGAAATATTGTATTACTTTTATTTGTCATGCTGCCAATTTTGTTAGAAAAAATATATTTTCTTGGGATTTGTGCGAGAGTACGAACAGACTATACCAAACCTACAGTTTCACATTAAAAACCCGGTTTTCCCGACAGTTCCTCAGACAAAACCGCTTCGACGGGTTGGACCTTGACTGGGAATACCCGGCGTTCCGGGACGGGGGCAAGCCAAAAGACCGGGAGAACTATGCGAAACTGGTCCGGGAACTTCGGGAAGAATTCGACAGGGAGGCCGAGAAGACGGGGAAACCCCGGCTACTGCTCACCATGGCCGTGCCAGCCGGAATCGAGTACATACAAAAGGGATTCGATGTGAAGACTTTGAACCAGTAAGTACTATTAATAGTAGTAGTATTAGCCAAGAGTCCGCAGTCCATTTGCCCCAAGATTGGAAAAGATTGCTACCATAGCAATTAGACCACCTTAGTATGAATTATATTTGGATTGTGTTGTATTGGTTGTTGTAGTATTAATAGTAGTTAGTGGTAATTATTTTTGACATACATATATTTTGGTTTCATTATTTCATTGACATTAACGAATTTCTTTAATATTTAATTTTATTTTTTTACGTACTTGTATTGACGATCATACTACGGATGTCCTTTTTTATACTATTGTAAAAACGTGTGCAATCTTGTAGTATGAGATAAATAAAACTAAACTAAACATGATAATATGATAAATCTATAAGATAAATAATAAAAAGTGCAATCTAAACATGTATTTAAACGCTAACATAGCAATTTCTTTTTGCCAATCTTTGCTACGGGGCGGCGTAGCAAGGGCGCGTAGGAATTAAGCTACATTTAACAAGCTACATCGACATTTACTGAACTATTATCAAGTACATTATTATAAATAGATAAATAAATTGATAATCGTCTATAAAACGTCTTAAATTATTAATAACAGTAATTAAAGCATCGTAAACATTATAACGTAGCCCGCAACAATATTCTCACAGCCCAAAACAGATATGTTATATAGCCGATCGCTTGACATTGTAATGGCTCTGATTATACAGCATAATATAGTCGAGTAACGAGTGTAAATAATGCTTACACACCGCAATATAATACATTAGCTGCATTACACATCGCGACGTTGCCTAATTTACAATTCAATGTCGTGTTGAGTAACCACCAAAGAGCAGTTAAGTAGTTAGAAGGTGGGATTAATAAAAAAAAAATAACATTAAATAAATAAAAAATAACCCTTCGCCACAAAACCGTTACTTGATCTTTTCACTAATTAGAAATAAACTGATCATCTTCAAATGGCTTAAGATATTTTTTTAGTTCATAGCTAAGAACACTCCCGAGTGTGACACCATGCTAACAGAAAAAAAAACTAAATCAAAATCGGAGCAGCCGTTTAGGAACTACGATGCCACAGACAGACAGACAGACAGACACGTCAAACTTATAAAACCCCTCTTTTTCATCGGGGATTAAAAAATAACTTTAAGAAAACTGTTCAGACATTAATTGCGGGTTATCTGTACGATTTTATGTTAAATTGAGCTTACATCGATCATAGTCCCGCACTACTAAGCGACGGGTAAACAGATTTTTTTTCCAAGGCCAAACATATGAGATTTTTCACGACAAATCTGTCTTGTCACAGCTGAACATGATAAGAATGTTGTCAAGCCGCTTAAACCGCTGCAACTCGTTCTACGAGGCGCTATTGCTAATTATTTGATCACCTCTGTGTTGCCACACCCACTGCCGTTAACATTGACTTATTTACATACATTTATTTGTCTTCCACTAATCTGCATGCCGATGGCTTTGTTTTGGGCAACTCGCAAGTGCGTGTTGGAGTTGTAGCGTCGGCGGCGTAGTAGCTACGGTAATTAGGACCTTTGATTTCCATCTGAGTGTCGCCGGTTTGATCCTTATTGTGAATATTCTACCTACAACAAGCTTTTTCTGTACACTTCTAGAATAAAATGGGCTTGTGTCTGGATGTTGTTTATTTAAATATGTATCTTTATCAGCTGTCTGACACCCATACTAGAGGTTCTGCTTAGTTTGAGGTCAGATGGCCGTGTGTGAGATGTCCCCACATATTTATCCATATTTATTTACTTGTCTTGGAGACACCTGCGCTCACGAACGAAGATATTCAAAATTCGTGAATCAATTCGATCAATCCGTACTAGGCCAAAATAGAGTAGAGTACACAACATCTGTTTATGATTTAGTAAAAAAAACACACAATGCTATTAAATTCTCAGCTGAACCTCAGTCATTAAGTTTAATCTGTACCCCTACCATGAGTTGCTAACGTAACTTACGCGCTCGATATCGACTACGTAAAACGTGCATTTAGTATGGAGAAATTTTACTTCAGATAACTGTCAATAGATGGCGTAGTTTTAATTCCATACTAAATGCACGTTTACGTAGTCGATATCGAGCGCGTAAGTTACGTTAGCAACTCATGGTAGGGGTACTGAATCATTATCGCGAACAAAACATACGTTAGGTCACATGTCATTATGTCGTAAGCGCCATCAGCAGGCGTGGGCACACAATGGGACGGTGTGAATGCACCATGGGCGGGATGCCGCCATTGATGGTCCTATCTGCCATTGTGCATCATCAAAGATGTGTATGGTGTTGTAAGGAAGCTGTGTTGATCTTATAATTCAGAGTATGATAAAAGGCATACTTGCTTCAGAATTCTCACGATTCCGGCATACTGATGCTTTCTTACTTCGGTAGAGCTGAAATAAAAAAGAAAGATTGATTGATTGTCAAACATTTTATTGACTAACACAAACAGATAACACAGAACTTACAAAAACAACAAAGATAAGAAGGAAAAATAAAAGTTAGACAGATACAATACAGTTTCATACAGAAAATACTCGTAGTTACACAACATAACACTAAATACGAAAACATTTTGTTGTTACTGCTTGCACTGCACAAATTGAAATTGATGATTGACTTTTATCTAAACACCATAGCGGATTATTCACTGTTTTATTTCCAGTCAATCCTGTAGACTGCCGCGTAGATTGATCCGATGCTTCGGCTCCTTTTAAGCTTCATATATATACATATTTTTATAAAATGTGCCAACCGTATTACGAAATAATTAAAAATCTATGAAATCTAACTTATTTATCTTAGCATTTGATCTAATTTCAAAATCACCAATCTGTGCTAAGAGTATAAATTGGTGATTTTTGCCATTTTATGATGTATTCGTTATATTGGTTTCGTATTCAAATTAGATCAGGCTATTGGAAAAAAAAACTGTTTAATTGATCCATCCATATCATGGAGAGCTAATCGTTTCGCTTTTCTGTTTGCCTTGTGGTTAGCTGGTAGATCCTACATTTTGTGTTATGCAATAAATTTTAATAAATAAATAAAAGTATTCCTTCATTTTAAAATTAGAAATATATGAATGTATGAATTAAAATATTCTATTGCACAAAAAAGCTGTACAAAGGCGAACTTAATGCTACAGAGCATTTTCTACCAGCTAACCTTTAGTGGTTGAGAGCAGCCTATTGGTAGTGCCGCTATAATAAATAGCGTTTAGCAATATTTATGTTCATAGCAAATCCAAACAAGAAATAAATACTTGATAGGTATATTATGACGTATATAAATCAATAAAATAAATAAAAAACAAACCATTATTTCCGTAAAAGTAAAATACAATTTGTATACAAAGAAAAAGTTGTACAGCATCTTGATATAGTAGAGCGACTATCTAAGCGCAGCAAAATTAATCTAGGTTTAAAATAATTATGGTCGGTAATCACATCACATAATACATGCACACAATGACGAAGTCTGTACCTAACTATATATGCCTCATCCTACCAAAACCTCACCATACTCTATTTATTCACACGGGAGCCGAGACACAATAGACAAACGATCCATTAACATCAGCAATCTCGTCTCCGCTCCGATTGCCAAGTGTCTCGGATACTGTTCCACTTGCACAATGCACCTAACATAATCGATTTGCGTATTTCGTATTTACTTTACAATTTGGCAATACACGGAAACAAACACCGATCGACTTAATATTGCGTCTGTGGTCGATCGGATTGTTTACTTTTTTCAATTGTTTCTTCGCAGTTTAAAACTGGTGGAGTTTTTGTAGCTCTTTATGAAATGCATCGATGCAATCGTTTAGGAATTGTATCATATTTTCAGGATTTTTTGTAGTTTTTAACTGACTAGTATCTCTTTATGTTTATCCTATAATGTGTTACTTGCATAGCTCTACCAAAAAAAATCTACCTCTATGGCTCTACCCGCCCTTTTATTTAAGTTTTATTAGACTTTTCCCTTTGATTTTTCCCATAATAACTAAGTACGATTATATAAAAAAAACTTATTTAAAGAAAACAACCCCAATTTAAAAAATAACCTAAGTTTTAATCCAGTTTCTGACCTATGTGTATTAACTATAACACATTCAAATGTGTTTACTGTTTACGGATCATATAACACTATAATTAGGAGAAGGAAGCAGTACGAAGTACCTATCTATTTAGAAGTCCATTGTTATTAAGTACTCTACACGCCATACGGATCTATCCATCACTCGTTCGTTATTTCAGTATACGGCGATTGTGTGTCCACACCTTGACCTTTTCTCGCGTTGAAGCGGTGAGATGTGATAACAAGACGTAATGGGCGGCGCGCGAAATAAAGCACCAATAGTATACTTCATTGCAGAGTATCAAGACTTGAACTTCTCAACACAAAAAAATATACCAAAATACAAAAAAGAAACAAAACAGTGTTTACTTTGTGTTTCGATATATAATTCTACAAAAAGGCCTTCAAAGCAAAGGGTCGCGGGTTCAAACCTCGCCCAGGGCATTCATAACACATAAAAACATATTATGTATTTTATCACTTACATTTATACATATATTTGTTATTTTTATATCTTATTTTATCTATCTTAGGCTTGTCGGCCATTGCGATAATTAGATTTGATATCTTTTTTATTGTAGTTCCTAAGCTGTATTGTTTATTTTATTTTATTGAAATAACGCATAATTGTTAATAATGTCTATTTAATTAAGGTAAGATTAAATTAAAGAAATCTATTTTCATTTTCATTCATTTTCAATCCGTGTGATTGTTTGTTTTAAACTTTTGGTCGTTCTTCGGGCTAGGCTTAACATAAGTGGGGACATATGGGCTGTTTATGATAACCATGACTTCACTTATTTAAAGGAATAATACCTACGTTGAAGTGATTTTGTCACTACCTACGAGTACTATGAAATAGTTTTGTCACGCATTAATACATAAGTAAGAGGCATATGAGTCACACACAGGTCCTTCGAACTACCAGCGCTTTAAACCGAAGGTGTCCACAGATCTCTCTAACACGGATCAGAATTCCGATGTAGTTATGTAAGAACACGTTACGTTACGCACACTATTATGTTAATTTCCACATTAGAACCGCTGTCAAAACTCGAATTTCCATATTTTACAAATGGGCCAACACTGTTCGTCATATGCCTTAATTTAAATCAGGTTCTTAACATTAAATACTATATTAATTTGGTTAATCGATTCTCGCGAGGTATCGTTCAAATTAAATAAAATAGTAAACTAATGTTATAAAGAGGAAAGATTTTTTTGTCTGTTTGTTTGCATTGAATAGGCTCCGAAACTATTAAACCTATTTTAATGAAACTTGGCACACAGATAGAATAGACCCTTGGAAAGAAAAAGGCTACCTTTTACCGCGGGAAAATTACTCATTCCTCCAAAGCTAGTAAAGTATTTAAATGTAACACTAGGAACCACATATAAATTTAAGATTGCTTGCTTATCTCCTCAAAATCCTGGTTTCATTCAGCATTTATATGTAAGGCACAAGTCATCACTTGTTTGTATAACAATTCCATTATTAGTAGTCTAGCTGGGACCGACGGCTTTATGGGCCTTCCGAAACTCAGAGTCATCATACTTTTTGGTTAATCAGGTGATTCAGCCTGTAATATCCTAGCCAAACTCGAGAAAATCTTACAATGATAAAGATATGTGTTCCCTACCGGTATTTATAATGTCCGCCACATCGCCGTCAGTTTCTTCTAGCATTCCACCAGCTTTCAACCTGCTATAACCCTTCCCTCGTTATTCTAGGTACTTGGATTGGATGAACCTGCTGACTTACGATTACCACTCCGCCTTCGAGCCAGCAGTGAACCACCACGCCCCCCTCTACCCGCTAGAAGAACCCAACGAGTACAGCGTCGATAACGAACTTAATATTGTAAGTGTTAAATTCTATATTACTATTACAGATTACCATCATTGGCCTTGTACGCCTATTTTAGACGATTTATTATGTAATGTTTAAGAGACATCGCTTTTGGTGCCTGAGCATATCGATGCAAGAGCAAAGAGATTTTCCCGCAGGACTGACCAAAAATTTGGCGGTAGATGATACTGCAACTCTTTATAACTCTTGCCAGCAAGCGCAACAAGGCTTCATCACACAAACTTCGGCCTTCCGTAATGCATTTTCGCCACACCACTTGCTTCTCCGCAACATTCTCCCAGTTTAAATTGCCAAGAGATTAACTAAACAGATTTATATGGCGAGAGTGGAAGGAAGTGTGGAAGGGGAAGACCAAGACGAACGTTCCACGACAAATCGGGGACGTTCTGACAAAAGGTCATATCAGGAGTACTAAATCGACGAGCTTGCATGATATAATTAATGAATGTTGATAAAGCGAAAGAAGTATGACTAGATCGTAGCAAGTGGAAGGAAGTGGTCTCTGCCTATCCCTCTGGGAAAGAGGTGACTGTACTATGTCTGTACATGCACACTTTTGACTTTGGATGTATGTTAATTGGCAATATTAAATGCGACAGCCGACGACAAACTAAGCCTTGCGTTTCAACGGGCTATTTTCCGCAACTCGACGTCAAGCGCGTCAACTTTACGTGATTTTCGCCTTCAACTGCAAACCGACATTATTCTCTCTCACGTACTTCCTCAATTTCAGGACTACACCATAAAATTCTACTTGGAGAATGGCGCCGATCGCGACAAGCTGGTCCTGGGTATTCCTACGTACGGTCGTTCGTACACCTTATTTAACAAGGATGCCGTGGAAATTGGGTCGCCTGCGGACGGCCCTGGAGAACAGGGCGACGCGACCAGGGAAAAGGGATACCTGGCTTATTACGAGGTAAATACATACTAATAATAATATGATAAATACGGAAGTATAGTTTGTTATAGGATAGTTTGACCTTCTTTTACACTGAAACTAGCAACGGGGTCGTTCGTTGTTGATTATTTGCACGGGGAAGATTAAAAGCTGAAATATTACATAACGTAGGCTACTTTTTACAATGGGAAAGTGTCTTTTTTCCATGGGATAGATCAAAAAACAACGCGAGAGTAGCCTTGTGTGGAAAACTAACTAGTAAAGAGATAAATCCATATATATTTAAAAAAAATATCGAAATGTATGCTCAGCACTTGAGGGGCTGAACAGAATTTTTCTTCTCAGCTGTATCTCGTGAAATATTGATTACAACCTAAATTTTGTAGGTCCACGCTTTAATGTCAGTCCTAACAGTAACCGATATATTTTCCAGATCTGCGAATCTCTCAAACCGAAACAAAAGAAGCGCGCGGCCTCCGACGAGGAATCAGAGGAAGATTCCTCGGAGGCAGAAGACGAGCCGTGGACAGTGGTGCAGCCCAACCCCAGCGCCATGGGCCCGTTCGCATACAGAGGGAACCAGTGGGTGGGATATGATGACGTGGACATCGTCAGGAAGAAGGCCGAGTATGTGGCTGAGAATGGACTTGGAGGTGGGTTTTTACAATTGATTTTCCTTTACAATATATCATACTATTATTATAAAGAGTAAAGATCTGTATTTTTGTGTGTGTATGTGTGTATGTTCGTAATGAATAAACTCAAAAAATACTGAACCGATTTCAAAAATTATTTCACCATTAGAAAGCTACATTCCCTGAGTAACATAGGCTACCTTTTACGGGGCGGAAAGCTAGCATTAAATACATAAAAAAGTTCCAAGCTTACTAGCAGCATCTCTCTGAATCGCAAGTCTTATCCTTAGCACTGGGAAGCTGCCAGCCCCGCTGAAGTTATAAACATACCTGCATACCTATCTGTTTATTTTCAGGTATTATGTTCTGGTCGATTGACAATGACGACTTCCGCGGTACATGCCATGACAAGCCTTACCCGCTGATTGAGGCTGCTAAAGAGGCTTACATCGTCAAACTTGGGTAAGGAAACATTTATGCCTTTTTTCACGGCCCCGTAGCTATCTGGTAGTACGCCTGCCTTCGAAGCTCAAGGTCGCGGGTTCGAATTCCACCCAGGGCCACAGAATATATAATAGTAGGTACAGAAGGCGCACTCTCTGATAGCAAACGTGCGAATTTAATTCTAGCTACCACGCCACTAACGTTCAAATTACATTGAACGCGTCGTACGTGACCCTGGCTATAATAGCCTACCGTATGTCGTTGCGCTCGTATTAAAACAAAATGCACCTTAAGATCGCGCAGCGAGAGTCCGTATTCATCATCATCATCATCTCAGCCGAAAGACGTCCGTATTACGACAGACTAAATAATAGCGTCTTCACAAGCGCGCGCGTTTTTCCTACTAAATTGCCGGCGTAGGTACATTCTGGAACTCTGGTGCGGAGTGCGCCGGGCCTGCCAGGGCTAACATTCGTTTGATGAGCCCTTGTGTTTGCCTTGAGTCTGGATGTTGTATAACGAATGTTTTACCTTGTCAGTTTGTTGAGCAATTGGATATTGAATCTTATATCCCTGTATTTGTGATTCCAGTTCGACTGACAACGCGATAGTGACAGACAAGCCGCGCGCGACCACGGCGAGGAGTAACCGCAGAAGGAACCGCCCCTCCCCGCGCCCCGCTACCGCCGAGCGAACATCCACCACCGCCAGGTATGACATAAATATCTAGAAGAAGAAGAAAAATGTGCAGCACTTTTGCTGCTCCATTGTCAGTATACCATTAACTTTAAGAGCCCGTCCCCATGTCTACGGCGCGGCACGTCACAATTCTAGTAATAATAGGAGAATAATCCTATCGCGATGTATAGAAATTATTCTCCTATTATTACTCCTCCTACTCCTATTATTCCTACTAGAATTGGCGCCCGCTGACGTACACCGTCCTTCGTTACGTGCCGCGCCGTAGACATGTGGACGGGCTCTAAGTTTTGAAATAAGAGATTTGGGTGTAATATTAGACCATAAGACGTAGTGAGGACGACCGTAGACGTAGGCCGGAAGACGTAGTGTGGGCAGGCCCCCCACGAGGTGGACCTACGATCTGGTGAGGGTTGCGGTTTGCCGCTGGATGCGGGCAGCGCAGGACCGATCATTGTGGAGATCCTTGGGGGAGGCCTTTGGCCAGCAGTGGACGTCTACAGGCTGAGATGACGATGATGATTAGACCATAAATTGACATTTATGCGTTGAATTTATGCATTGCGTATCACCAAGCCATTTAGGCGTGTACAATCTTTTAACTACACTCTATTTTGCATACGTGAAGAGCATAGTGTAATTCAATTCAAAGATATGGTCTCCTTGTTATTTTGCAGTGTTTTAGTAAGCTTACAGGTATCCCAAACTCAAACTAAATTTAATAAAATGAAAGACTTTCCCCGTTTGGTTAGGAAATTGCGATAGTCTGAAAAGAAAGATGATTCCGTGCATATTTTATTTTTATTGTATTTCTTTCCCAACTGTCGTGTTATAAGCGCAATGTGCCCTGTGTGTCGTGCTATGTCGGTGACCTTGGTTTGCCTGCGGATCTCATCATTCCTGATTCGATTCGACCTGGTAGAAACTTAAATAAAATTCAACGCAAATATTAAAATGATTGCTTCCATTTCGCTTCCAGATCTACCACAAAGCGCAAGAGTGCATCCATCACCAGCACCACTCCATCTTGGAACATCATCACTCCTGAACCACCAACCACTCCCGACCCAGGATCAGGTACAAAGAAAAAAATTTTCAACGCTTTAGGATCGTTAAGTCAGTTTCTAGCGAATTCAAAAAGGCTAACATAGCAAACATTGAACTGAATGCAAAATATTGATTTGGTAATTAAGGTATTACAGACGCATATTATGTACTTCAAACAAAATCATAGAATACGTTATGTAGTCGAACGGTCCAATGCACGCGCACTGGAATTCTGTCACTTGTTCAACGTATATAATAAAGGTGCAAAGTCCAAAGTGTCAGCTCGTACTCTTGAAATTACATCTAGAAATAAAACATTTCTCTCTCTCGAATTGACCAATGGTGAACTATTGTTCCAGACTTCAAGTGCACGGATGAAGGTTTCTTCCCGCACCCTCGCGACTGCAAGAAGTACTTTTGGTGCCTGGACTCCGGACCTTCAAACCTCGGCATCGTGGCGCATCAGTTCACCTGTCCGTCAGGTAAGCTAAGGAAATGGATATCAAACTACCATCCATCCAAATTTGTAAATTCTATGTCATTGTATTGCAACGTGTTAGTAAAATGCCGTGAAACTACTTGAGTGGTAACTCGACTCATGAAACTGTAAGCACTAAGTACTTTATTTCTGCAATTTTTTTTCATACTAATTGACTCGGCTAACTCATCGGTTTCTCATTTCTGTCTCATTAACAATGACATTAATAAAATTTAAGTTTAAACAATGCACTTCTAATTTCATAAAGCATTTTTGAAAGAACTAGTTGATAACATTTTATCACTATTATATACTGAAACAAGTTGCTTTTTTTTTCAGAACAGCAATATAATATCGAGTAAACTCCTAAATTGATCCTCATCTTCTAGGTCTATTCTTCAACAAGGCGGCGGACTCCTGCGATTTCGCGCGCAACGTACTCTGCAAGAAGCCCAGCGCCACCACTAAGGCCCCCACCACCAAACCAGTTACCACTACCACCACCTCCACTACCACCAGAAAACCCGTGAAGCTGAGCACCAAGAGCTCCTCACTGTTCAGAACTACCACCACCACTAGTACTACAACTCCAGAACCTGAGGTAATATTTCCCACAAATATATAAAGATATGCTCATTTCCCTATCGAGGTAGGCATTTAGTCACTTCACACTTAGCGTGTAGATTTCGAGGTTAACCTACCTCACAAACCCTGGTGTCAGAATCATTGAGCCGCCTATGGTCTCTGACATGGCTCATATAAGGACTACATCCGGAGATATCAACCAGTACCAACGGCTGTACGTGTCTTCCAAAGCCCGGAGGCCTTTATTAAGCTTACAGAAAGCTTAAACTGAAACCACCCTTAGCCACCCGTGTTTGGCACGAAATAAAAATAATAATAATAATAATCTTAGTTGCAAAAAAATGCACAAAGGCGAACTTAATGCCACAAAGCATTCACAATGACAGATGCATGGGATTCAGTACGCATCTTAATTAATGTACACCGATCTTTATGTTTCATAATGCATATAAAAAATTTGTTATTTACTATTTTCAGGAGGAAGAAGAATACGAAGAAGAACCAGAAGATACCGCAGACATCGACGCAGAAGACCCCAAGGTCATTAAGGAACTGATAGACCTTATCAAGAAGGTCGGTGGTGTAGAACAGCTGGAGAGACAGTTACATTTGTCTGATTCTTCTGTGAGCACAGACGGCGCTATCACCACTACTCCGGCCACCATAGCTATCAACAAGAGATTGTACCAGAAAGTCTTAGAGAGGACGAGGGGCAAGTAAGTACCTACAAATTCAAATATCAAAGTAACTTTTTAAACAAACATCTTTTTAGTCAAACTAGTCAAATATTGCGAAGTTTAGTTCAAAGTAATTAAAGCAGTAAAGTTTTTAAAAAATATACCTGCAGTTGTTATTCGCATTGCAATTATTACAAAAAAGAAAAGAAAGTCAGCTAATTATCATCATTGCCGTTTTCTATAAAGACACTGTTATATCTAAACTATTTGATACAAAAACTATTATATCTTTACTTTGTTTACAGTAGACTGAACGGTAACAGCGTGTCCGAAAATGGCGGCAGCTCACTGAGTTCCCTGTATAGCAGACGAGGTCCTCAGAATGCGGGGCTCGAGGCTACGGCTGATAAAGACAAACTTCTGAAGAAAGACAAGCCACAGTGAGTAACCTGAGTATTTACTACAGTCCAGAGATTACACAAAACATTAACACGTAAAATAATTACACAAACTGTCAACATTTATTTAGCCCCTATCTTTACGATTCTAAAAACAAAATTAAAAGAAAATAAGAAGAACATGCTTGGTCTGCATATTTTCTCTACAATTATAAAATCATCCAGGTATACGACAATCAACCGCTCTCGACCGAATAAATCGAACCAACAACAACAAGAAGAAGAGGAGGACCTAGAAGACATCCCTGTGTCAGCGCCGCGGCAGGCGCAGTCCAGGATCGTGGAGGAGGCTCGAGTTGGTACTACAGCTAAACCGCTGCAGTATGTGAACATACGACGAGCTAGGCCCTTAGCCACGTCCGACACCGCTGATGATACTGCTTCTAGGTAAGATTATAGTGTATAAAACGTATTTCCTATTTCAAATTACATATAATAAAATAAAAAAATTGGCAAAATTTAAAGTAGGAATAATACTGAAACAATAAATAAATACCCACATTTTAATTTAGGCAACGAATAACAGATATTTCTTTCGTTTTTTTTTAATAAATTTATTTTGTTTTGTATTTTGGAGTCTTCAGTGGTGATGCAGAACAAATACCTATTAACAATAAAATATATAAATACACCATAAGCCAATTACAGACTTCCACTATGTGTGTTTTCAGAAACGCTCTCTTCGAACGTTCGGAATCCTACGTGACTGTATCAGAAACGCCTAACTCTTTAGATATAGCAAATGCACGAAGGGAGAACATTCCCGAATACGTGACTATTAGAAGACAAAGGCCAACTACCGAGGAAGTTACTACAGAGCAGTAAGTTTAATATATTTATACAACTACAATAATTTATATTGAATACAAACGTTGAAAGAAAGACTAAAAATATTCTTACTTTTCCAGATACCAGAGCACAGATCCAGAGGAACCCCAGGAAACAGCATTAGAAAGAGAAATATCCTCACCTCAAATATCCTCTCAACCCCAATATACTTCCATAGTCCGTTCTAGATCCACCACTACCACTCCCGCTACTGTAGAAATAACTCCCGAACCCACAACAGTCCTAGCAGTCCAAATCTCTTCCCTGCTAAACTCTCCTAGCTCCGAAGTTGAGACCTCGGAAGAAGATACGCAGACAACAGTTGCAGAAGCAACAGAAACAGTTCCGACGACGACACCAACTACAACTACAACGACTCAAGCTCCTTCAAGTGCCGCCACTAGAAGAACAATCTTACGACGTCGCGGTTCTACTACCACTACCACAACCCAAGCTACCCCATCATCATCAACCCAGGTGAGTTCAAGGAACTATACTTTCGTACGCCGCCGCCGCCCTCTCGCTCAGCCTAATGAAATATTCACAGACTCAACAGAAGATACTGAACTTTCTAGAAGGATCAGATCAACTACACCTGATAGCCGTGAAATTAATGATGCTCGCACAGAATCCGTACAACCGCGAAAGACTAGGGTTAGGTTCCAACAGACACAACAAATAGATGACTCTGTACCCGCAGCTGCGTCCCCTGTATCTAGGGGACGATTTAGGCCCGAATTTAGCCGAGATGAAGTACTGTCACTTACTCCTATTGACATAGAAACTCCTAACCAACAGTTCACTCCAAGAACATTTAGTCCTCGTAGTGAAAGACGTTTCCGAGGAAGAACGCCTTCACCAGTTAAGAATGAAGACAGCGAAGTTTCTGCCGCTACTGTTGAAATAAGACGCCCAAACTTTGTCCCAAGAGGACGAAATAGGTTTACACCTAGCTCAACGACTCCAGCTTTAGAAGACCCTGAAGCCACTGAGTCGACACAAAGTCCACGACGACCAACCTTTGCTCGATTTTCCCCTCGACCTTTTTCAAGAACTGCTGCAACAGCCGAAAAAGAAGAGGAGATATCAGAGACCACAGTCTCTCAAAGGTTGCCCACACGATTACCTTTTGGCCGAGCTAGAATTTCTACAACCATAACACCACAGACCGAAATTTCATCGTCTTCTAGCCCAATACAGTCTAGAAGAATACTTTTCCCTTCTCGTCAGTCAACCACTACAAAAGCAACAATTCCTGAAAACGAAGAGGAAGAAATTGACCAAAGTAAAGACGATATCCACCTTTCTGAAAGTACGGTAGCTGAACAAGAGCATGAAGATAGTATAGACGCTGCAGATGAGCAACCTAAACGAAGAATAGTGATAAAAAAACTCCGAACTCCTGTCAGCTCTACAACCGAAAACAGTGTTTCTACTGAAGCAGTTCAAATATCTGATGACGGTAAAAAAAGATTTAGAGTAATCAAAAGGAGACCTACTTCAAGCACACAGGCCACAGAAGAGCCTATCACGGAGGCAGATGAGACTTCTACTCCAGCGCCACAAAGAGTACGTAAAATTATTCGCAAAAAAATAAGACCAGTTGAAGATGAGCCCGAAATTATCGCAAAATCAATTGGTTCGATTAATGCTGCTAAGGACACAACAACAGAGGTTATTGTTAACTATGGCGAAAAAAGCAAACCAGTACCGTCAACTGTAACAACTTCATCAACAGCATCTGTTGAAGATAGCAAAGGAGACACTGAAGACATAAAAATAACAGAAGAACAAGTTGTATCCCCTGCTCAACCAAAACTTGAGAAACCTGAACAAGAAAACAATGTAGAATCTCAAAATTCTGAGATTGATGATGAAAAGGACTTGACTTTAAATCCAGCAACGTTACCTGGACCAGAAGTAGCAATTGAAAATGAACAAAAAGACGTTGATCTATCAGATAATAAAGACAATGATACTTTCGAAGAGTCACATGAAGTAATAGAAGAAACTTCTCCAACAACGCCTTCTACTACTACAACTAAAAAGCAGCCATCATCTACTACTCGCGGCAGATTGCCATATAGACCACCAAAACGAACATTTACCTCTACAACAGAATCATCCGTTCCTTCAAGTAGCAGAACATTTAGCCGAAAATTTAATCCTGGTGTTTATACCAGTCCAACTACACCTACCGAAAAACCTTCACAGGGAACGAGTAGAAAACCGTTTACTTTTACAAGGAGACCGTTGACTAGAACCACTAAACAAGAAATAGAAGAAGAAGAGCAATATTCCGATGAAGAAGACTTTGATGAACCTGAAGAAGAAACTCCGTTGGTTTTGGTACCTCCAAATCAGTTATTCAGTAAAAGACCGAGGCCTGGACAAGAAACTAAAGCATCTGAACAAACATCTGGCGAAGTAGAGAATGAAGATGAGGAACCACCAACTAGATTTATTCCTAAGAAACCACCAACATTCAGACCGAAACCAATAAACTCAAACACATTCAGAACTACCTCATCAACTACTGAGTTACCTAGACGGCCGTCACTTAATAGAACAGCAATTTATAATAAATTTAGTGGAAAACCAGTAAATGAAACTAAGAAGCGAGTACAAAATGTTCCAGTTGGTTACAGTAGACCAGGTATTAGCACTGACACGGAAGAAACGGATCAAACAGAATCTAAAGAGGACGGCACTACTACTATTTTATCAATAGATGAAACTGAAACAACCACTGAAGATGATGACTACTTATCAATGACAGAATCAACAGGCACAACGGCAACTGATATCACTAACAATGATGATGTTACATCAACAAATGCCATAGATGGACAAACAACTACATCTGGAATAGATACTGATGACAGTACGGATGATTATTTGGAATCCACAGAAGGCACAACAAACTTACCGACCACTCAAGATATTAAAATACAAACTGAGGCTGAAAAGGAGATCACTTCTGACGAGAAAATTACAACTGTAACAGCTGAAAATGCTTCTAGCCCTGAAACTACAACAGAATTTATTCCTGAAACTACGACAATAACGACAACATCTACTACCACAACAGCATCACCTGTTGTAAAAACACAATTCAATAAATTGTTTTCTGTTAGCAGAGTAGTAGAAGTAAACTCTAAATTAGACAAACATCGTTTAAACAAGAAAAATGAAACGACGCTAATAGAAGAAGGTCAGATAATGATAGAGAAAAAACCAACAGAAGATAAAATTGGTGAAGTAAGCAGGTTTAGTCTTATTAAAATTTATGAGGATGAAATTCCAATCTATTTAACGAAATTAGGTCATGTTTATCCAGTTGAAAATCCACCAGACCACTATATTCGTATAGATGAAGCAAGAAATGCTAGAGCACTGGTAAACTTTGCTGATGCTCCACGGGAAAACTTAATTGCCTCTGAAAGTATGAACGAAGCTTACAGACATGTTAACAAAGTTACTACTCAACCCAAAGAGGAGTCAATTACAAAAATAGAAGTAGAACATGTGAATAACGATGACTTTTTAAAATATATTAACAACGACAAAAAAGAAAGTAAATCGGATGAGGAACTATCTTACACTCAATGGCAATTTGTTCCTGCAGCTTATGAAAATGAACAAAACAAAGGTGCTAAAAAATTTGAGATTGTAACGCCACGAGGAATGCTAACTGAACCTTCAACTTTGCCTCTGGAAGCACTTTTCAAAACTGAAAATCCTATGGCAAGAAAAGTAGATGGAAATTTAAATAACCAACCCTTCCTAGTATACTCTGCATCAAACCCATCTCAAAAAGAAGAGACTAATATCGTTAAGCTGCAAGTTTTAAAGCCAGAAACTGGTCGGAGTATAATCACATTTGCTAAAGGTCAGGAATTTCTCGGTGGTCCAGTTACAGAAGAAGTGACAGTAAAATATCCCGTTAATATTTCTATACTATCAGAAACTTCCCAATCTCCATCATCAACTACAATCTCTACGACCACAGTAGCTGCCTCAAGCCCTATCATAGAAATGTTGTCAACCACAACTACAACGGTAATTACAGAATTATCCACTAGTGCATCAACAACCGAAGCTCCAACCACAACTGAAACCATCGTTGAAGAAACCACAACTAGTAAATCACCTCTAGACACAAAGAGATCAAAATATGCTTTTCCGAGAAGGCCTGCTTTTAAATCTGCAAACGTGACCAGACCTTCTATCGTAACTCGACCAGCCAAAAAGAATACTACAGTTTCAGGAAACCTATATCAGAAAGCAAATAAAACCTTAGCATTCAACTCAGCAAAATCACGTTACACAGCAAACAGAGGTCAAAATGTCCCAGTAGACATCAAGAAAGGTAAGACAAAGTTGAATTCTAAGAGCTTTACTACAACTGAGGGGCCAAAAACCACAACAGAGAGAAGATTGTACGTGAAACCGATCAGACCAAATCTAAGACCAGCGTTTATTCCCAGAAGAAACACGACGCCTTCCTCACAGACTACAAATAACACTTAAAGAACAAAAAATTTGAACATTTTAGAATTTATCCCATCTACAAATTAGCTCATGTAAGTTTTGAAGTATCTTTCTACCAAAATAATCCCTTTGCAAATAGCTATTTTAAATATAAGTTAATTGGCATTATTTTCTATGAAAGTTTTGTCGTTGTATTTAATTGAATCGCCCAACCGTTTTTTGAAATTAACTTCTGATCTAAATCTCAGATGAATACAACAATTTTCTTATTTGATTTATCACTATCCCGAATAATTAACAGTACTACACATATTTGCGACACATGTTGTTAAAGTAGATATAATTTTAACAAAAATTGTGTTTTTAAGTCTTTGATCTTCTAGATGTGAAAGGATCTTCTGTGTTACGTCTAAATGTATTTCATTGGCTGGTATACATACGTAATATGCTTAGCAGTAGTTTGTCTCATGGATTCTTCTTCAACATTTAATAACTTGTGTAAATATAAACGCAGCAGTTCATTGTAGTCATATTTTTAGAGATTTTATAGCTTTAACTTAGACTAGGATAAATGGAAGTTTTGTACCAAAAAATGTATATTATTTTATGTTAGTTCATTTTGGTATTGAAGACTTTCAATTACAAATTGTCATAGGATACCTAGATTAGATTTATTTAATTTTTTATACTTAACGTTACCATTTTTTTAAAATGTACATAAATTAATAACGGAAAGTTAGGATCGGGCATTCTGTATTATGATGGAGAAATTAAAATTGTATTGTAACAAGAAAATAAAAGGTTTGTAATAAAAATGTTAGTGATATATTTCTACAATTTATTTTCGGTTTTGCACCAAATTATCTAAACGCACATATTGTTAAGTTCAACAGTGCTTTGGTGAAAGAAGAAAGAAGATCTATGAAAGGTAAGTTATTTTTGTATTATGGTCTTTGTCGTGAAAAATATTCGTATTCATTTTTTTGTTATGAAAATGATGTCTATAAGGAAAACATGATTGATAAACGATTTATATGCGCACAAGTTTACTGGCCATCGAACTTCGAAAATTGTACGTCGAACAATGTTAAACACGTTAAACTTCAAATTGACTTATTTTATATTCCATATTTGAAATAATCGATCGCAAATGATCTAAAATAAAATATCATTTTATAAGTAAATATTGACATTCGTAAATTATCGTTTCGGGGAATCCATTTATTTAATACGTCTACATATTTTTTTAAGCTATAATGTGACTAACATTTTCATAAAGAACTACATTCCAAACAAATAATGAAAGCAACAAAGGAACACATATCATTTTAATTAGCCACGTACAGTTTTTACTTTCACTAATAACATGTATACTTATGGAATTTCTTGCTGGTAAATTAGTGCCAATCAACCAAACAGCTTTTCCAATACTTTTCTTCTGTCGTAATGTAATTGTGTGTTTTTGTCGGCATCATTTAACAATAGCGGGTGTTTTCCTAACAATTATTACACAAGAAGTCGTTCCCATAGCGAGTCCTATTGTTATCATCGACGCATTTTCTCATACAACCAATATTGCTTAAGAAAGGTCAAGTTCAACGTAAATTATAATATTTCATATTTTTGGTAATATATGAATTAAAAAAGCGTAGGTATTGCGAAGTTGAAATGCAATGGGCTGGCCACGTGCCTAGAAAACATGACTCGTGGGGAAGAATTCTATTGGAATGGAGACTGCCCTCTTGGAAGACCGTTCTCGTGGGGATAAAGTATTTTCCCGTGGTAAAAGGTTAAATATGTCCTTCTCCAAGCTCTATTCTGTGTCTGTACGTCTGTACCAAGTTTCATCAAAGTGGTTTTAACGTGAAATCGTAACAAACGGACATACATCATTACTTTTGCATTTATAATATTAGTAGGGATTCGTGGTAGTTTACAAAATAATAAATCCTAGGTTTAACCCCGGCCCTAAATAGGGGTTTTATAAGTTTGACGTGTGTGTGTCTGTCTGTCTGTGGCATCGTACCCCCAAACGGATGCGCCGATTTTCGACTTCGTTTTTCGTTTTTTTGTTTGCATGGTGTCAGAATCGAGTGTTCTTAGCTATGATCCAAGAAAATATCTTCAGAAGATCTTTGAAGATTATCAGCTCTTTTCTAGTTGTTGAAAGGATCTTAGTAACGGTGTTGTTCCGAGGTTTTTTTAATGTAATGTTATTCTACGTGAGTAAGCCCTAAGTTATGCAACTATAACTTGGCGTAGCTAGCCACTGTAATCTCATTACGTGTCTTTACTTCCTGTCGCCTGCTGGGCCCTTTTAGCCAGTGATTGCAGTCAGCCGTGCGTGGCTAGTAGTCGATCGGTATCGCTATGGTATTGTGACCCTGAAGCTCGTTGTAGACCGGACGGAAATGCGACTGACTCAAAGCCAAGTGATGTTAGGCAAGGGAGTTTTACCACAAAGGTTCTGTGTTTGAATCTCAGTGGGGCACTAAATGAACATCTCTTTTTGAGACTTTCCCCATCTTCCCTTTTGGACAGATAAAGTCAGAACAAGTTTTAGCTTCAAATCTGTCTGTTTTGTTTTTAACCCTTCATAAGGCAAAACAACTTTATAAAATGCATTCTTTTTCGACTTTATGTTGAGGGTATAAGGTTAAAACTAAGGTGGGAATATAGTGGCCACTGCCTTGTAAAGGTGCCGGCGCCTTTGAGAACGCTTTATGCGATATATAATTTAATATTTTATCAGCATTCGGATGGTGAGCTTCTTTTTTGGTTTCATCGAATTCACACGATTTTTAAAATTTTAAACAATTTTACTTAATGTTACCATTATTGCACATTTTAAAATACGTAAGAATAAATGATCTTAGATGATGCAGTGGAGATTGAAGCTGTGACTTTCGGATCAAAAAGCTCTTGCCCACCAAACCTAAACCGACCCACTACTAAGTTTCACAGTTTTATACAAACCAAACTGCATTACGATACGCAAATATTTGCTCTTGACTTCTCAGTTGTCAATAATGACCCCCTAAGGCGACGATTACTTTAATCTCACTGCCATAAAATCATTGGAACTGGTATCTCGTTGATTTAAATATAGTCATTTGCTTTTAGTCCACTTACAATCTAGTTAGAGAATTAATCAAATACTAATTATATTGGTGCCTAGTAGCAATGACCCACATATGGTCACCATATCTTATGCCGTATATGGTCCAGTCCAGTTTATGGTACAACTAGTTTAAACAAGTCCCTGACTTGCCCTTCACTTTAGATCAATTCGGATTCTAATGATATTTTACCTGTTTTTGGTATGAGTCGGGCCGCGCCAATTTATTTTGAGATAAAATGATGAGAACCTTTCGTGATTTATGATGTTATCACGATTTTATTAAGGCTTATTGTGAAATAACAAGGACAAAGTTATCAAGAGATAATGTTTAATAAGAAGGCATAAGTAATAAATATTAAATTAACTACAATCCCATGATTGTGTCTTGGGATCGGAATTAGTAGATGGACAAATTGTCTTTGACCGGAATATTTATGAAAAAAATATATTAATAAGAATTTATTTATTCCCAGCATACAGAAAAAGGTGCACAGAACAAAGGACATACTTAACAAAAAAGTAAAAGATGTTTATAAAAATTAATGTGTATAAATAAAATAATTACATGCATTTGCCAATTAAGGACAAACTTTTTTGAAAAGGCAATTTATTACAACTTTATACATTCCCAGCAATAAATGTTATTAAACCTCGCTTGACGCAGATCGTGTGCAATTTGTTGTCGAATCATGAATAAGTCCTTAAAATGGGTCACGCGACGGTCGGATGCGCGGCGGCACGGTCGCAGTCGTGCTTCGTGATATGCCGGAGGGCCTTAAGGTACAGCAAGATGCTACCTACATTATTCGTCAAAATGCATAGACTTATATTATAGTACCTGTAAAATAATTATGATTGTCGATGTAACTTAATCATTAATCTACTACACACTCATGATGCTTTCGTTTAGTATAGATAGACCTACTTTTTCGCCATCACTGTGGAATGAGACTTGTTGAAACTAAATTTAGAAAAATAATAGTTGGAATTATTTTATAATAACTAAATAACCATCTCAACGCTGTAGAAAATAATGAGTTTATAAGAATTTTACATACATAAATTAAACATAACAATATATTTTTTATTTCATTGTCACATATTTAGAGAAGCATGTCAGGAGTGCTTATGAGATTGGTAGAGAGGATCTTAAAAATGTAACCTTACCACTAATTCTTTCAACGAAAAGATTTCAACCTATGTTCATAGGGGAAGTTGAATACTACAGACAAACAGACAAACAATCATTTAAATTTCACGGTGTATACCCAATTTTGAAAATATTTAAATATCTACCTACGCACATAAATATCCATAAAAGTACAAAGCATCGTTAAGCTTATAAATGCATTTACATAGTACTTTGAAATGCATGTAGGAATGAGCGTGTGAGGTTGCTATTGCATCGGCCCCCAATGCCCCCATGTCAATGGCAGGTGAAGAAATAACAGGTAGCCGAGTAAGAGAAATAAAGTACAAACGAACTCGGAGTGATATAGGTTTGAAAGTAGTAAGTGATTCGTAGCTCTAATAGGTACATAAAGGAAATAATATTAGATCATGAAAATAATTTTATTGTTTACACATTGTAACTGCATCATTCGAAGGGCTTAATGGGCTATAGAAAACTCATCAAATTTTTACATTTTGTGACTGAAGTAATTACTATTTAAGTAATAAGGGCTTCTACCTCACCATATATATTTTATCGTATTCTGTAGTTTTCTCATTAAGTTCTTCTTATTTCTATTTTTAGAGTGAATATTCTATATTCAGAGTAGGTACTTAAAATAAAAGACAGCTACAATTTTCCAATCTCGTCTCCACTATTCACATCCATTTTTTTATTTTTAGTCCTCTCTATTCATTGCCAACTTCAATACAATTCACAGTGAGATTACACAATTTTCTGTCATTACTTCGACACGAGCAGGTCGGGTCGCGAGCTATTAAAGCGATAGCTTTCGATTGACAATTCCAACGCTATTATTACAAGTGTCATTCGAAGTACACTTAAGTGTTGTAAGACGTACATTTTCTTTTTCTCAATCTAGATGATTTCTTGTAGTACTACAACAAGAGCATATGTTTGTGACTCTAGAGTACGTTATGCCTGTGGTTATACTGAGTTATATCATGATCTCTTATCCTCCATGGTCGCTGAGAGTTTGTTATCTCGTCTGATTAGGACTAGGGTTTAGAAACTAAATAAAATACATACGCGTCAAATTGAGAAACTCCTCCTTTTTTGAAGTCGATTAAAAATACTTATATCTACTCATAGTATGCAGTAACAAATCATGAATATAAAAAACGAAGTGTAAGAAAAAGATAATGCATATTATTATCTTCTTTTCCTAATATTTATCTTATATAATGAATGAAGGCAAACATAAATAAACAAATATTTTTCATCCCTGAATACATCAATACCTGTGATCAATACAAATATGACAAAATTATCGTCTAGTTAGATCTTGATTAATCAGCTTTACCGAACACTTGTGTAATAGCTATAAAGATTTTCCCTGATAGTATCGTGTTTATAAACAATTTGTTATTGTTGCTAAATTGGCTGATATCATCTTCTAGGCATAAAGGTCATTGTACTCTCGTCTTAAGCCCATGTTAGATGGATAAGACAAAACCATGTACTGAGCCCTTTCGATGAGACCTTTAAGCAAAGGTGAAAAGTTCTTCTATTCTTTTTAGAATTACAAACTATTTAATATGTATAGGATTGCAGGAGATAGGAGCTTCGATGTTACCAGTTTAGGTATATTATTATTTCAAGCATCCAAAATCTTCAGTATTCTTCTTCTTATTATGTTAAACTAGCTTTCAGCCCCGCGGCTCCACCCGCGATTTCTATTTTTCCGGTGGGTATTTTCTCGCGGTAAAAAGTATCCTAATTTTTTTTTATTTACCTAAGCTTGTGTCGAAATGGTACGACCAATCAAGCTTTACCGGACTTGGAGTATCCTAATGTGTTATTTTGATGTAAGAGATATGATATTGTAAAGATTCATTAAAATCCATTAAGTAGTTTTTTGCGTGAAAGTGTAACAAACATTAATACGTCCATACATCCATCCTTACAAACTTTCGCATTTATAATTTTAGTAGGATTGGGCGACTTGATTCTAAATGACCGATCCACCTTTTCAAAATATTCTCTTCTTTTCTTATAGTTACTTACTTACTCTTTCTTACCTTTAAAGCTCACATAAGAATTGGGTGAATTTTTGATGGAACTAATCAATTAATTGTAAATTATTTTAGAAGATAGGCGAAAAATCCAATAAATTTGTCTGAGAGAGTTAAGTAACCTCGTACGAAACTTAATCAGAAATGGTTTTCTACAATAAGCCAAAACCTACAAGGCAATAATATTTTGTCTCCACTCAACTCATATGTCACACCCGGACTCGGGCCGTGTGCACTCACATTAGTTGTGAATAATTGCATTAATCACGAGTTGCATTCACGATTTGTCACGTGAAGCTTATAGATCATTTGGACAGATAGCGATAGCGACTGAGCCGTGCGTGGGAATATCACGTGGAAATACACCACTTATACGCATTTACACATACTTACGCAGCGCTTTGTATTTTTTGTTCTAAGAGAGTTAAGTAACCTCGTACGAAACTTAATCAGAAATGGTTTTCTACAATAAGCCAAAACCTACAAGGCAATAATATTTTGTCTCCACTCAACTCATATGTCACACCCGGACTCGGGCCGTGTGCACTCACATTAGTTGTGAATAATTGCATTAATCACGAGTTGCATTCACGATTTGTCACGTGAAGCTTATAGATCATTTGGACAGATAGCGATAGCGACTGAGCCGTGCGTGGGAATATCACGTGGAAATACACCACTTATACGCATTTACACATACTTACGCAGCGCTTTGTATTTTTTGTTCTAAGAGAGTTAAGTAACCTCGTACGAAACTTAATCAGAAATGGTTTTCTACAATAAGCCAAAACCTACAAGGCAATAATATTTTGTCTCCTCTCAACTCATATGTCACACCCGGACTCGGGCCGTGTGCACTCACATTAGTTGTAAATAATTGCATTAATCACGAGTTGCATTCACGATTTGTCACGTGAAGCTTATAGATCATTTGGACAGATAGCGATAGCGACTGAGCCGTGCGTGGGAATATCACGTGGAAATACACCACTTATACGCATTTACACATACTTACGCAGCGCTTTGTATTTTTTTTTCTGATTTTATATTATAACTAGCTTTCAGCAGCGGCTACGCCCGCGTTGTTTTCCGACTTTTCCGTAGTAATTGTTAACTATCAGACCCACGGGAACTCTTTAATTTTCGGAGATTAAAAGTATCCTGTACTGGGGATTAAAAATATAAGTACCAGGGATGTAAAGAACCACCCTGCAAAATTTTATTCAAATCGGTCCAATATTTTTAAAGATTAGCCCGTACAAACAGACCAACAGACAGAGAAACAAAAAAAAAGAAAATTTTCTAGATATGTTCTATTTCACTTCTTACATCCTCCTGACTAGGATTTCTTCTTTTTTTTTCTATGTACAACAGACATTTGACCTCTACAGTTTTATCATATTGAGATGAACAAATACATGCCTCACGTACTTGTAGCAATGTAAAACCAAGATACAGCAGCATTTAACTTCATATAGTAAACATGAAATTTAGTTTTTTAGCTGTTATAGTATATACCTTTTGGAATTTTATTAAATACATCTCTCTTTTATTTTTAGTCTCTATTTTTTTTGTAAAAACCGTCGCGACAGCGCGGCGGCTCTATGATTCTGACACCAGGGTTTGTGATGTAGATTAACCTCAAAACCTACTTGCTAAGTGAAGCGTGTGTTAAAAACCGTGACAGGAATGAAAAGTGTACTCTCGTATAGTAACTCTCTTATGTTTAGCAAAAAGGTCAGGACCATAGTCTAAGAAAACAAGGTCTTCTATTCCCAAAGAAACACAAGCCTACGTCACAATTACAAGTGAGAAGGAAATAACAATTAACACGCATTAGACAACGATGAACAGCATGATGACGTAGTCTTGTGTCAGTCACGTGGTCGGAAGAGTCTGGCGGAATATATTATTATACCATAGTCAGGACTAAGTTCAAGCCCCGCAGTCGAGATGTACGTTCGTATCATAATTTCCAGAAGCTTTTTCTCTGAAAATAGAGGGTTAATGAAGAAAACACACAAGTGAATTGGTTTTATTTTACAATCCCGATGAAAAGATTTTTTTAATCAGAAGATCTTAAAGGCAACCTTCCAATTTCTTTTCTCTTCTTTTAATTTTTCTTCAGCGCCAAACCTTGTTTGTAGTTGGTATTCTGAAACAATACAAAACTTTGTTTTAGAGAAGTGCATACTAAATTATAATATAACAAGAGGTTTGGAAAACCAAGCCACCTTGTTCAATTTTATTTCTTACATCTCCTGACTCGATTTTTAGCTTTTTTTTCTAATTTTATGCAGATTTTCTACCTCTACTGTTTTATTATTATAGACAATATGTCTAGCCTATAAGGCACTGTTGCCTTGCTTCATACAGCTTACTTCACACCAGCACCTGTCAGACTAGTTTCAATTTCACTCGGCAGCCATCGCGCCGTTTCACTTGCAAAAACAATATCGCAGCGATGACGTAGATCAGCGCGCGCAGCATCCCGCGGAGAAAACCGCTTTCTCTGCGCACGAGTGGATAAACGAAACGCGCCTACGACTCACCGATTATCTAACTTAAACTGAATTCCGATTCACGCAATCGAGGTCGCTTGATTGGATATGATTGGATATACTATGTTGCTTTTTTCGGAAAAGAGAAAATTTGAACTTGCTATAGCGGAAACAAAACTGTTTTATTAAGTCTGGGGTTTGCTTAGTTAGTTTTAATTGTATGTCGCCTTATTGGATCTTTCTATTTACGATAAATAACAACACTATTTGAAAAAAATTATATTTAAATTAATTTTTAAGTCATGTGACCCATTTAGGAGTCTTCATGTCAATTTCACAGCTTAAGGTTAAAAATCAAAGTATTAATTTTAACTTTTTGTTGATACACCACTTTGTTAAGCTTTGTAAATTAAAAATAAATGTATGTTTGTCCTCGGTGATTTACTTTTGATCCAGATTGAAATAAAACTTTGGTAGGGCCTTCATTATGAGAACTCCTTAGAGGATTTTTGGCTAAAAAAAATATATATTTTTAATAAAAACCGTGCTTGTACTAAAATTCGTCGAATAAGATAGTTATTTTATAAGAACAAATATTTCCTTGGCTTATATTTAATAGCCACCGTTAACCCTGAGCGACAGTATTCATCTACCTGTTTACTATTTTCCGAATGTGCTGTATCATAGGCGTGGTGTGTTGACTCATTGCGAAGGCACTCACAACTCGCAACTCGCTGTTTATGCAATAAATACCATTATACCATAGCACAGCCTACTTGATTAGCTTGTGTGCTGGCACCTTTGTTGGGCTTTGTTTAATCAAAACTAGCACCTATGACCTTATGTTGAGCAATATGAAATTCTAGTCGAGATTATTGCATTCCTTAAAAATATATGATGGATTCACTTGGTTGATGTTCTCAGTATTTTGTTTTTAGTTGGTTAATGGAATATTTTTGTATGACGAAGGTAATTTTATCAATGGGAGGTTTTCTGACAGCTCCAAATAAAAAAATAGAGAGATTAAGATTTCCTTAGATGACGCTAGTGAAATAATGAAAACAGTGAGATTTATTGTAGACTTTTTGACTTTTTGTCGGATTGTACATGGTTCTGACTTCTGAGTGAAATTAATTTTTGGTTCATTAGTTGATTAATTTGAACGTTTTTTTATAACCCATACTTCTGTATTTATAACCTCTCTATTTACTAGTGCCATCAGTTGAGCTGTTTTGCCGTTGTTTCGTTTTTTTTTCCTAATTTGCTAGGTACTGGAAAACTTCCCATTCATATTACCTTCTTTTTTATTTATTTCATGGACATTGTTTGCCGATTTTTAAACAAAATATCGTGCAGTTCCATATTAGTGGTTATTCTCACAAGTCACACTTTAGAATTAAGTCATACATTTCTTTCTCACAAAGAACAGGAGAGAATGGATCGATTATTATCGACTGAATGAGGTTCTAAACTAGTCTTTCATACAATTTTTTTTATTGCGGCCACTTGCGGTTTACCGCTCGGCTGGCCTTGTGGTTAAGTCCTTAGTGCGTAGAGAGCTTTTGTCTTCCACGTTGCCCCAGTGCGAATTGACAATCTCCTGTCAATTTTTGTTCAAATGTGAAAAGAATGTACCTATGGACATTAAATTTTGGTTCAGAGCGTGTCATCAAGAATCAGCGCTATTCTCTAAATCGAACTACGACAAGACAGTAGTGCGATAAGATAGCGATAAAATTCCGTTTGCCAATCTTTGATTGACAACTTATGCAACTAAAGCTTGCTACTCCTGCCTACTCAATGTTACTATACTATACCTATAGTATTGTTCTTTGATATTGATATCTAAAGCGGTGAGTAATAGCTGGTGTAGGATGATTGACGGATATTAATTGATACTTCTCTTCTGAATGTGTAAGCAAATATTATTCGTGGCCACCACTCGTGGTGATGTTTGAATAGATATGTACTTATCTAGCTAGACTTAAGATTGTTTTAATAACAGTCGAGTTGATTATTTTAATAGCACAGTGGTTTTAATAGTTTTTTTATACTAACAAAGTGAACAAGACCGTTCTGGTTTAATTATATTGACTCAGAATTAATATTATAGAACAAGTGTATCTTTGAATATAACTTTTTATTTTCATAAAAAAAGAAAAAAAAATCATGTGAACAAGTAACAATAATTCTAAATCCACTCGAATTTTTTACTTTTTACATCTCTTTCTTCCACAAGGATTATCTTTATTTGCAATAATTTTGTCTTGCTTAGAAAGTGTTGCTTGTTTAGTATCAGTAATTAGTGGCACACCAACTACTTATTTAAAACACTTAAGTATTACTTCTTACGTCATTACAACTCTTATTCAATTTCCCTTTTATTTTAACTAGTCCAAGTTGTAGTGCAACTTTTTTCGTGTTACGTCATCAAAAGTTAATTATAAAGTCGTTTAATGTTTTATAGCCAATACGGAAAACAATATTAACTGTTTGATTAGAAATCGAAGCTTATTTTCTCATGTGTTACGTCACTACCGCAAACCAGCCCGGTAGCTTAAGCTGTAACAAGAGAATATTTCACATATAGCTGTCAAGAGTATGTGAGAAACCTGCCATATTAAAACGAGAAATATCTCTTGTCACTTTTTAACCCTGGAAAAATCTAATTTCAATTAGTTCTATGCTGTAGCTCTCCAGACATAGAAAATACTACTTGAATAAATAAAGTATTCAGTTAATATGATATTATTTTTTATATTGTTTTCTAGTGTGCAATAAAGTATATTCTATTCTATTCATAGACTAACTTGGTGTAATCACTGTTAGGGCAAACATTAGCATAATATTGTTATAATAGTCTTTGTCAAATTTAGGATCAGATGGGAATGAGAGTGAGATAGCTATATATTTTTTTAAAGTGTATTTTATGACGGATAAACCTTAAATTTTAATTTTCTTGCAAATAAATAGTCTTGTTGTTTCCTTTTCACTGATTTGTGTATAACATACAAACACAAATATTCTTTATTGACACCTAGAAACACAGACAGATAACAATACAAAGAAAACATTAGGTTTCAACAGGCGGCCTTATTACTAATGTAGCAATCTCTTCCAGGCAACCCATTTTTCATTACCAGCCGAATGGTAAAAAATAGAGTGGTGCGGATAGGTAGCGACGAATATTTTACTTAAAATTACAGGGATAATAAAAATATGTACATACCTACATTACATACATATAAATACATAAATACACATACATACATCTATATACACATACAAACACATACAAATATGTGGTAAATAAATAAAATAAATCACGAACAACGCTTCTAGTTTTAGAGATTAACTTTATCACTTGTTTCTCTCCATTTACTCAAGTTACAAAGATGGTTAAACATTATGTAAACTCTATTGAACACCAACATAACACATTGAATGTATACCACCTGTTGTGCTTAGTTCTATGTACTTTGTAAACCATGAAAGGAGGTGTTGGATAATGTTAACAAAACCCCGGGGCGGTGTAGCCTTAAGTCAGTTTGGTCTCGAGGCAAAAGAAAGTTGTAACTGATAAGAAGATTGGTAACCTGCACGTTTTTGTACAAAATGTGGTAATCTTCTGTTCCCCACAAACATGGTCCAATATTTATTAATTTTAGTTATGTTGTAGAAACAATGAAAACCCAGGTTCGTAGCTTTAAATTTTAAAGCAATATTGAATAGTGATCCTTGGGGGAGGCCTTTGTCCAGCAGTGGACGTCTTTCGGCTAAAATGATTGAATAGTGTCAAAGTTATTTGTTTATTTCAAATCAAGGTTTTTTATTTTTTTATTCAAACAATATAAGGATATCTTGATATTTGTTTCTTCCACGTGCACTCCGAAATGGCTGAAAGAACTCTACATTTTTTAATATTACCACTGAATAACCAACTTGTGGTAAAACCTAGTAGCTACTGCATAAATAGTAATTTAATCTTTGCGCCACACAATACAACTTATGGCAGTTTTGACCCATTTTCTTTTTTCATCATACCCCATTACCTCCATCAAACCGTAACGTTTCTACGCTAATAAAAGCCCATTAGAGACTGCATACTTCAAGTAGTACGTAAACCGTACGCTAATTTATAATACAACACTGCGATCGGAGTCAAGGTCCCGTGTCGACACAATCGTGATCGCGGTGGTGTATTGGTTGAATTGTTTGTTTAACATGCTTGACACTTAGTACTTTGTAGGACAGGCGGAAGCCCTTATGCTCTTACGCAGTTTAGTTAAACATGATGTAGTGAAACGAACATGTCACCTACATATTATATCTCAAGGTGGGAAAACCGCGCTTAAATATCTATAGATTTTAAATACAATGATTTTGTAATAATTAAGTAAAATATATATATATATTTTTTAATATTTATTGAACACTCTAAAATTTCCTGTATTTCAATTTTCCCTAAAAAATACATAATTAAGTGTAATTTTTTAAATCTAAACATTTACTTTAAAAAAACATACCTTAATTTTGTTTTATTTTTGTTTCCATTCTCTAACTTTGACTTTTTTGGTTTTAATATTATTTTACTTTAGTCGCCGAGATCAAATTATAATAAAGTTCATTAACAACTCACATGCAATTAGTTTGCTAAACGGTAAGTACGGGCGCCAAAGATGGCCCACTTAAATTTTAAGATATATTGTTTCCCAAATAAATATATTATAATTTCCATTATGTTTTTTCTTTACTTTACTTAACTGCAAGATTTTACAAGGATTTGTCCTTGTATATTTATTTGGGAAACAAAATATCTTAAAATTTAAGTGGGCCATCTTTGGCGCCCGTACCTTATACCAAAATATTAATAGTACCTATACAAAATCTATTCAAAACGCAATCTAATTAGTAACAGTCTTATATTTAGTAGTTATGCGTGAAGAAAACGATTCTGTAGCTATTTGCAACAATCAAGCGAATTTCATGGTTATTAAAGTATCGTGTGGTTCAGCGCAAATTGCCCAACCAAATCTAGTTTAACTCTTCTACCTTATTCATTTATTCAAACGGCATATTATTTAAAATCTAGACTATATTTTCAATAGCCTTTTTGTGAGGTGAATATATTGAATAAGATAAATACTCGTAATAGTGATCAATCAACAACTAAACTGCTAAACTGCCATTCTAAATTCAACTCTAAACTCAACTCTAAACAAACTCTAAATTCAACTAAACTCCTAAACTGCCATTCCTTTGGTTGGGATATTTACCTCATCCCTCACGCCTGGCAGACAGATTAGGGACAGCAGTTGTTGGTTAAAAAGCTACAGACGTATCCACAGAAATATTTAGGTTGGTTCTATTCTAACCGGAATGCTCTAAAGAAGCTTAGTAGATATACAATAAGTTACAAATTGATTAAATCGATCCGACTTGAAATAATCTATTTGATTAATTCCGGCATTTGATCACAAGGACGATAGGACAGACTATATAATTTGTGTAGGTACCTAGTAATGGGCAAAAAACACGAGTTTTCGTAGCATTCACGGCCATTTTGTTGATCACGTCTCGATCGAGGTTGTATAAAGAAAATGTATTGCGTTGTTTCATTTTTGTTGTTTTTTTTTTTATACTGTCCACAATACTTGATATTTTGTCTCTTTATAAGATTAATACTTTTATTAGAACCATTTAAAAATAAGAAAAGTAATTCTATAAAGCTTTTAACTAAAAGATTTTGATGAAAATTTACAAAGTGATAAAAATAATGGCTGCTTTCATAAAGTACTTTTTCTATATATTACGGTTTTTTTTACAGTAAAACAAAAGTGATTAAATATAATATTTTAACTACTTCAGTTCAGATTAGAAGCATTTTAGAATTACTATTCTGTATAAAGTGCAAATATAACAAATTTCAGAATGTACATATCTAGTTTTAACTTAAACATATCACCAATAAGGCTTAAATCAATTTAAAATTTTCTAGAAAAAGCAAAGTCAAGTTGTTCCAATAAGTTGATTCGATATTCCTCTCGCGTCGCGACCTTTAACTCAATTCCATCGACTCGGACGCAGCTAGAGGAAAAACAACAGAACCCCGCACACGTAAGCTTTGCCAATAGTATGGCAAATATATAACGCAATATTGGTAATTTAAGAGTACGTAAGCGTAGTTGTAAATATTTTACTATTTTTTTTACAACTACGTTTACTTAATAAGTAAAACTCTGAAGCTATTGAATAACTGTAGTGTACAACAAACAAACCTTTAAAAATGCTATTTGATATACTATTTACGATCGTTATCACTATACTTGAATATGTGGTGAGAATAAAACATCGAAACAGTAAATTGTTATTAAAATTGCCTTCGTAGCGCGACAGTACCGAGTGTCCATACAAAAGACATCAACGCGATCACTTGGCTATATTTTATTTTCATAGTAATATGAATATTGAGGTATATTTGAGGTATTATTTGTGTTGAGAAGTAAAATAAGTAACTACGCAGTCTTTTCTAGTATGAATATTCAATTGTGTTCTGTGCAGTAAATAATTTTGTATTTGTACAAATTTCTTTCTTTATACAGTTTCATACAAATGTTTTAAAATTATGTTTTTAAATTAAAAAACAATCCAAGTGTAACTTTTTGTATAGGTATACCTATTGGAGAAAAAATAAAAGTCGATAATATAAATAAATAAATTACTAGGTGTACGGACAAACGTACAGTAATTAGCTTTTAATATTACATATTTTATTTTGCAATCATTACTTGCTGAATACACTTTATTGTATATTGATTATGACAGCAAAAATCAGTCTAATAAACTCACTCAAACAGAGCGGCTGTTTACTTTATCATTTACCTTAAACACCGTAATTTATTACTATATCAATCTTTTATCATTATCATCTAATTGTAGCCTTTAACCACGCTACATTTTTTGGTCCTTCGAAGAGTTTTGAACTGGTGTGCGGGAAGACCACGACACGTGTGACCTACTTTGGTTTCCGGTGTTCCTGTGACTTTCCGTGATTTAGTTATCATTACAGTCTACGGCCACGAATTTATTCGCGTCGCAGTTTATTGACATCATCATCATCATCATATCAGTGGTCTAGTGGTTTGTACTTCTTGAGTGTAGTAGCGAATCGGTTTACTGGCCTCCCACAAGCGGGTCTCACCAGTATAATTGAGAAGGCGCATAAATACTACATAGAGATTGCAAATACACTAGTGATCAGCACCAGCAGCCCGTTGAAGCAACTATCAACGACCTGTGGTTTATCATCTACTTACCTGCTGTTAATACCTACAGTACGTAAACTTTATCAACATGAATCGGCTTTTGCAACGTCAAAGTGAATTGATCAGTGAAATCGAGAGGATTGATGTGAATTTTGACAAGGATGGACCCTCGAGAAAGACACCTGATTACATAGACAGGAGATTGACTGCGTTAGACAATTTGTGGGGTGAGTTTGACCAGAATAACTCTACCCTAGAGACTTATGAGGACAAGTCTAGTGAATATTTTACGAATGACATATATATCAAATGGAAAGAGCTATATCTTATGCTGAGAAACAAGATTGCTAATTACCCAGCGGACCCCGTAGCGACGACGTCCAAGGGTTCGACAGACGATGATAATAAACCGTTGAGCTTCAACATCCCTAAAATTAACAAGGAACAAGGGACCAATCCGTGCGGCCCAACCGAGGAATTATTGTCGCTGCAAAGAACCAACTTCAGAGCTTTTTCTCGTCTTCTGAAAGGCATCGAAACCAGTGACATGAATGAAAAATGGGAAATTGAAGATCATCTTAAGGAGTTGCAACACCGTTGGCGTATCATAGATGAGTTGCATCTTCGTATCGACAATATTCTACAAGGCTCCGACGAAAGCTACGAAAGGCAGTTCACAGGCTACGAGAAGCTTTACAATAGTATGAAAAAGCTGTTAAACAAAAATCTGTATTCAACTACTCATATGCACGATTCGACGCCTAAGGTAGACATTCCTGTATTCACTGGGAAATACGCACAATGGCCTAGTTTTTTCGATCTCTTTGCTGACACAATACACAAGAACAAATTTTTAAGTAAAGCGCAAAAGATGCAACACTTAAAAAGTAAGGTGAGGGGTGAAGCTGAGCGGCTCATTCAGCATCTAAATATATCATCTGAGAACTACGACACAGCATGGGACCTTCTAACCCATCGCTATAACAACCCTCACGCACTATTCACGTATCAAATTGAGACATTTCTAAGCCAACCAAATGTCCATAAACAATCGTCGTACGAGCTTAAGCGATTGTATGACACTACAATGGAGTGTATACATGCGATACATAACCTCGGCGTCGATACCACCACTTGGGATCCGCTCCTGGTACATCTTATATCAAAGAAATTAGATGCCGTCACGTACAGCGACTATAAGGAAGCGCGTAAGGCGCCCAGAGAGTTAGCAGCACTCGACGAGCTCATGGATTTTATAGAAAGCAAGTTTACTGCTCTTGAACCTATCAGCAAAAAGGATACGTCAGACCAGAAAATAAACTCGCAACCATCAAGGTTCGGTGTCAAACCTAATTTTTACACCAAGCCGCGCCAAAATCATTATCAAGCCGTGGCTACATATACACCGAAATGTCCATTGTGCCATGGAGAACATGATTTATACAAGTGTAAACGGTTCCTTAACATGCCAGCAGACAGTAAAATGAGAGCGCTTGCGAAACATCATATTTGTCAAAACTGTCTATACAAACACTTTGACAAGCCATGCAACGCTACGAAGCGATGCAAACATTGCAACGCAGAACATAATTCAATTATTCACGACGCTATAATGCAATTACAATCATCGCGTCCGGTGAATTCGACACCAAATCCGAGTTCATCGACTTCAACGCCGATGAAAAATGTGAATGCTAATAAGCCACCTAGCAACCAAGAACATAGTGTCAATCACGTCGCCGCTGAGGACGAAGAAGTTTTGTTGACGACTGTATCTTTAAAAGTCAAGGCAGCGAACAACACATTCGTCACACTTAGAGCACTATTGGATCAAGGATCACAAATATCCTTAATATCAGAAAACGCCGCCCAGATGTTGGGTTTACAGCGTAGCAGTTATCATGCATCAGTATCAGGCATTGGTTCCAATTCTAAACAAAGCAAGGGAATGGTAAACCTCCAATGTCAATCAATTTACGGCGACCATGATTTTACGACACAAGCATTAATCATATCACGTGTTATCAGCCATTTACCGAACACTACGTTCAGCAAAAAATCCTGGTCACACTTGCAACACATCAAATTGGCTGATCCCGAATACAATGTATCACGACCTATTGACCTTCTATTGGACGCCAGCATTTATTCAGACATCATCATGGGCGGTTTGATCAAGGGTCCATCGGGAGCACCCATAGCTCAACAAACGACACTGGGCTGGATTTTATCAGGCAACGTGAAGACATTTAATTGTCATGTTGTTATCAATCAAGTCCACGAATTATCAAAATTTTGGGAAGTCGAGGACATTTACGAAGCATCGTCCACAATTTCGGTAGAAGATAAGTACTGTGAAGATTTTTATCAAACAACCACGCGTCGCCTGGCCAACGGAAAATACGAAGTTGCCCTACCGATGCTAACAGACTTTGAACAGAACCTTGGAATATCAAAACCAAAGGCTGTAATGCAGTTCAAACACGTCGAAAAACGAATGCAAAACAATCCGTCGCTAAATGATGCCTATAAAAAATTTATACGCGAATATCAAGAGTTACGTCACATGCGACCGGCTGATGCAATAACAACAATGCCCACGTGCTATCTACCGCACCACGGCGTACAGAAATTAGACTCTACGACGACTGCATTACGGGTCGTTTTTAATGCATCTGCAAAAACGTCATCGGGTCATAGCCTTAATGATCTGATGGCTTGTGGTCCAAACTTGCAACAGGACCTCCAAGGACTAATTCTGAAATGGAGAATGCATAAGTATGTTATCGCGGCGGACATAGAGAAAATGTATCGTCAAATCCTCATAAGAGAGTGCGATCAGCATCTTCAAACTATCATTTGGAGAGATTCACCAGAAGATCTCATCCAAGAATATCAACTAACGACTGTGACCTACGGTACCAAAGCCGCTCCATTTCTGGCAATAAGGACTTTGAAACAAATCGCCATGGACAATGCTGCCAGATACCCACTCGCAGCTTCCGCACTAGATGATTCATTTTACATGGATGACCTTATGAGTGGACATGACGACTTATCACACACAAAAAAATTACAAGAGCAACTTATCGAGGTCCTAAAAGGAGCAGGCATGAATTTGAGAAAATGGTCCAGCAATGAACCCGATCTTATCAAAGACCTATCGGCCAATCAACTCAACACTCCACTCGAGTTCAAGGACACTGAGTCACGGAAAACCTTAGGACTCAAATGGAATCCTTCAACCGATACATTCACATTCCAGAACAAAATTGATTATCAAGAAGGCAGGGTCAGTCACACCAAACGGCATCTTCTATCAGACATATCAAAGATATACGACCCCTTAGGATGGCTCTCACCTGTAACTATCAAAGCAAAGATACTTTTCCAGAAAACTTGGGTATCAGATATCAAGTGGGACGACGAACTTCCATTACAAATTCTTGAGGAGTGGCGTCATCTGCGAGACGATCTGAAACATATTGAGAATTTTATTATACCTAGATATTTGGGTAATAAAAATTATTATGTATTGCACGGCTTCTGCGACGCCTCAGAGAAAGCATATGCATGCGCCGTGTACATAACAACAAAGCAAAGTAAGGGCGAGTACACATCACACCTTGTTGCAGCAAAAACAAAAGTAGCTCCACATAGCAAACAAATATCACTCCCAAGACTAGAGCTTCTGGGCGCTCTACTGTTATCACAACTTGTGAAGAAAATCGTTGAATCGATTCCCACAGAAACAGTTAATATCAATGCTTGGTCTGACTCCATGGTGGTACTTGGTTGGCTCAAGGGCGACACAGCACGATGGAAACAGTTTGTGGCTAACCGAGTCCGACAGATAACTGATATTATACCAGCATCTAACTGGCGACACGTTAAGTCGGAAGATAATGCCGCAGATTGCGCCACAAGAGGTTTGACAACAACCAACCTGCAGAAACATTCGCTGTGGTGGGAAGGACCACAGTGGCTAAAGGATTTCGAATCAGGAAAAATGACACCTATTGAAATTGAAATTCCAAACATCGAGGTGAAAAAGGCCTGTGTGAACACCGCCTTATGTGATAATGATAATTCATTCATAACACAATTATTAAAAAACAACAGTTCCCTCACTCGAGTCGTTCGAATCGTCGGTTGGGTGTCGCGTTTCATCGCACGGTTGCGAAATAGACAAGGCGCACCGATGCAGACTGCAAGTACATTGACGTCATCGGAACTACAGGCTGCTCATATTTTAATTATCAGAAGTACACAAGCATTGGAATTTAGCGATGATATCAACCAATTAAAGAAAAAGGGACATGTACGCAGCACTAGTAAGATTTTATCACTAAACCCTTTTCTGGATGAACACGAAGTTTTGAGAGTCGGTGGACGACTAGCCAATGCAAAGATCAGTTACTCGGCGAAACACCCTGTGATTTTATCAACACATAGCCGACTCACTGAACTTATAATAAATCAAGCGCACATTTCTACACTGCACGGGGGCCCGAAGCTTACATTATCATACATCCGAGATAAATTTTGGATTATCAGTGGCATCCGCACCGTGAAGAAACAACTTAGACTTTGCGTCAAGTGCCGACGCTATAGTCAAGAGTTTAAACAGCAAATCATGGCGGACTTACCGATTCCTCGAGTTACTCCGTCACGCCCATTTACTAACACCGGCGTAGATTTCACAGGACATGTGGAAATCAAGGCAAATAAAGGAAGAGGTGTTAAGACTACCAAAGCCTACGTCGCCGTCTTCGTGTGTTTAGCAACCAAGGCCGTGCACCTAGAATTGGTGTCAGATTTAAGCACAGCAGCCTTCCTAGCAGCCTTCCATCGAATGTGCGCTCGACGTGGTACCCCGAAGCACGTATACAGTGATAACGGTACTAACTTTATCGGCGCATCTCGAGTCCTCAAGAAAGAATACAAGGCTATACTAGAGACCATAGACGACTCTTTTATGAAAAATATCAATGAGATGGGAATTACGTGGCACTTCAACGCTCCATCTTGGCCCAGCGCAGGCGGACTGTGGGAAGCTGCAGTCAAAAGCCTAAAACATCATCTTAAGCGAGTACTGGGGGAGCAACGGCTTACCTATGAAGAGTTCATCACCTTGCTGTACCAAGTTGAAGCTTGCATGAACTCAAGGCCGTTATGCTCGTTGACTGAGAGCCCTGAAGATGACTGCCTTACACCCGGCCACTTTTTAGTGGGAGATGCACTTTTATCAAGACCTCAGACAGACCCCGAAACTATCAACTTACCAACTCGTTGGCAACTGGTGCAAGCTCTTAACAAGCAATTTTGGAAAAGGTGGTCTACTGAGTATTTGCAACAATTACAATCGAGGTCAAAATGGAGAACAGCTAGCAAAAACTTAGAGGTCGACGACTTAGTCATTATCAAAGAAGACAACATGCCCCCAGGCAAGTGGGCTATTGGACGCGTGTTGGAACTTCATCCTGGAAAAGATGGCTACGTTCGGGTCGTTACGTTAAAAACGCAGAACAGCACACTCAAGCGCCCTGTAAACAAACTTATCATGCTACCTACTAGTGAAATCAGCCTTGAATCATCTAATGACATAAAACAGCCTACGCCGTCAGAAAATCAACCAAATATGGACACCATGAGCGGACGCAGGCGAAGAAGAGTTAATAGATTTGCTCATTTCATGTACCTGGCTCTTATCATGTTTATGGCACTCATTACACCCAGCGTGCAAGAGAGTACAGCATCATATAATATCACATCTTTCAATGACGAACAAAGCCTGTATTTTGACAAAATATCCGATTTGCAACATATAAGAGACGAATGGAAATTAGTCATATATTACAATATGACTACATACTGGCATGGTTTATCAGACATACAACAATACGTCACTCACTTGAAGTCACTATGTCACACGTCATCAGGTGTTCAGTTCGAAAGTGTCGCATTACAACTGCAACATGAAATCGATGAAATCGAACATTATAATGGGCTCCTTAGATATCAAAAGAAGAGAGTAAAAAGAGGATTAGTAAACGGCATTGGATACTTGGCGAACTCATTATTTGGCGTTTTAGATGAGCGATTCGCAGAGCAGTATAAGAACGACATAGACAGAGTAATGCAGAATGAGAACCATCTTAATAATCTTATGAAAAATCAAACACTTGTACTTGAAGCTGAATACAACATACTACGTCGCAATGAAGACACAATGAAACAACAGTTTTCTTTGATTCAGCAACACCTAAAAAATATAACCCTGCAAGTGGGCCAGGTCCGTCTGGATTACAACAACGGAATCTACCTCACTTCTTCGGCATTAGCAGCGAGTATTATAATATCAAATCTGAGACTCATGCAGCAAACATTGTTGAACACCGTGACAGATATCAGTCAAGGCCGCATCGACACTCATCTATTCTCGCCAGAACAACTAGAGCAGCAGACTAACCTCATCCTGAGTCAACTACACGGTGATCTTACTCTGCCCTCAGATAAAAATGATATACGCCAACTGTACAAACTACTGAAGGTTCATTCAAGCATACTAAGCGATTATCTTATCATTGAAATAAGAGTTCCTCTGGTGAGCAGAGATATCTTCGAGTTAGATCACGTGCTCTCGATACCACAACGTAGAGGAGACGAAATGTATCGACTAGTACCAACATTACCTTTAATCGCATTTAATTTTAAGAGAGACATGGCATTCCTACTATCATATGAAGACCTTCAAGGCTGTATTCATACTGAAACGGACAAGATTTTATGCTCCCTGGATCAACCTATTTATGACGTGAAACTGAAACAATCCGTCTGTGATATCAACATAGTAAACATGAACACAATGAACACGTCACCGTGTACGTCACAGCCATGGCGATGCCCTCCCGTCTCGGTCAGTGGATCAAGTTACATCGCTACAACACTTGGCTGTACTCCTGTTGTCACGAATGCAAAGTTCGCATATTTTGCTCAGCTGGCACGGAGATAAGAACCTTGACAGGGAACGGTTATATTAGCCTAGGTCAAGGCTGTTTATTGAAAGGAGAGACATTTACAATCCATACACATAAACATTTTCTCAGTAATGTACATCAACAAGCAGCAGCTGTTGAGATACCTGAAATTTCTATTTTGAATTCTATCATTAATAGCAGCGTTCCATATAAGGCGCCTATCACATCAGACAGTCACGAAGAGATGATGGATCAACTGAAAAGTCAGATTGATGAGCTAAAAACGAATTCATTTCAAGAGCTTAATAGTCACGACATGCATCACTACAGTCTGCAGTACATTCTACTCATCGGATTGCTTATTCTGAGTGGTATAATAATTCATTTTTGGAGGCGGAGGAAGTCGCGCACTTCTGAACAGCAGTCAGTAGAGCCAGAAGCCAGAGCGACGACACAGAGCGATGCTACGCAGTCGCATATAGAAAACATTCGGCGCACAGACAGCGTCACGAGTGTTCACCAGGGTACTTCGCCAATAACAGTACCGCCCCGAAAATTCGCAGTACCTTCAGTGTAGTGAAGTGTGGAATATTTTAAGCTATTTTATATCATCTTTTATTATTTACATTACTGATTACAGTTATTGTTTTGTTAAATGTCAAATATTTAAGGTATATTTTATATCATATTTGTTTGTTATTTACAATACTGATTACAGTTACTTTCTTTTTTAAGTGGGCAAGATGTACGGACAAACGTACAGTAATTAGCTTTTAATATTACATATTTTATTTTGCAATCATTACTTGCTGAATACACTTTATTGTATATTGATTATGACAGCAAAAATCAGTCTAATAAACTCACTCAAACAGAGCGGCTGTTTACTTTATCATTTACCTTAAACACCGTAATTTATTACTATATCAATCTTTTATCATTATCATCTAATTGTAGCCTTTAACCACGCTACACTAGGTATTATAAATATGATCTATAAACTCTAAGAATATCAATAACTAATTCTACTTTGCCATATTTCTAACACATGTCAATAATAGATATTCTGTCTCTTATTCAGAAATTCTGTTTCTTATTTAAGATAAATCCTTTTATAGACAGATGGCTAAAGAACCTTTCTTACGACACCGGTTAATGTAAGCCTCATTAAGTCTACGCACGTACGAGTACAGTGAGCATGTAGGCTTAAGCACGTGGGATGAGCTGTATAGTACAGTCCAACTCGTGAAACATGAACCAATGTAGCCTGTTACTATTATTTTTACAGATGTAGTCAGTCATAATGTCATTATAGGAGCCATGTGAGAAGCCTTAAGTGGATCAATAGTTCTGACACCAGGGTTTGTGAGGTTGGTTAGCTTCGACACACACACACACACACACACAAACACACACACACACACACACTAAAAGCAAGCTAACAAACCCTGGTGTACGAAATATTGAGCCACTTAAGGCTTCTGATGAGCACTATTTAGTGTCATTTTGAATTAAATGCTATTAAATGTAAAAAATTTGGTAAAAATTCCTTAGATTTATATTTTAATATCTATGACGTAATAATGCATAGAATTTGCTATAAATATGTGACGTAAGCAATACCATAATTTATGAAAAAGCAACCACAGACAAAACAATACAACAACAACTTTTGATTTATTTATTTTTATACTCGTATACTTGATGAATCCTATAACATAATTGATTAAAAGGCAACCATAAAAATAAAATACAATATAAACGACGAGCTGACAAAATAAAACTAAACTTATTCAAAGGTTACAAGCTTAGAGTATAAATAGAAAAATTTCTGGGAGGGATAGAGTACGCCTAATCGAGTATGAACCGTAAGCACGGATATGAACAGTCCGAATATCTTCAGGGCTTTCGTTTAGTATCAAATGGTTATCGGAGGTGATTATTTTTCCCGGTGAAAATAAGAAATTTAATAGGAGAACATTTTGAAATGCGCAGTGATAAGTTGCAAACATGACTCAAGGAACAAATCAAAAAAGAAAAATGTTGATGATTTCACCGCCCATACAAAATCTGCTAAAATTTGCTTACGCTTGACATAAAGGCAGCGGAGCGATGCGCGTGCTCTATGTTTATTCTCTAAGGTTACAAGTAATATCCGATAGTTATATACTCATCCATGTATACCGATTTGGGTATAGACTATAGTCACACATAAGTACTTATAGCTATAAGTACTTATGTGTAGGCGACTTGACTCAGAGGTACAAGTCAAGGTGAACCGGACTCTTCAAGTTAAAGGAATTCATGAGACATAAGGACAACACCTACATATAATTATATATATATGGACGCAGGTGGATCCACATTCCTTACAAGTTGATTGATGGATAAATAAAGAAATATTTAAAAAAGTTGCTACATAATTATGAGCACTGCGTATTTTTATTACAGTTTACAGTCTGTTAGCAAATTCTGCTCGTTATTTTTTTATAGCTTTTTTTGGTTTTGTACATTTGATTTAATCGTCTTGTATCATCACAACTTTCTGTGAACTATTTGTCATCTATTTGAGGTAGTCCAATTCTGAGTAAGAAACTACCTGGAACATTTTGAGGCCACTCTACTCATCACTAATCTTATAAATAATTAATTCAAAACCAAAATAATTCATCAAACTATGGGACTAATTCTAGCAGGCAGCAGGTACGATAATTTAAGAAATACGTCGTTTATGTCAAAATAAGCTCTAAAATAACTTCAATATTTCTGTTCATACTTAGAGCTTGTAAGGAACAGGTAAATTTTTATTTCTCAATTTAGTTAAACGGCACTTTTCATTTTTTCCGTTAAAAGCGTAACTTTTTAGGTTACTTATGCCCGGCGCGTACATATAAGCAAAAAGCGTGCAAAAACGGGTAACTGAGTTGGACATGTCGGCTACATTTCCTGGCAATTACGTTGTTAAGTTAACTTTATATGATTTCTAGTAAATGACGTGGAAAATAATTATAGTAACTCAAGAAATATAGTACAATTTATACGGCGGCGTTCATAAAATATTTTACCGGAAAAATATACAGTTTATAGGTACATTTTTAGAAAATGCACGTAAACTGTGCCAATCTTATTTTGAATATCAATCAGTTTATAACTTATTATTTTGTTATAAATAAATATTGGACTTTTATTAAAAAGTAGTTTGTTCATATCTTGATATAACAATTTTAGAATAATGCAGAATCTTTTAAAATTTCTAAAAATTCAAGAGGATATTTCTATTTACAGTTCTGGCAACTGATTATGTCCCATTTAACTGTCACAAAGCTGTGAGGAACCCGCCTATTAATATAGAGAAAGGCGGAAACATCATTTTAACCTAACCAAACTGGGGAAACATATCGCTCTGTGAACGTCCTTGCAAATAATAACACGCTGGTGTTGGTCACAGTAAAGAATTATATTTATTTATTGAGGAGCATAAATTGTTAGGTACACCTTAGCTAATGGCGGGAGAAAATCGAACTAACTTTTTAATTACATTTGTTGGTGTTGCCAACTCGCTCCACAGATCGCTTCGCTTATGAACAAGGTTGCCAGCTCGTCACACGCGCTTACCTCGGTAACTAACCATGGCGGCTCTCAGTGAGACAGTTAATCATGTTATTTATTCAACATAATTAATGTAGATCGTATAACAACTGTCAGAGAATCTAGTTCATGCGAATATGTTAACCTATTTTGATACATTCAAGATTTTGGTGCGGATTTGTTGAGCCTATTTTTTTGTCTCACGATTTGTTTTTACATGTTATTTATTTATACCACAGAGAATACAGAGTTAACATGTCACTTTTAGTAGGAAACAAAGTGATTTTTCTCTGTGGTTATACAACAATTACTGTCACAATACTAAAAGTATATAAAAGTATCATGCTGAGCCACCACCGTAATATATTTCATGTTGTGGATTCAGCTATAACTGGAACGATTATTTCAAAACTGATTTATTTCCTACAACTACGTACATTAGAGCATTAAAACACCGACCAAGTTACATCCCTATTTATAATAACGCAGTGATATTTGCTTTGCGGTTTAAGCTCTGTCAGTACCTATCTCCAACAGGCAGTTGAAACTAGTACCTACTAGTTACAGGCCTGTGGTCGAGCTTGCGGTTTAGTTACTGGAGTGGAAACTGTACTGGCATTGGTACAGGATAGAGTTGGAGAAATCGGATTAGAATCTATAGTGATCTATATCTATTTCCAAATATAAAACGTGACTTCAATTGTGAGCAAATGAATGATTATTTGACAGTTGATTTCGTTCGCTTCCGCTTAATGGATTTAGATGAAATTTGCTCTGGAAAAATCTGGATCAGGTTTAACGAGATCATCATGAGAAAAATCTATGAGAAGACGTTATTTACTGAACTTTACAATAAAGGAAAAAATATATAGTCAACGAACTTTACTTAAACTATTGGTCCCTCTCAATACTAAGAAAAATAAGCTTTTGAAATCGCAACAGTGATGCTAATGGCAGTCACGTATTAAGTAAAGTTGCCCTTATGCGAACAAAGGGCCAAAAAGGGCACACAACAAGCTATTCTTACAAAAAATTAAGCAACTGCAATATTTATCTTTTTAATTCTACACTTGTATCAATTTTAATATCAAATACGAACTGAGATCACGATTCAATTAAATTCACACGTTTATTATCGTTTCCACTTATAGGTAAGTATGTGTTGCTCGTGTGTGAGAAATAAAATCGTGTAAATTAAACGGTAACTGAGTACGATATTATAATTTTAACCTGTTTTCGTGTCACGACCAGGTATTACTATGTTATAAAATTTTGTGTTGTTATTTTGGTAAAGTATATTTTGTAATGTTGAAAAACAAATAAAAATATTTTACAATTAATACAATGTTTTATTTATTTATTTTAGACCTATTTTGTATTTACAAGTAGATATTCAAATAGAAGTCATGGTACTTACGGATTTTATATTTTTGATTTAATTCTTTATTCATATTGAATACAAAAGCGGTCTAAAGTAGCACAGTTATTATAACATTTATATAAATCAAAAACATAATGTATTTTCTATAAATATTAATATAGGTACTTCAATAAACTGTGTAATTTATGAATAATGTATGAGCTTAATGGCTTCCTATTCACATAGTATATGTTAGTAAGATTATCTAACATTTGTTAAACTATAGATAAGTACATATTACTAGAGATGTAACTGCTGTGTTTGTATATTTAATTACAATTTAAAAAACACGTTTTTAATTTTCGCTGTTGCCTTTTATATTTTTCTTTTGGTTCTTTTCTTGCTAAATACCCAAAGTTTTATCCAACACGAAAATCACGCACTTTGTTTAATTTTATTTAAATAGTTTTATATTATAATTTAGTAATATAGAGCTTTTATTTAATTAATTGAACTGAGAATAAAACCTAAATAAATAATTAGTTAATTTAATTTTATAGGTAATTATAATTTTATAGTTCTAAATGACATGCCAAAAAAGCTCACCTTTTTATTTGTTCCCAGGTAACGAAGCGACCCTTCCTGCGTCGCACAAAAGCCACAGCATCTCCAGAGTCCAAAAGTCCAGAAGTTTCCACCGCATCCAATAAGTACAAACGTAACTTCAAGTCGCGAACAGCCACTGAAACTCCCGAACTGTCCACGAAGGCTGCCGAGGGCGCGAAAGAAAGCGCGGGAGTTGAAGAAAATGGCGGGAAACGCGCGAGGCGGCCATCTTTGAATAGCTCTGGCGCGCGGAATGAGAGACCGACGCGAAACTTCGTGCGGCGGCGGCACAGCGGGGCGAACGGTGAGTCCGGTTTTCTTACAGAGACGTATTTAGGCGTGGGCGACATAGCACGAGGCGACACGCCTTGTAACACCAGGAACTTTATCAAACAGGTATTTTACGTAATACATATAAATTACTTCAAAACTGTATTTCCCCATTGCAGACTTTCACAATTTACAAAAAAGGTGGTTTCAGTTTACTACCTACTTCAGAACGATATTTATTTATTCATTTATACTTATAATTAGTATCAAAATACTTCATCCAAATGATAGCACAGCACAGGACGCCTAGGTAAGTATATTAATCAATTAATTTCGTTTTAAAGTACCTAAATAGTAAATAAACATAAACTACACGATAAATATCATAAGCTTCGTAGAATGCTCTACAATCTTCTGAACTTAAAACAAATTAATACAATTTTCACCCCGTTTAGATTCGACGCGTGGCACCAAAATAATGTTCTCAAATCCATCTCTGTTACTATACTACTGTAAGATGACCTCTGACATTTCCATTCCAAGTTGAACCACTCTAATTCACTGTGGGAAACGAAAGAGAAACCATCATTTGCGGGGGCTCTTTCAAGACTGGTCGTATTGCAGACAAACAGAAGATGCATCTCGTTGAGGAAAGCTTGGAAAATGCCGCGACCTTTGACTGGAGTGCAATTTGCAAATAATTGTACTAGTTAGTTTAAATTACTATTAGTTTTCATATAAACTTCAGTCACGTGACCAGCCAATTTGTATGACAAGTTGAATTTTATTTTTGAGATATCAACCTGTGTTCCTTGGGAAAAGTTGTTCATTTTCATAAAACTACCACATGGTCCAAGAAAACAAGGTCTTACAATTAGACCACGTGACTGACACGACCCTACGTAATTTTGCCTATTCATGAGAAATATCGTCCAAAAGGATAAGCGACAAAATTATGTTGTCACTCGTGAATGGGCATGCTAAGGGGCTGATATGACTGTTATGACAGAAGCATGTCAAAATAGTCGCGATAAACGTTAAGCATTAAATATATCAATTAGCAGTGACCTTCGTTTTCTATGGCCATGGTGTTGACATGCCCGTGACACGCTACCGGAGTGGAAATAATGGAATAATGGCGGCTTGACACCGTCAAATAAATTGCTTGAGCTTTCTATTTACTACTCTATTAACTTGAGTAAAAGATTGTTTTGTCTTGTGTCAATTGGTATCTATTAGGTAGCCCTTGAGAAGTAAGCTACAAATATTCATACTATCAAGACTTCAAGACTTCAAGTTATATTTTAAATCGATGCGAACATTAAAAATCTTGTGAAATACCTACGTAAACCAAAGTTATATTCAAAACTAATACGTTTAATCGTTGTTAGCGAATCTTTTTTGTTAAATAAATATTTAATATAAAAAATATTAACTTTTTTGCAACAGGATTAGATTACGCACCGATATTCAAAATTCTACGATCTACGTTACAGAATTTTCCATTTCAAAATCAAAATCAAGATCTGTTCGAAATAGTCAAAATTTTTATTTCAACTTTCGCAACTTAAAGCCAAGAAGTTAACTAAGGAAACAATATCGAGATCCTTACAAGTTGCTTGTAAACAGCAAACCTGTTAAGAATCGACCTAGACATTTACAAAATAACCTCTACACGAGAGCAAGGGTATGGTCGAAATAAACACAGCGGATAATGGCCTGACCAGATAAATGAAAAACCTGCTCTGAGGACGCCATATATTTTCTTTGTTCTGGTAATAATCGCCATTATAAATTTAGAGATTTCTTTTATTTGTCTGGCCTATCTAATAAACTAAAACGGTGGTAAAAACAACGAGATGTTCTTATTAAATTCTAGCTATCCGCCCTGTAGTTTCGCCCCCATTACTACCTAGTGGGCGTAAAGTTAATTTTCGCTGAAAAAGTTCATAATAATTTTGCTATGTGGAAAATTTTGAAAAAAAAAAACGAAAATTTTGACTTTAGTAGTGTGTTTTCTTGACATAACAGATAATCTACTCGTATAGGCCGACCAGAAAAAAAAAACGTCGCCATATTGCGGAATTTCAGTAGAGCTAATTTTATAATGTAAATTGTTGCCATAAACATAAAAATATACACGTGGCAACCCCAGAGCAGGTTTTTTATTTCTCTAGTCAGGCTTTATAGAAAGGATCTGATTTCATTCATATTAAATACAATATGCTCTGGTATAAAAGAAGGAAAGTAATCGTCATATTGTATAAAATCCATATACCTACTCTTTGTGCACTCAGACATAAATGTTTAGAAAATAAAGCGTATAATTCAAAATGACTGTAATTTAGCTTAATAACGGAAGTTCTAGATTAAATAGATTACAGTTACTTTAGTACAGTCAACTTCATAAACTGATGAATTATTTTATTAACACAATTTACATACCTACCTTTTTTGTACGAGGAGTCCTTATAACAGGATTATTCCAACCTAATATTGTTTTTTTTTTAGCTAATAAAGACGTTTACTTTTATTATGAATACATCAATTTCCAAAGTCATTATCTACCACTGTCAAGCCAAACCTTAATAGATCATTGTGAAGCAATCCAGATATTTTAAAACAAACTCGTTTTTGTTGATCTATTTTGTATTAATCACTTATGATGCAAAGTGACTTTCAAAACCTGAAAGTGGTCATCAATTTATGACGCTGATTGTACAAAGATCGCCTCTTAACATTACGTAAGGTATAGTAACGACATAAAGCTGTTATTATTGTGGCATCTTCGGACGTTATTTTGAAAACATAATAGATTTTTAATTGCAGAGCAGTGAGAAATAAAATGGGCAATTTCTTTGTATTTTTTGTGTGTTTTGAAATTCTACTGGATTGTGTTTAATATTATACACAATTTATACCCTTTAATTCGTACGTTCCTTGGGGATCACAGTCAATGCTTTTGAGTAACTTTTTCAAACATACTTTACTTGAAAATTAAAAATTATATTCGGCACAAAACCCAGTAAATAGTTCTCTTAAATCTAAAGTCTACATAACGATCTATCTATTTCAGTTCCTAGTTGACATTAGTAGTTTCCATCGGTGAAAAGTTAATTTAAATATGTCGTGTGACTTTCGCATTATCGTCGCTGGAAATGTTTCTGCGGAACATTACAAAAAGTGTTATTACAATACAGCGTTCGCTAACTGAACATTCGCACGCTATCTCGTTTAAACTAGAAATTAGTAGTTTTTTTACAACCTCGTAGATATTTCTGCAGTATTTCATTCGACCAATCTTAGGTATGTATAATTGTGATTTACTGTTACTTGTTGCTTACTAATATTAAGAGTCGTCCAATAGTAGTACAGGCAGAGCCTCGCAGGCGATATCGCCTTCATGATGTTCTTTCTTTCTTATCATTGCCAGAGATTGAGACAGAGCTTTAGCACCTTTGAATTCCTTTGCAGGTGTGTGCAGTTTTCCTCACCTTATATGCTTAACAGCAGTAAAGAATTACATATGGATCCAAAAATCTAAACGACACTTTTACGTAGATAAGCTGAAGTGACTTGAATCCGCGCCCCTTACATACAAAGCAAGAGCCTTAGCTACTATGCCATCGACATTCTGAATACTTAGTAATCACAAATCCATTCATAAATTCTAGAGGCTATATCGAGAGTTTGTGGAGAAAGCAATCGGTCAAGTGTATCGAGCTATCCGGTAAGGTGGACCGCTACCACTTTCCTTCGTGATGTAATTCACAGAGCAGTAGAAGGCGATATGGTGGCAGCAATAAGCTGTATTAACTCATTGTCAACTTATATCGTGTGATTTTTCAATTGCAGAAAATAGCTGGTATTTTATGGAGGTAGTGGTTAAGTTAATGCTAATTTAATATCGAATTACTGAACTTGAATTTTCTGCAGTTTTTTTTTTATTTTGCTAAATGTATGATAGGTTAATTAATATAACAGTGAAACCAAAAATAAATAAATATTTAAAAAACTTTTATTGAATTATAATATTATATCAATTTGCAATTTAAGAATCAGACGGCTGATTCACATCAAATCACTTTCTATAAGATAAGATTGATCAAACAAAAATAAATTAATTGAAAAATACAAGTGTTCATTACACACCATTTACCAATTTAGTATTTGTCTTGAAATTGCGACCTAAGTGAGACGGCTTTGATACATAGTAAGACTAGGCTATGTAACCATTGACTAAGCTATACAACTAGATCAGTTTTTTTTATTGACCTATGTTTGACTTGAAAAAGTACGACGAATCAAGCTTCACCGGACTTGCGGGGGAGCGGATTGCTCTACCCCAAAGTACCTTCCAACGCGTCTAGGGGAGGCTCGAGGGAGCCTCGAACCTAGGCCTAGCGCGTTGATACGGAAAAACATCGTGAAGGAGACGATGCCTGTGGGGCTCCGTCTCTGATTATTAGTTTTGATTTTGGCCGCGCCCCCGGCCGGCGGGTACGGGCGTTGTTACCTGAAGGGTATTCGCTACCAGAAGGACATTCTGTTAGGTGTAATCTCAATTCTTTGGCTGCTTTAATTGCATCAGTGATTTCGTCGTCAGGTTCGGAAAGGACAACTAGATCGGTCTCAGGGTAACAGCCTAGCTAGACAATAAGAAACAGGAAAATCATTAGTTCTTTACTATGCCTATAGTAAACTGATCGCTTCTTGTAATGTCCGACAGGGTTGTATAAACATGGATATTACGTAATATTTGTCATTAATCACAATCGTTATGACTGATTTATAGAACTAGAATCAAATAATAACGTGATTGACGTATGAATCGATTACGAAAGTTAATCCAACTTACCGACTGGTTTGGTAAGCCGTGAGAAGTGATCTCTGGCTTTTACTTATTATTTGAAACAAATAATTAATGGAATCTTAGAAAGTATCTAAGATGATGCCAAATGATTTTTTTAGAACAGATTTTTTTTCTGGTCGGGCCTTAACTAAATTGTCGATTTTTTTCAGTCGTATTTTCAAAATTTCGCTTCATAGGTATTTTTTGTTTAACTCAGGTTACGCATGTTTATTTAAGGCTTTCTCGCTTAGTACACATTATTTTGTATATTCACGTGTCTTTACATGATAATTTTAAATAGGTATGTTTTACGATACTTTATTTTTGCCCGACGTTTCGTCGTTTCAGGTTACGCGCTCTAGAAAAACGTATTGATTTTAAGCCAATTAATTTAACAAGATTAAAAGATTAAATACCTTAAATTAATTCAAACGTACTTACATAAAAAGCAATTTAAATAACATTTGTATTGTATACCTGCCAAAATAATAATAATGTACTCGGCTACAATCTCTCGTATCCGCAATGCCCCGAACATTTACCTCCATGAACCCAACTGATAAATGTGTTGTGGACTGTACAGACGGACCACACTTAATTAACCAGCCTTATAAGTCAGCTTTATAAGCAGCCAACTTAATAAAATTCTAGCTCCGTAGTCGAGTGATCAAATACTCGCCTTATGTTATGGAGGTTCCGGGTTCGAATCCCGGTGGGGAACTCGTCGATCACATAAAACTTTGTGAGACTTTCCATAGTTTGATTAGGACATTGCAGGCTGAATCACTTGATTGTCCGAAAAGATAGTTAATTCCGTGCTTCGGAAGGCACGTAAAGTCGTTGATCCTGGCTTCTATCTACGGATGTAGTCGTTACACCAGGGTTGATGAGTAGGTTAACCTCGATACCTACACGATAAGCAAGCAACTTAATAAACCGCATTTAGTCGCTACGCTAAAAAAGGATGTACCGCTGTCATCTGTAGAAAAAATATTAATTAAAAGCATTCTGGATTTCGTGTGATATAAACGACGACGACGACGACGACGACGACGTTTTCGTGTGTGTTTTTTTTTTCTGTGGTGTTTGTTGAACAAAGTGTTATGGTTTCACAAAGTGTTGTTTGTTTTGATTGAGCGGGGAGACTTAAAAGGTTTATTTTGTGTTATAAATGTAGCTGGGATGTAGTTTGTAAAGTAGTTGTAAAGCGGTTCGTTTGCACATATTTAGAGGCGAAGACGTTCACTTTCTTCCACAATTAGCATGAGAAAAGATGGGATCTGAAAGTGCGTTAATTTGTTGAATAGGAAGACACACTTCGACTTGCTAGTTAGTAGTTTTGCTTGTCCTTTCAGTTTTAGCTAAATCTTCACTTGCTACCTCCTTCACATCACTTTACATTAAATTATTTTATAAATTGTGGTTTTGCCCCCGCTGTAAACCTGATTTGCCATTGCTCAACCCATGAAAAGATGTCACAAGAATCACTATCAAAAATGCGAACGGATTTCAAAAAACGCCGCATCGCACCATGAGACAGAACAACAATGGAACTGCCATGGTCATCATAAAGTAATGCGCGATTTAAAGTAAATAATACCAAATATTGCTCAAACGGTTACAGCAGTGTCCCACGCGTGGGAACGCGGTTTTCTAATTGTATATTTTGCGCTCGTTAGTGGTCGTTTGCGAAAGGGTTTGTGGTTAGAAGCCTAAGCAGGGTTTACCCAACGCAGTTCTTACAAAAAATACCTATTATCAGAGTAATGAACTGTATTAGTTTTTTTTATTACAATATATTTATTGAATTACTAGCTTTCTGCCCCGCGGCCGCGGCTCCGCTCGCGTTAATAATTCTTCCCACAGGAAAGGAATATTTTCCCGCGGTAAAAGTCAATGTCCTTCTATTATCTCAATGCCAAGTTCCGCTCGCTATCGAAGCTGTTTATCAAGTGCTTTTATTTTTTTACGTAGTTCGTCCTTTGTCTAATATACCACAGTTATCGCTATCTCAACTATCTCTCACGGTTTGTCGAAACCATTCAACGACAACGCCATTTTGTCCAAGCGCCCGCGCATATCCGCTGGGAAACTAAAATGGCGCTATTGTCAGTTTTGTAAAGTTCATATTGCACAAATTATGCAAACTGGGTTCTTATAAATATAAGTAGTAGAAGAACTGCTAACACGGGCTGCGCCGCGGGGCGGAAAACTCAAGCCGCGCGCTAACTGTTCCCCGTCGAAATTTTTGGGGTAAGTCCGCGTCCCGCAAGTCCGGTGAAGCTTGATTGGTCGTACCTTTTCGACACAAGCATAGGTCAATTTAAAAAAAAAACACCCGTCGAAATGAGGTATTTTCCCGCGGTAAAAGGTGGTAAAAGGTAGTCTACAGAATAGAATAGAATAGAATATACTTTATTGCACACCAGAATAAAACAGAACAGTGAAATTCACGAAAAAATAAAAGAAAGTGTCCTATGTCCTTCTATTATCTCAATACAAAGTTTCATCAAAATCTATTCAGTGGTTTGGCGTGAAAGCATAACAAACAGACAGACAGAGTTACTTTCGCGTTTATAATATTAGTAGGGATAAGAATACTAAACATGTTTTATTTTGTCGGGACTTTAGATTTGTCGGTGCAATCACATCGTGATCATTGATCACAGTAAGAACGCGAGTGATTGAGATCAAAATCATATCAATCCACGCTGTAGTGTGTGATCCAAAATGGTATATTCAGCCTAAGTCCAACCGTGGACTAAACTCAACTACGGTATTGACGATGATATCATTAAACAATATGTAGATAATATTTTCTACAAACAAAATAAATGTATATTTACATTTTTTCGAATTTTAGGGTGGCATTTTATCGTTCCTATTTGCCGTCATTTGTTACGTATTGGCGACATAGGGAAATCAGATCTAATTAATAATTGCCTGTACTTAGCGGCACTTGTACGCAAGTTCTGATTGGTTGCGCAATTCCATTATGAATGGCGTTTGATCTAGTTTGTATGTTGATATTGAGTTGATTGGTGTTTGGTAAGCTTTGATTATATTGGTAAGTTCAGTTGACAAATAAAAGCATTTTGATTGTTGGTTTTGTTTTATGTACATACCTATGAAAACAAAACAAATATTATCAGCTCAATTATGTAGGAACGTCTCCTCCCACGGATGGTACGCAAAAAGGCACGTTTTTATAACTTTTTTACAATAAAAATTTAATATTTATCCAAACTATGTCATTTACTAAATACTCACCAGTTCCGCTATCTCAACTAGTGCACATAGCAGTTTTCGCCAAATCACGTATTTGACCGTTACCGATAATGACTGGGTAACCGTGCGTTACGTAACTGAGAGCGCTCTTAATGACATGCTTTCCAATTCTGATGACCGGAGCACATTCTGAGGTCTATCTTCACCAGCTTCAAAGTAAGTGAACGTTAATTTCTTGAAAGTTTAAAAATAAAAATCAAATGGGATTTTATTCGAAGTAAGATTTTACTAATATTTTTTCGATGTCAATTGAAGTTAATAAGTTTTGCTCGAGGCGATGCGATATTAGTTTGAACAGAACTGGCAAGTTCGCGCAATGTGTGCGGTGCTGTGGAGAAAAACCCGCCGAAGAAACTTCACAGGATCGCATCTTATGTTCTTCCTTCTTTTTTTTATTACTCAAAATAATACGTTTCGTAAATTTTGACGTAGCCACTTAGCAAATGCTGAAAGGAAATGCTCAGTCAATTGTTTTGAGCAACCTTTCCAAAGGAACTTTTCTTGAAACCCTGAACTTTCACAATGAAAACTGATAGATTATACCTCTCTGCGGAACTATGTCTAAAATCTATAAATGTAAGGATGCAGCAAGGCTACACGCGGCGGCGATTTGAATAACATCTTGTTTTCTTGCATCATATCACAATACAAACAATATGATCGCCAGTCCATTGTTCGTTCGGGACGCAAACACCGTGACACGACCGGATATAACAAACGATGTACGCCAAATTTTACATAAACGTTGAAGATGTGATGTTCACAATTTCATCATCAGTGTTTGCTATTTCATGTTTGGACAACGTCGCAGGATATTTTTGCCATATCTATTAATCCCAGCTTAGAATGGGATGGGACCAACAAAACGTGTCATACTAGAGGCGACTAAAGTTTCAGTTGACATTGGTGGACATTATAGCAACACCAGAAGCGTCGGTGGCTATGTGGCTAGGGCCGTTGTCTTTCATTCAGAAGTTAGCGGGTTCAAGCTACCGCACGCACCAATGTTTTTTGATTTTCGAATTCATATGTAAGTGCGTTTATTCAACACTCTTACGGTGAAGAAAACAATCGTGAGGAAACCTGCACACACCTGCGAAGTAAGGATTTTCTCATACCAATTTTAAAGCAGGTATGCCACTGTACAATATTTACAACATGGTGACATATTCCACATACATTTCGTGTATTAACTTTGCGAAATGTTTGCGAGGATTTATCTAACGCAACTGCACAACCGGAATATGAGATTACTCTCATACGAGTTTGTAGTTATAATTATTTACCAACTTTAATGTGAAATGCAGTACTTTTACTGTAGATTTTATTTTTATTTTGTGCAATGTAGTTTTTTTATTATAGGTAGGTAGGTATTATATTTATTTTACATATATTATTAAATAAATCCATTATAAAATATTCCAGTTAATATTTTTTTTAATTGATAACTAACTATGAATTCATGTCTTCTATATCAAAAAATAAAGTTAGTAACGAGCGAGAGGGAACAACCCGAAAAGGTACCTATTGATACATGGAATTGGTACATTTTGAGTTGCATCAAATCGGGCAGTTCTGATTTTTTTATATGTTGTATATAATGAGGTGGTAATGACAAATATAATTTTTCCAACTCGAAAGCCTTCCGGAACATTGTAAAATTCATGAAAAACCATTAAATTTTTCAGTTTTTGCCATTTTTTACCACCAAGGACCCGTTTTACGGTAGAAGTCACTATGAATTCTTTTAAAGTAGACTAAATTTGCAACAAAATGAGAATAGTTGGGTCTCGATAAGCTGAATAGTTTCAAAGATACAGCTGTTCAAATGTTTGCAAAATTTCAAAAAAAAAGTTGTATTATGGTTTTGTTTTTTTTTATTATAAATAATTATATACCCTATACTATATATAAAAATAATAAAAAGCACACCTTTAGTAGAAAAATATTTTTGACAGACACCCTAAACTCTAAATTGTATTATTTAAGAAATTTTGCAAACATTTGAACAGCTTGTATCTTTGAAACTATTCAGCTTATCGAGACCCAACTATTCTCATTTTGTTGCAAATTTAGTCTACTTTAAAAGAATTCATAGTGACTTCTACCGTAAAACGGGTCCTTGGTGGTAAAAAATGGCAAAAACTGAAAAATTTAATGGTTTTTCATGAATTTTACAATGTTCCGGAAGGCTTTCGAGTTGGAAAAATTATATTTGTCATTACCATCTCATTACATACAACATATAAAAAAATCAGAACTACCCGATTTGATGCAAGTGAAGACCCCTTTTATGGTACGATTTCCATGTACCGTATCAACGAGGCGTATTCATTAATCTTTTGTAAGATTTTATAGTCTCGTTCATGTGTGTACGACAAGTTATTCATAATCCACAATGATAAGTAGGTTATTATGAAATAAACAAATACGGACACAGTCGTATGTTAATCTTATTTTTATTTAGCTCATTGTCAAGGCTCACATTCACTGCATATGAGTTGGTACAGTTAGCATCAACAGTTGAAGACAGCATGTAGATTATATCAATTAATTAATTAAAAAGAATTTGTATGTCATATAAATGTGGTTTTTTGAACAATGGATTTAATAAATTACGAATCGTACAACAGTACTTATTAAATCCATGATTTGAAATTTTGAACACATTTCAATAGATTCCAAAAGCTCCATTTAACTGTCAAAAATTATTTAGGTAACAAATCCGCCATATTGAACCGATTGGATGAGAGGTTACGTACGACAAAACTATGTCTTGTCACGCGTGAAATTTTCTTATTATAATCTGAAAGTGTCGTCAACTTCTGATGCTGACTATGCAGACGCAAATGCAATATAATATGCTTTAGGCTGACGTATGTGGTTCAGAGAAAAGCTTAGCATTAACCTAGTTGTTATTGTCTAAGTTCAGATGTGTTGACATCTATTAACATGTAGTTATGGTGTGTACGACATGTACAGTCAAGTTCATATATGCAGTCATATCACGTGTTTTTATACTTTCAAATAACTTTTCTACCGAGACTTGTTATTCTTATTTTTGTGTGTTACGTATACATGGGACTTAATATTTTACTTCAAATGATGTATCTTGAATGCTTTTGGAAAAAAAGTTAATTTAAAGTGTAAGTGCACGTGATATTACTAGACGTATGAACGTGACCGTACTTGGTACTAGCTTTCCAGTATCAAGTATTTATAGTTATAGTAACTGATGGATGATAGATGATGGTGACTAGTGTCTGACATGAAACAAGAAACAAACAAACAAGAAACAATAGGATTCACATCCCACTTCTGATCGCTTTACCAATTACTTTTTTATTATGACTAAATTTCTTCGCTGTATTTTTTTATTTTAATTATTTATTCAAGAAGAAAGATGAAGAATATTTTTTTTTGTTGTGTTCAATAAAGAATCGGATATAGGATCAAACTGATGTACTTAAATAATAATTCTATTCTAATGCATTTCCCATTATGTCACCAAGATCCAATGAAACATAGTTCTGGAACTTATATAATACCCTTAACAGAAAGTCTATAAAATTGTTTTATGTATTAATTAATAACTTAGTACCTCTCCTTCCAGCCACAACCACATCCACGACGCCTGCAGCATCATCCACATCATCGGCAGCGTCTGTATCATCGGTAGCGACTGTAGCGTCATCGGCAGCGAGTGTAGCGACGCGGCGGCCATTCCGCGTAGCGTCGCGCCGGCGACCATTGTCCACGACAACCACGACTACCACGACCACCACGGAAGCACCCACGACGGTCCTACTGGCCAGCGAGGAGTATCTACAGGATATTGGGGACACAGGTAATTGTAAACCCTTTGAAAATGCGCTTAGACCTTGTTTTGGTACCTGAGTAAATTAAGCTTATCTTCTTCTTCTTGTATACTATAATAAAACTGAAGAATCAGCGATTCCCTTTTCTAAAAACTGATTGTAGGTGATAAAGGGAGTGTAGCTGAACTAAAAATACCAGTTTTGAAAAAAATTACCGTCTGTCTGTCTGTTTGTACACGCTAATCTCTGGATCTACTGGACGGATTTTAATGAAACTTTACAATAATATAGCTTATACATCTTCTTTCCCACGAAAAACCTGTTAACGTGGGCGAAGCCGCGGGGCGGAAAGCTAGTTCAGAAATAAGTAAATCAAACACGTGTGCCCTACAGCAATAAGCAGCAGTGCTATTCTCTAAGGCCGATTTCTAGTGCTCGAAGCTGAATCCGCCGTGAGATTACAAATCGGCATTCTGTAAACCTCGATACATAGGACGAATGCACACTAGCGCAACGCATGCGGGCGCGGCGGCGAGTTGAACTAGAGCAACTTCGAGATTATGACATTTAAGTATGGAATGACGTATAATAGGCATTCTGTAAGCATCATCTCGCAGATCAAAAGACGTTGCAACCTTAGCTTCTAACTCTCTAGGCATCGCAATCATCATAAAGGCCACTTTTGGAATTAAGACTTTTTCTTAAAAATGGAGGTGGTACCGTTGATTCCCGAGCTGTTCTTTGTGGAGCTGTGCTGAGACGACACTGCATTTATTCCTTCTATAGTTTGGTCCACGTACTCATCATCAACATACTCGTTCTTAATCATCTTCTCTTTCTCATTCCTACTACCTTCCTTCAACTTTGTTTCTAATAAAACTGCTGTGGCATCAGCTAACCTAGCATCTTTCCCTTCCTGCTAGTAATGATCTTTAAAGTAACTATTTCCTCATTCACAATATGTAGGATCTCTTTGCTACTTTCTTTTTCACTCAACTGATTTTCTCCATCATTCGTCAACACTATACAGGGCGTCCCACGGCTATGCCACATGGAGGGAAAGTACCTTAAATATTGTAGATAGAACATTTTACTGAAAGAAGAATTAATTTAAATTCTAAAAACTATTAAAACTCCATTCGTACATTTTTAGTCCTATAGTCTTCCTTTTATTTCTGACACTATGTTATTTAGCAAAAAATTATCCTTATGATGAAGCCTATCGATCGGTATAATGAAACTAAAGGGTATTTTTTTTTGTCGTGTAGCGGGTTCGATTCCCGGTAACTAACTATTAAAGTAACTATTAAAAAATGTATGAATGCAGTTTTAATAGTTTTTAGTATTAAAATAAAGACTTTTTTCAGTAAAATGTTCTCTCTATAATATTTAAGGTACTTTTCCTCCATGTGGCATAGCCGTGGGACGCCCTGTATAAATCACTTACAAATGTTTATGTCTTTAGACTTCATAGAGGATCCAACCTCACAAGAAAGGCCGACTCCGAATCTGACGAAGACCCGTCGGCCGCTGCTCTTCAAGGACGAGCCTGACCAAAACCCTTCAGCCACCAACGAGGAAGAACGAAAGAGGCACAGTAAGAAGTACAGCTCCAGCTTCAAGCAGAACCAGCTCGATGAAGTCCTGAAGAAGAGGGAGAAGAACAAGAGTACGGAGAGTCAGGAGGTGGATGTGACTACCACGGAGTCGCTACCACGAACTACTGCTGAAGGTAATTCTATTGAATACTAGCTGTTTGCCTCGCGGAGCCGCACGCTCAAGAGTATAAAAATGGATAACAACCTATTTTCAGCCCTACTGTATATAAATACAAAATTTCATTGAAATCGCTCTAGCGGCTAGAGCAGTTTAGTTTAGAGAGTCTAGCCGTTTCGGGGGAGTATGCTAACAGTTTGACGCGAGATTTGATTTAATATAATTTGATTTTTCATGTAAAGCCTGTTTAGGCCTACTATGTAAGTAGCGACAGGCTCGAGAAGCTGTCAAACGCGACATATTGACAGAACTACTATGGATCTAATCTAATGTCGCGTTTGACAGCTTCTCGAGCCTGTCGCTACTTACATAGTAGGCCTACTGACCAATAAAAGCCTCGTGTTATATTGCGGAATTTCAGTGGAACTAATTTTATAATGGGTATTGTTGCCACAAACAGAACAGGTTTTTTTATATGTACCTATTTCTAGTCAGGTCTTCCCAAAAAACTTTTCCTCCTCAACTACTTAGTTGTACGCGTAATATACTTATATTTGGTAGGTATCTTCGAACTTTATACGTTTATGTTTTGTAGAAGATAACAGGAACTTTCCTCTATAATTTAATGTTATTTTTCTTCGCCTAGATAACGACGCCGAAACGGCCCTGGCGATAGCTGCCCACCAGCTCCTCTCAGCGCCCCTGCCGAGCATACCCAACTACGACGACGAACCCAAACAAGCCAAGTCCTCGAAACCACCCACCACCATCCACGAATACGAATACACCAGCCCCACTTACTCTGACGAATACAGTACGAAAAACACCAACGAATACGATTACACCAGCACGCCTATCTACAAAATCGGCAAAGATTACATACAGACTACTACTGGAACTGTCTATGACATCACAACGAGTTTTAACAGTGCAAGAACTAGTCCTACCAAGGCATATCCTTCAACTGCTTTCACATCTAGAGTGTCAAGGCCTGCCGCATTCACTACTAGCCTCTTAAGCACGCTAGCACAAGATCCTACGACGGAATTTTCTAGAATACAAAACCCTACAGCCAACCCAGGCTTCTCCAGAAATACTGAAAGCCGAGGGTTCACAAGACCGTCTCCGTCTTCCTTGAGCTCTGGCTACACTAATCTTCCCACGAGTCTTGGTCCGTCTACCGCTCGGTATGTAGGGTCTACTGACAAGCTTATACCAGTCCCGGTGGAAGACTATAGTTTCACGACTGGAGGATACTCGAGTATAAGCCAGGAGCCTTCGTACTTCACCAGAGAATACCTTTTGGAATCGCCCGTCACTAAAACCTATGATGGTAAGTTGATCTGATGTATTTTCTTTTTCTTTCCTGGCTGCTTTAATGCTTCGTTCTTCTAGTCCTTTTTATTTATATTTCATTATTGGTTTAGTTGGTTCTGGTTTCATATCTTATCCCACATTATTTCTATCTAACATCTTCTAACTCATCAGTAAGATCATAACATTAGAATCACCTGCCTAACAAAATACTAATATCTCCTAAAAATCATACCAAAATAACACTAACAAACAATTTTACTAAAATATATAAAAATTAAACCTCCAATACCCGTTTCAGACGAATACCAATACTTATCACCAACCACACCACAAACCACCACAAGAAAGATACCGAAAAAGGTCGCTTATAGAAAAATCTCCACCACCCTTCGGCCAACAATACAGTCCTATGTCCCGGAAGTGACGTCAACGCCCAGGAGGGTGAACAACCGGAAGCCGTTCGAAAAAATACCGTTAAACAAAGATGTCGGGCCGAAATATAAGCCCATTGATAATTACGATTACTACGACGATGGAGCTGAACATTTGGCCTCGAAGTATGGAGAGGGAACGAAGGTCGTTCTACATTCTAAAGGTACGTTTAATTAATTAATCAATATTGTACTCAAAACTGTTTTTATTTTCTCGATAGATGGCGACGACGACGTCATAAATTATTTATAAAACAATTATCTTATAGGGAAACAAACTCATTAGCTAATAACAGCTATATTGTGTATCTGTAATGTATCTGCAATCATTTTTGAAAACCACACGGCACATCAGCTCAACTTTATTAGATCTGTACCTGTCACCAACATAGCCTAAAGAATCGCTAAACTTAAGTGGTAGAACCAACGGTCGTTGGGGCAGAAAGGTTCTTGAATTGCTATCGCGCACAGGAAGCCAATGCGTGGGCAGGCCCTTCACAAGGTGGTTTACACGCTTTATGTCAGATACGCAAAATGTCAGACACGCAGGGTGGACCAAAGACAGAAGATGGTCATGATTGAGGCAAGCCCCTAAATGCAGGCGAAGCAGAATGACGATTTTTTCATAGATACTTTTTTAACCTATAAATCTTTATTTATAAATTTAGGATCCCACACAGAACACTTAATGACATCATATAAGAAGCTAAAAAGCTTTGCTCAAACCAAGACCGGCTCTCGACTCAAACGAATGTACAAGTTCAAGCAATAAAAAAGAGATCAAACAATCTAAAAGAGGCGATGCGGTATCAGTGAATATAACTGGCGGGTTCCCGCAATGTGTGCGCTGCTGTGGAGAAGAACCCGCCGAAGAAACTCCACAGGATCGCATATTTGCATATTCCTCTTTAAAAAAAAATTATGCTTAAGCATCAGGCGGACGTATTTTTGCTGAAATGCTATGTGCTGATGACTTACCAATACATATATATTCCAGGTACGATAGAATGCTTAGACATCGGCAACTTCCCTCACCCGTCCTCGTGTAAGAAGTTCATATCGTGTGCGCGGCTGGAAAACGGCTCGTTACTGGGTTGGGAGTACATCTGTCCGAAGGGGCTCAGCTTCGATCCTGTCGGGGGAATCTGCAACTGGTCGGCGGGGCTCGGGTGCAGTGAGAAGGACTTTTGATGTGTGAGGGAGAAGGAGAATCAGTTGGTTTTGTAACAGTAATCTTTATGCGAAACGAGGGTTGAATAATCTTTGTCCTAATTGGACGATCGTAGGTAATTTTGTCAGGCGATTAAATTAAGTTAAAGCCTGACCAAAGAAATAAGAAACCTCGCCATATTGCGGAATTTCAATGGAACTAATTTTATAAGGGAAATTGTTGCCATAGTCGTAAACATATACACGTGGCGCCCCCAGAGCAGGTTTCTTATTTCTTTGGTCAAGCTTTAGTGTTCTTATCGAAAAACACAGCAAGAATATTTTGATTGCACGACGAAATCGCACCATTTGGCTCTTTTGATCACTTAGATAGTCAGTTATATTAAAACTTACCCTCACTGTTATAAAATGAACTGAAAGATGTATTCGTAAAAATGTAGATGTGAATAGTAGGATATTATGAAACGAGAAATTATCAAATACCTACCAGTTACTGATGGAAGATTATATTCTTGTGTTTGTCAATCGAGGGAAAATGTGATATACCTACCTATTTAAATAATACAGTAAAGAGAATTATAGAACAAAAATTGCTATAGGTACACATAAAATAAAGAATAAGTAGAAAAGGTTTCCACCTACCGACGATAATAAGCACCAAAACTTTACCATTTTGGTCAGTATTTATGGCGTATTTTAAATTTCGTAACATACATATTATTTTTCCTATACAACATACAGATTTCGAACCACAAATTCCCGAATCATAATTTATTGAATAAACGCTAATATGAACTCAACTCACTATGCACCAAAATTACGAAACTATTAATTGAATGAACTTTTTACTCACTTAAATTTTCACGTCGTTCTTTCGATCAGCCGTTTTTCGGAATTGTGTTTCGTTATCCAAATAACCGCATAACTCGTTGAAAATATCAGGTTCTTTCTTGAGCCAACGCATACCTGACGAGACGCCGCGAAGATATTGAAAGAGTAACAATGTAAATTAAACCTTTAAGTCAATGCTACATAGTTAAAGATGACTTGCTAAGATAAATCGTGTCGCTGCCGCCGTCAAACTAGCGCGAGAGCATACGCGCGACTGTATAGGTTTATTTTACATTGTTACCTTTTCAGCATCTTTGCGGCCTCGCCAGGTGCGCTGGCCTCAAAATTTTGGCGATATTTTTGTATCATCGACTGAAAAAAACACAGCAAAATGGAAGCTGACATATGGAAAAAAAAATTCCACTGCGTTACCAGTTAAGCTTCTTTTGTGTAGAAAATATTATTCTAAGTCAAATTGTAATTACTTGTTGTAAGCAACAGTAATAACTTTATTATTTAAAATTATCACTATACTTACTTTGAAAAGTTAGGTTTTATTTTGTAAAAACGATCACTGCCTATTTTATACTCGAGCTAGATATAAATATTTGCTTTTAGAAAAAATGTACATTAAAGTAAAGGGCTAAAAATTAGCAAAATTGTGAACAAAAGGAATGAATTAGCAAATCTTACTGTGCCTTAATTGTTTTACAATCTTAGCTTTTAAGATAATTTTGTAAATTTACTATTTTTAAGTTAATAAAAACATGAAATTTTTAATTATAGCTTCTTTATTTCATATCCGCCCGATCAAATCTGTTACTAATGATAATTTGTTATGAATTTATCAGAAATATAATTTATAATCACAAACAGGTAAAAAACGAGGGGTACGGTGGGACACCGCCAAACAAATGATCACTTTGTGCAAGTCCGGTGAAGTTTGACTGGTCTTACTTTTTCGACACAAGCATAGGTCAATTTTTTAAAAAAGATTATTCGTGTAACTTTCCCCAGTTTGGTTAGGATATTTGCAAGCTGAATCACATAGTTGTCCGAAAAGAAAGATTATTCCGTGCTTCGGAAGGTACGAATAGCCGTTGATTTGATGGTCCCGGTTACTATCTGCTAAAGTAGGTATAGGTAAACCCACCCAGGTTGTATGTTTTTATAGTTTGTATAAACAGTAAAAAAAGCAAGTAAACATATACATTTATTACATAGTTCGTTTACTAATATTAACATAGCCTATGCCGACGCAGGTCATCTTGACCTTCTGCGCCGAGGATACCAGCTCCTCATCATCTGAGTCTTCCCCGTCAGCTCGCTGGACCTCCAGCTTGAACATCACGCCGAAGAATTCTTTTAAGTGCTGAAGAAACGTTATCGTGTAGTCTGAGAAAGGGCCCACCTGGAAAAAATACACTAAAATCTTATCTTATCTTCTATACTATAATAGAATTGAAGAATCGGCGTGTCTGTACATTGATTCGTTCTTCAAAAAACTAATTGTAGGTGATAAAGGGAGTAGTGTAGCTGAATACGAAAATACAAGTTTAAAAAAAATTTACGCCAATCTGTCTGTCTGTTTGTACACGCTAATCTCTGGAACTACTGGACAGATTTTAATGAAACTTTACAATAATATAGTTTCTACATCAGAATAACACATAGGCTACTTTTTACCGCCGGAAAATACTTCTTTCCTACGGGAAACCCTGTTAATGCGGGCGGAAAGCTAGTTAAATAACATTACTGAGTAAACAGCCTACCCCGAAATTAGGGTAAATATTCCTTAGTCGACCACGCTGGCCCAATGCGGGTTGGTAAACTTCAAACACAATCTTTGAATTTCTTCACAGATTTCTAAGGTAAAGCTACTGGGCTCCGGCTTATATTGCATAAAATAGCGCGAGCTTATTACTATACGAGCGTAAAGGACGGAGCATGGGGTGAGCGGTGTGATCACACGGGCGGATTAGTATCTCATTGTGAAATATTGGTGAAGGCAACCTACAATTTGATCGGGTTCACTTCAATATTGGTATATTAAGAGTCGCACGGCGCGCGTGCAGTTAGTTTGCGCTAATTAAATGGATGTGCTATTTAGTGATACGTACGTTTGCTTTTTAGTTACGGGCAGATGTTTTTTGTTATAATTCTATAGTAATATACTTCAAGCTTATAAAATAATACTAATAATCATACTAATATTACAAAGAGGAAAGATTTGTATTTTTGTGTGTGTGTATGTTTGTAATGAATAAACTCAAAAACTACTGAACCGTTTTCAAAAATTCTTTCACCATTAAAAAGCTACATTCACCCTGAGTAACATAGGCTACCTTTTACTGCGGGAAAATGCCTCATTCCTACGGGAAAAACTGTTAACGAGGGCGGAGCCGCGGCGGAAAGCTAGTACGTTATAATTAGGAATAATATGTATGTATGTGGATCAGATTTTTGAAAGGTAACCCGGTGGGAATCGGCTTGTATGGACCCTTCGTCACTGCTAGCTACTTGGCCACCGCCGCCGCTCTTAAAAAACCAGGCTAAGGGGCTATAACACATTTTTTTTTAATTGACCTATTTTTGTGTCGATAAAGTACGATCAATCAAGCTTCACCGGACTTGCGGGGGAGTGGAAGACTCTACCCCAAAGAAAAGTCATATACCAACGCGTCTAGTACTGAAAAACATCGTGAAGGAGGACGACGCCTGAGGGGCTCCTTCTCTGATTATAAATTCTGATTTTAGATATGGCCGCGCCCCCGCCGGCGGGTACGGACGTTGCTACCTGAAGGGTAATAATAATAATAATAATAAATATGGAGGAGAGGTGTGGAATAAGCTTTATGCTCACATAATAATAAATATGTGGGACATCTCACACACGGCCATCTGACCCCAAACTAGGCAGAGCCTGTACTATGGGTGTCAGACAGCTGATATACATACATATATAAATATACAACATCCAGACACAAGGCAAACACAAGTGCTCATCACACGAATGTTTGCCCTAGGCGGGATTCGAACCTGCGACCTTGTGCTTCGTAGGCAGACGTACTACCAACTAGGCTACGAGGTCGTCAAAGGGTGCTATAACACTTACGATAGCCTCGCTGACGTCCTTCTGGCCCAGAGCCATCCAGAGCGCCAGCAGCCACTGGAACGAGGAGTCGACGGCCCCGCCGCGGTATACCTCGTCCAGCAGCCTCTGGCCGCACTCCCGGCCCAGGTCTTCCGGCAATGTGATCTCGCCCTTACCGCCTTCCGCTGATTTCTATCAGGTCAAAGTTTTTGGGATGTTATGGCCGTGTTCAGAGCAAACTGACTGTCAGCCGCCGACAGTGAGCGAGCGTTACGCAGTGTATTGTAATTCCATACATATTCGCTTTTTCGTTCACACCAAACCGACAATACGCCATCGTTCACACTAAGGCTCACAGTAAGCCTGCTCACAATCGGTGGCTGACTATATAATACGTTTGGTGTGAACACGGCCTAACTGTCATCATCATCATCATCATCATTTCAGCCTGTAGACGTCCACTGCTGGACTGCTGCCTCCCCCAAGGATCTCCACAATGATCGGTCCTGCTTGGCCCGCATCCAGCGGCAAACCGCGACCCTCACCACCTCGGTCCACCTTGTCTGGTCTGGCCACACTACGTCTTCCGGCTGTTAAATGTTAACTGTATGCAAAAGAAATTATTTTACACTATGCAGGAAATAAATTGTGTGTTATTTGAATTGTTTACTCTTGTACAACTAAATATTTACCAATTTTATATATTTTTTATTGCAAATCAAACTAAAAATCTACTCATTATTACGATTGTTTACGGGTCTTAGCGCGATAATTTTAAATAGGTAGGTATGTATTACGTACGATAACTTATAAAAATCTACTAACCACGCCCCATACTGTGCAGACTTCAAACGAAGACGTTTTATCTTCGTTTGGCACCTACATCTAATCAAATCAATATCTGTAGTGTGTGGCATTACCGGGCTTTACAAACTAAAGGCTCCAGCAGACCGGTTGCGTATGCGTTAGCGTATGCGTAGACGTGTACGTACCATTGAGTTGTAATGTATGGAATTGTATAAGACCTATCAGATCGCTTGCGTAACGACGCGTACGTCTACGTTACGCAAGCGGTCTGATAGGTCTTATACAATTCCATAATACTCTTAATACTCACAGCCTCCGCACAGTAGAAGGTCTTTTCGTTGGTCTCTGCGACAAGGCTGATCCCGAAGCCAGGGCTCTTGCCTGCGTTGGGCCCGCGACACTGGTCTGTGTTGATGTACACATCTGGGAGGAAGTTCAGCATCACCTGAAATGGTACAATACTATAAACAACCGGCGGGAATTGGCGGGACGCCCCCGCGCCGCGGTGAGAGGCCTGTGAGGGTGGAGGATTAGGGAAAATACTGTGCTCAGACAGAGACTCGGATTTTTTAAATATTATTTTAACAGCTTTCTGCCCCGCGGCCTCGCTGCGTTAAGTTTTACCCATGGAATTGAGGTTTTTTTTGCAATAAAAGATAGCTTATATCCTTTCTTAAGCTTTATTCTATTTCTGTACCAAGTGAAAGCATAGCAAACAAACAGACAGATGGATTTAAAAGTCTTGTAAAGCCCAACCACAGAAAAAAAAAACCTCTTGCCATATTGCGGAATTTCAATGGAACTAATTTTTGCCATAGTCGTAAAAATATAGACGACGCGCCGCCTGAGCAGACTTTTATTTCTTTGGTCAGGCTTTATGAAAATTCACATACAAGTTTTTTTTGATACGCCCTTAACACCTGTTATACATTTTGGTAGTTTACCCGTAATATTTTTTTTCCACTTACCCCTTTAGCTGCTTCCACGACCCGGTTGGCCATTGTTGGCGACACTCTGAGAGCGTACACGACGCCTCGTATCCTCTTCACGAGCCCCCATTTAGTCCACTGCAGCGGCCGCAAGTGCCTCCTTACTGGACATTTGAATACTATCTCACCTCCTCCTAAAGGCGGTGCTCCTACAACAAATTATAAACCATTTTGTAGTGGTTATATAGCTGACCAAAGAAATAAGAAACCTGCTCTAAGGGTGCTACATGTTTATTTTAATGTTTATGGCAACAATTTCCATCATAGTCCCATTGAAATTCTGCAATATGGCAAGGTTTTTTATTTCTTTGGTCAGGCTTTGCATAAGTTTTAGTAGCTCTTATATTTTATGGTCTAAATTTCTAAATATTGTACTTATCATTTACAATTTGTTTGCAATAAACACAATTCAAAAATATATACAAAATCTCGAACTTATTGTAAGAACCAAATAAATTATTCTGTCAAGACTGAATTCAAATAAGTAATATGTGCTAAATATGGAATAAATAAGTCTAGTAAGTATCGTAGATGAAAAAATATGAGTGTACCTCTTCTTACAACTTTCAGCTCCAAGCCATCATCCACTAGTATAAACTTCAACAGAAGCGGCAATGCTGCTGCTTTGACTTTATCTACGGACACATCAAGGTCGCTATGTGTAACTCCCTGCAGTACTGCATTCAACGGCTCCTTGCAAAACGGACCCAAGGCTAGGAGGATTTCCAAATAGTAACCTGAAAGAAGATATTTTTAACACAACTGCTATGTTTTAGTACATATCATGCCAAACTTCAAGTACCCTCTAAACTGTAGCATGATATGCAGGGCATGCTGTAATAATCTCATCTGTTTGTGCACTTGTGTGTATTCAGTGTTCTCCCCTAGAGCCTCGGTCACACACAGTGTGTATAATATATATTCGCTGCAAATTGGCTGATCGATGCGAATTAACACTTGCAGCTTGTACTTGCTCAGTGTGACAGGGCTATTCGCTGCGAATTCCATACTGACCATGTTCATTTTGAGTCACAGCGAATGCAATCACAGCGACTATTCGCTGTGTTGTGTGACCGAGGCTTAGCACTCTATGTGTAAAACAACTTCAAAGGGGAGTTTAAGTTAGGGGTGATCTGTAATATGTTTGATATTATAAACATTGCAATTAAAATACCTGTTTTAAAATAGGTAATAAAAGGTAAATCACACTAAAATACTAACCTATGCCCCTTTGAACACAACAACTGTGGGTTACTTGTCCGCCTATCAAAATCCCAGGCTGGTAATATAACGACGTGCCAGTTTCACTCAGCTCTACCCTGGTTCCATTCGTCACTTTATCCAGAAGCCTTATTAAATTCACTTCGTACTCTTTCAAACCTGGGTCGTCGTGAGTGCTCCGGATTTCATCAATTTTGATCGCCCTTCCGCTGAGAGTGGCTAAAAGTAACCGTTGACGGAAAAAGTTGCTGCCTTTGTATACTAGCACGTCATTTTCTACAACGGCCGGCATTTTTCTGACATTAATTTACTTTTCTTGCAAAAATATCAATACAAAACTACACCACAGAAGAAATCAACGACACGTGTGGTAAGGTTATGTTTATTTATTTGTTGATGTCAATGTCAGTATTGTCAGTCAATGTCAATTTTTTTTTTCTTTTTTTTATCCTTTACAAGAAAGGCAAAGGGTTCAAAGCCCATACAGCTTAGTCTTTAGTAATAATAAGAGATGTCCATTCAGTTTAATTTCGTAGTCGTTCGTTAACAGCTCATAATATTTGTCCCCCCACCGAGGGGCTCGAGCCTACCCCTAATTTCGTAGTCAGACTTTAGTAATTTCTTGCATCCGTACGTACGTACGTGTACGTATTGAATGAAACACATCTCCTAATAATTTATTACTACAGACTAGGCTGTATGGGCTTTGAACCTTTTGCCTTTCTCATAAGAGATAAATAAACTTAAAAAAAACTCCTTTATGGGAAAGGCAAAGGGTTCAAAGCCGATACAGCCTAGTCTTTAATAATAGGAGATCTTGTACTTGTACCATTGCCTTTCTCTTCGAGAGAAACTCGAAAAAACAACAACAAAATTAAAAAAGAAAAAGTCATAACATAACCTCAACCAAACTTTACCAAACCAACAAAACTTTAAAGCCCAGCCAGCAGTCTGTCTTTAGGGTGTTTTCAGTTTGTCTATATCGCACCTTACATACAGAAGACTATGAGAGTATCTGTCGACGACGTCGTCCTCCCGGGCGACCACTGCGAACAAATTTTGGTCGTTGGTGAGAAAAGTAAGGTTATCTTGGGCCCAGGCTTACGGAAAGAAGCGGACAAGATTTACATTACAAAACCTGGAATCTTGAAGAAACGTCCCCCAAATACTTATTGGGTGGATAATCATCAGAAACGCTACGTACCAGCTAGAGGAGAAAACGTCATAGGAGTCGTGTTACAAAAAGCTGGCGACATTTTCCGAGTGGACGTCGGAGGAAGTTGCTTGGCGTCTCTCTCTTACCTATCATTTGAAGGCGCTACGAAGAAGAATCGCCCTGATATACAAGTCGGAGATATTGTATACGCTAAAATCCTTGTCGCTAGCAAAGATATGGAACCAGAGCTGGTTTGTGTTGATTCACATGGAAAGAAAGGCCGCCTGGGCGTCCTAACTGACGGCTTCGTATTTAAATGCTCCTTGAATCTGACCAGAAAAGTCCTGAATCCAAGTTGTCACTTACTTGAGTCATTAAAAAATGAGTGGCCGTTTGAACTGGCCGTGGGTATGAATGGAAGAATTTGGATCAAGGCTAAATCAACGCGTGAAACAGTTGCAGTCGGAAATGCAATCTTAGGGTGTGAATATCTTAGTAATGATGAGATCAAGAGCATGTGTAGTAACATAGCTAGTATTCTAGCTGGACATATTTCATGAACTTTATTGGTTAAAATGATAATTTATGTTAAGATTTAATTTAATTTTATAAATAAATATACTAAAACAAGAACTTGGAATATTGATATTTGATCACGCGATATCTAGACACCCCATTGCATAAAATAACAGCCTTTTTTAAAAACATCAATGAAAAAAGTATTGACTTTACTTAATAAGTAGCTATTATTTTTTAAAATCATATTTTGTTTTTAATTTATTTTTAAAATGTAAATTAAATTTCGCTTTAAAATAAAAAAAACTACAAAAAGAAAAAGAAAAAAAACGATGAGAGAGGGGATTCACACAGGAAAGCCGGAGAAAGATTGCATTTCAATCCAGTTGCATAGTTATCAGGTCAGGGTTGTAAAGCAAATCTTAATTATTTTTGGAATAAAACAACAAAATAACAGTGATGTGAGATTTATTTTGGCAAATGCAACTAACTTATTCAGGAAATCTCATTACATATGCAAAACTACTACTGCACCACTTCTCACCGCTTTAACATTACCTATTGAATAAATATTTGTAATTCTAAGTTAAGCCTGCTCATCTATTTACACATCTCTTCACTCACTATGCTTAGGTATAATGTAAGTGATGTTGAATGAAGAAAAATGTACTATTTACTATGTAAAGTAAGTCACTACATCCCACCTTTCTCATTGTTTTCACCAGCTCCAGTAACATGCAGTGCAATGACAAAAGTTTGTCGCACATTTAACTGTCAAAAAACCCGCCATATTATCCGCCTATAATATCCTCCAATAGAATAAGAGAATACGCACGACAAAATTATGTCTGTCACGCGTGGACCGGGCATGTTAGGAGGGGTATAGCCCGCATTCAAAGAATCTTCAGTTTTCAGTATTATTTATAGATAAATACTTGCGTGGAGAAGTATCTGAAGTTGATTATTAAAATTAATCATCAAGAAACACTCCAAAATTTTTTTTACTGAAAGCAACAGACTGGCATCACTTATATGAAAATGGCGCCTAAAATACATAATAATATATAGACCGAAGTGTTGATGTACCTACATACTTCACAATTGTTTTATCTGCGAAATTTCTCAATAAATCATAAAGTTGGCTATATGCTGTGAACAGAACACAGCATAGAGCCAATTTGATAGCCAATGATAATATGCAGAAAGGGGCGTAGCGACACGTGGAAATTGACTTTTAGGATCATTACAAGGTAGAATTTTGATTAAAATCGTGTAAAAATAGATACCCATTAAATTCAGAGGTAAAATAATAGAGAATGAAGTATACTCTTAAATGTTCAACATCAATTACAATACCCGCAAGACAAAATCTCGCTTGAAGCAATTTAATTGTTTTACAAGAACTAACTATAATAATATTAATTAGGACAAGACTAATAATAATTTAGTGAACAATAACTTAACAATGCGAACTGTTATTAATAATAATCCTGCTTTTTTATTTATTTTACATTGAATTAGATATATTTTTTAATTTATACAATTAACATGATCGTTAGCCTGATGTCAACTAATATATATTGAAACAAATCACTTAATTATTGAGTTCAAATTGTCTAATGACATAATCTCCACATAGAAACAAGCCTCTCAAAAAACATTAAAGAACATGGTAACTGCAACATTACTAACAAAATGTACTTACAGTTCGTAGTAGTAACTATCAAGTGAAACCTCTTCAACTATTAAGGGAATGTTCACGTAATAATATTTACAGAAAGAACAGCTAGATTCACCACACAATCGCTAGTGAAAAAAAAAGTATGTGATCTTAGTTTCGTCTACATTTTAATAGATAAATAACTACTAAAACTGAAGTGAATTCAGAAAATGAATTAAAATGGAGGAAAAGAGTGTCATAAAGGGGAACTCAGTCTGTTGTAAAGCAGTAAAAGTAAGTTGGAATGGAGGGAAACTGAGTCGGAATAGAGGGAAACAGTTGGAATGGAGGGAAAGTGAGTTGGAATGGAGGGAAATTGAATTGGAATGAAGGAAATGTGAGTTGCTTTCATATTTCAAGTTAGTATGGAGAATTCAGTTGTGGAAGCAACGATAATCGTACTCGAGGGATAAAAAAAATGTTACGAGGAAGACATAATAATATTAGGCAATATGGAAAGTATGGAAGACAAGTAATTGCGATTTCAGTGTGTATCTAGCTTCAGTGACTCACTAAAACTTTGCTATGATTCTAGGAAAGATGTATTTTAAATAACCTCATACAAATTATATAAACGACGATATAAATGACGTTATATCTGTCTACATCAGTTTTCAGATGACTGTTATTTTAACGACAATTTGTTTAAAGTAAGATTTTGGGCTAAATAGATAGAACATAACTAGGCTACGGGGCCGTCAACATAACAGAACAGGGTTGCGATAATTCGGTTTATAATGTTAGGACTATTATCATTCTATCCCTCTCTCACACACTATGCCAAAGTTGAAGCAAGTCAGATTTTAAAAAGACCAATTCTAAGATCATTTTTACATATGACCAGAAAAATAAAAATCTTGCTCTGGGGACGCCACATATAATTTTTTTTTGTAACTGGCACACACACTGGCGGTTCATTGATATTCCGCAATGAGACGAAGCTTTTATTTCTCTGGTCGGGCTTTAATAAATAAATTATGTTACATAATATTTTCATTCCAATCAAAATCTCAACTTTTAGCAACATTCGAAAATTGTTCGTCCATTGAAAGCACTGGTGTTTGCACTATAACATAGATATTGGATTCAAAATATAATAGACACGGAGTATTTATATATTTTATATTATTTATGTAGGTATATCTAATCGCCATTTTTCCTAAAATTGTAAAATGTGTCGAAATAGTACTGACCGATTTAATGTTAGTTTAAGTAACTGGTTTTAAAATAACACTCACTGAAACACCAATGCAACCAAATTTGGACTCTATCAAATCTCAACACTGTACATATTTACACGTCAACACGCTTCAATACCAAAATATAATTTAATCTATCGATTATTTAGCGGAGATCAAGATTTCCCTTACAAAATAATCAGATACAGTATGTATTAACATATTTACAGGTTTTTTAACTATTTATAATATATTTTTCGCTAATATTTATGAGTGCGATTAATTAATATTGCAATAATTTATCAACAATCGTAGTAATAAGAGTTTATTTTTAAGGTAAATTCGGGGATTAAATTAGTTTTTTCGCGACAAAGTTTTACAATGAATATGTAGGTAATAGGGGCTGGAAAGCCAAATCAATAAAATAATTTGTAAAATGTCAAGGCCATTTCTTTAAAATCATTAATAACAAAACATATGTAGCTGTGTCAAATCAATCTAGTTAAATTATTCTCTGCATGCTTACTATGTAATGCGCGAAATACTCAGATACTATCAAACGCGACATAATGACAAAACTACTATGGATCTTATGTCCCGCGCGTTACGTCAGATTCGCTGTGATATCGATAGTTTAAGATAATAAGAAAAAGTATTGTTTTTAAAAAAAATCACAATATTTTTTTACGTCATTTGTGAATAAAGTTAAATTTGGCTACAGTCATGATAGATGAGTGGGATGGGTTGTTTAGAAGACGGAGTCGGCGGAGCGGGACAGATGTACGGGGTGCGAGGGAGAGCGCGCGAGTCTCTTGCGGGGCAGCTTCTGCAGGGTGGAGAGTAGGTGGGGGAAGTCCGGCCGCTCCGACCAGCGGTACGACCAACACTGCATCAGGATCGCCTACATCAAACATACAACGATATTAATAAATAATAAATCCATTTCTTTCAGGCAATATTTACATAAAGATGTTAATTATGTAAACAGAGGCCCATATCATAAATACCTTACATACTATCATACATGTTTTATACTATATCTAAGCAAACACTAAATTACACTGAGCTTCGCGTTGGTACATCATCGCGCAAGTCCGGTGAAGCTTGATTCGTCGTACTTTTTCGACTCAAACATAGGTCAATCATATTAATATTATAAAGAGGAAAGATTTGTATTTTTAGTGTGTGGTGTATAAGTTTGTAATGAATAAACTCAAAAACTACTGAACTGATTTCAAAAAACATTTCACTATTAGAAAGCTTTATTCACCCTGAGTAACATAGGCTACCTTTTACAGCGGGAAAATGCCTCATTCACACGGGAAAAACTGTTAACGCGGGCGGAAATCTAGTTCAAAATAAAGTTAGTAAAGCTCACCTTGATATCCCTAGAGGCCTGCATATTGGCCAGGCTTGGCTTCACGCCCTTGCCGGCCTGCCAGATGATGGCTTCGGGCGGCTGACCCTTGAACGGATACTCCCCGCACAGTAACTCGTACCACACCGTACTGAAACACATGGTATATTGTAAGTTATTGGGTCAAATCTCTTTAAAATCACTAACCAAAAAGGCCAAAAAACAGAAAAATAAAAATGTTTTCAAAATAGAACAAATAATTCAATTGTTTTTCCCTGTTCAGTTACTTTCTTGTATCAATTGTGTATCTGTCTTGTTCTCAACAATAATTTTATAGTATTAACAACATCAAATTTAAACGTTTTATAGTATTTTATTTCTCCAATTTATCCACAAACAACAAAACCAGTTTTAATGATAATTTACAGTCCACTACCTTCTTCTAACAAAGTTATTGGGTCAAATATTTAAATTCGCGGTTAGCAAAGTTTATATTTGAATAGATATAATAAAGAGTCAAAAACATTGACAGTCATTAGAGATTGGAAATTAGGAGGCAATACTATCAAAACTATGGACGTGCACTACAGCCAGGTAGCACAGCCAGCCCGGCGGGATGCCCAGACACACACACACACACACACACACACACACTAGTGATATACTGACCCGAAGGCGTAGACGTCGGTCTCCTTGGAGAAGGGCAGGTGCAAGGAGGCGTGCGGGCGCAGCGCGCGGATCATCTCGGGCGCCAGGTAGCACAGCCAGCCCGGCGGGATGCCCACACACACACACACACACACACACACACACACACACACACACACACTAGTGATATACTGACCCGAAGGCGTAGACGTCGGTCTCCTTGGAGAAGGGCAGGTGCAAGGAGGCGTGCGGGCGCAGCGCGCGGATCATCTCGGGCGCCAGGTAGCACAGCCAGCCGGGCGGGATGCCCACACACACACACACACACACTAGTGATATACTGACCCGAAGGCGTAGACGTCGGTCTCCTTGGAGAAGGGCAGGTGCAAGGAGGCGTGCGGGCGCAGCGCGCGGATCATCTCGGGCGCCAGGTAGCACAGCCAGCCCGGCGGGATGCCCAGACACACACACACACACACACTAGTGATATACTGACCCGAAGGCGTAGACGTCGGTCTCCTTGGAGAAGGGCAGATGCAAGGAGGCGTGCGGGCGCAGCGCGCGGATCATCTCGGGCGCCAGGTAGCACAGCCAGCCCGGCGGGATGCCCAGACACACACACACACACACACTAGTGATATACTGACCCGAAGGCGTAGACGTCGGTCTCCTTGGAGAAGGGCAGGTGCAAGGAGGCGTGCGGGCGCAGCGCGCGGATCATCTCGGGCGCCAGGTAGCACAGCCAGCCCGGCGGGATGCCCAGACACACACACACACACACACACACACACACACACACACACACACACTAGTGATATACTGACCCGAAGGCGTAGACGTCGGTCTCCTTGGAGAAGGGCAGGTGCAAGGAGGCGTGCGGGCGCAGCGCGCGGATCATCTCGGGCGCCAGGTAGCACAGCCAGCCCGGCGGGATGCCCAGACACACACACACACACACACACACACACACACACACACACACACTAGTGATATGCTGACCCGAAGGCGTAGACGTCGGTCTCCTTGGAGAAGGGCAGGTGCAAGGAGGCGTGCGGGCGCAGCGCGCGGATCATCTCGGGCGCCAGGTAGCACAGCCAGCCCGGCGGGATGCCCAGACACACACACACACACACACACACACACACACACTAGTGATATGCTGACCCGAAGGCGTAGACGTCGGTCTCCTTGGAGAAGGGCAGGTGCAAGGAGGCGTGCGGGCGCAGCGCGCGGATCATCTCGGGCGCCAGGTAGCACAGCCAGCCCGGCGGGATGCCTAGGCTGTCCCCGCGTAGGCTAAACACACACAAACTACTGAGTGCCAAGTGCGAGTTTTTTACTCACGAAACGCGCTCGATAACGACGACGTAAACGTGCATTTAGTATGGAGAGATTTTAGTTCGACTAACTGTCTACAGATGGCGTAGTTTCAATTCCATACAAAATCGCGTTTACGCTCTCGATTTCGAGGGCGTTTACTTTGGTTGCAAAACTCGCACTCGGCACTCTGTTAACGCAAGTGTATTTACGCGTGCACAAACCACGGAGTAGAGGAAAGAGGAGATGGCATAACATATTAATTAGCTGTGTACTCGCAGGGTTTCATTTTCACCACTAGCTGTCGCTTTTGTCAATTATAAGTTTGTTTGTCTAGTTTGTCTGATTCGGTGATTCGGAAGACACGTAAAGCCGTTGGTCTCGGCTACTATCGGTCGCTTTGGAGGAGTAATGCTGAGAGCCCTTTTATTATCATACAATTATTATAAAGAGGAAAGATTTGTATTTTCGTGTGTATGTTTGTAATGAATAAACTCAAAAACTACTGAACCGATTTCAAAAATTCTTTCACCAATAGAATAGAAAGCTACGTTCACCCTGAATAACATAGGCTACCTTTTACCGCGGGAAAATGCCTCATTCCCACGGGAAAAACTGTTAACTAGGAAGAATCCTGTATCTTCAAACAAATGATGATGATGATGATGATACTGACTTGTTCCCGAAGGCTAGCTTGGTGACGGAGAAGAGTCCGAAGTCAGTGATGACCACCTTTCCGTTTTCCAGGAATATGTTCTTGCTCTTCAGATCTTTGTGAATGATGCCGCGCGCGTGAAGGTACCCCATACCCTAAGAAACAAACAATAAATTTAAACAATGCAAAAAAATATATGTATTAAAAAATATATTTTTAAAAAAATATATGTATTTAAATCAAAATTCATACTTGAAGATGAAAGGATAATGGGTAATTTTGTTTGGGCCCCGTACCCAAAAACAAAAAATTACTGTAGCATTATGAGATATGTCGGGTTTTGTAGCCCTAATGGAGTAGTTTGATTAACCTAAGACAGAATGTCTGAATTCAATTGGAGAAAAAAGATATGTTCATTAGAAAAACTGGATTTTCATTGTCATTTATTTATTTTTCCGTGAATTCTTAATGCGCATTGATTTAAATCAGGGTGTGTTTTAGAAATAAGGATTTTAGTTGAGATCAATGATATTAAAGTACTCCATACAATAAATACCGACATATTTCATAATGCTACAATTAACTGTGTGTCTGGTTACGCTCTTACCCATTCTCCTTTCCGATAATATAAGTTATTTTACAAGTTATAGCGATTTAAAGTTGTACGATAGAAAGAGAGATCCGACATGTACAATGACGTCACTGTACATGCCTGTAGTTATTCAGTCGATTTCGTTACAGTTTTTCACTGTTGTTATTATTATTAAAAATAATAGCGTAATATTTTGAGAAAATTAATTTGGATATTGACTTTTTTTCTGAGAGGCAAAGAGCTGATAATAATCTTCTAATGGTTTTTTTGTCACACCTTGCAAAAAAAAAAAACTAGATCAAAATCGGCGCATCAGCTAGGATGCCACAGACAGACAGACACACAGACAGATACACACGTTAAACTTATAACACCTCTTTTACAAACACAACTACCCACACATATACCTGTGATATCTGCTGCGCCACGATGACGCTCTTGTTGTTTGTGAACTTGTCCTTGCGCAGGTGGATGTGTGTGTAGAGCGTGTTGCCTTTGCACAGTGACGTCACGATGGCCAGCCGCGGCGGCTTCATGCACGCCCCCATGAATAGTACTAGGTTCTCGTGACGGGTCTTCCTGAATGTCGCCACCTGTGGGGAAAAAAACGAAATAAATAGAATAACATTAACCTTTTAACCGCCAAGCATATTTTCTAAGAACTTACTCCCACCGCCAGCCACAGAAACAAAATCTATATGAATCAGTCAAAACATGAGTTTTATTTATGAGACGACGGCGTTGTGAGCTCGATTTGGTAAGTCTTATATTTCAGACCATTGCGGTTAAAAGGTTAAATTAAAATTTTAAAATCCCTCGCCACAAAACTGTAGTTTAATCGTTGCAACAACTAGAAAAGAGCTGATAATCTTCAAATGGCTGAAGGGGTGAATGGAATGCGGGTAGCGCAGGACCGATCATTGTGGAGATCTTTGGGGAAGGCCTTTGTCTTTCGGCTGAGATGATGTAGATGATGATGATGATACATTTCAAAACGAAAACTAATATTGTAGATGCAGTAACAATAGAATAGAATAAAAGTTTATTCAGAGTAACAATACAAATCACAAGATGAATTCATAATTTACACAATTTTAACAAAACGACCTGATACAACAGAATTGGCAATTTTCAACAGAATTGGCAATTTTGTGACTTGTATTGAACAATAGGAGAACGGTGAACTGAAAACCTGTCCCCCGATACTGACCTCGTGTTTGAAGGTGTCTAGAGGTTTGGCGTCGTCGCTGAGCGAATGCACGTGTAGCAGCTTGACCGCGACGGCGCCGTGCCACGAGCCGCGGTACACCGTGCCGAACCGCCCGCGGCCGATCACCTCAAACAACGCCAGCTCGTCGTACGGAATGTCCCACTCCTTCATCGATAGCTAAAAAAACAAATCAAAATAACATTAAGGCAGTGGCCACTATATTGCCACCTTAATTTTAACCTTATGCCCTCAACATAAAATCGAAAACGAATGCATTTTATGAAGTTGTTTTGCCTTATTTATGAGACGGTGGTGTTGGGAGCTCGATTAAGTAAGTCTTATATTTCAGACCATGGCGGTTAAATGGTTAAATAACCCCGCCACAAAGGCGTTACTTGATCCTTTCAACAACTAGGAAAGAGCTGATAATCTTCAAACGGCTGAAGATATTTTCTTGGATCATAGCTAAGAACACTCTCGATTACGACACCTTGCAAACAAAAAAAATTAGTATATCAGAATTATACTTGCGATTGTTGGCGCTTGGTGAAACTCTATTGTATTGATAAGTTAATTTCAGATGGTTTTTGTTTTTTAGTAATAACATTGTGTGTTAGAATAAAATGTAAAAAGTGCCCCTGATGATGCTCATGTGAGCGAAACTAGTTGGGTTTCCCAATAAATATTAAATAAGTGAAACAAGTACAAGTGTTTTTCAAAAAACTATCAATATATCAGAATCATCAAAATCGTCGTATCCCTTTAGGAGCTACGATGCCACAGACAGACAGTCACGCACAGACAGATACACACGTCAAACTTATAACAACCATCTTTTTCGTCATATACTTTATTAAACACATAAAAACAAAAAATTTAAAGAAAAGTTTACGAGCTTATCTTTACACAGAGATCTCTTACAGCCAACCTATACGCGTTTATACCTATACTTTTTAAATCTTTTACGGTTGTCAACATCACGGTAAACATCAAGTTTTAAATCGTAATAGTAACAAAATCATATTGTAAAAATAACACATGGTATTTTTTGATAAAGTATTAAACTAACTAAATGGAAATTATTTTAGACTATCTGACCGCGCGCGGCTGCATCACCGACGTTTTACAACTTTTACCGCGGTTAAATATAATTATGTCACCCTCTAGCCTTTAATCTATCACTGTGTAAAAAAACAGTTCAATTATTTGCTTAGATTCAGTCTCGTCCAAGGATTCAGTGTGAAAAAAGTACAAACAAACGAACACAGTTTCGCAGTTATAATATTTAGTATGGATTTTAATATACTAAAGCCCCTTATTCATAAACATTGCTTATAGCCGGGTCCTGTGCGCCGTGTTTTCGTGTTTAATAATATGTTTACAGGCGAGGTCGAACAAATTTAAACAATAAATAAATTATTATGAACACATACTTCTTCAAACAACATTCGCCTTTGCCGAATGGTAGCCATATTTAGCACAGAAACTACTGAATAAAAAATACTGGTCCTTTTTCAGACACTTCTTTTTAAAATCTATGTTTTAATGTAAATAAGAAAATTAATAGTAAATGTTTATTATTGAGCGCTACGAATCACAACCGCTATGTTCGCCTGTGGAATAACAAAGGAGGGGTTTTGCAGCATAGTAGGGTTGACAACTTTTTGTACAAGAAATAAAGTATAAGGGTTGGATACATTGATTTATAAACAGACCACCGTTAAAACATGAACGATTCAAAAATGGGACGGCAAAATGATTTTATGCGGTAAAAGGTAGCGTCCTACCCTATTATAATCTAACTCTCTCCCAATGAAAATATTCAGAAAACGTTCAGTGGTTATGGCGTGAAAGGGTAACAAACAGACAGACGGAGAAAGCTTTTATAATATATATAAATGGGGATAATACTGTTTTTACTGCATGGTTGGTAACCCTAAGGATAGTGTACTATCGGCCTTATCGCGGAGGAAGCTCTGACTGTGGACTGTTATCATCACACGCTACGAGGTTCAACTTGCGTTGCAATTATTTATTTGATAAAACACCGCTGGCCGCCAAAATATCTAAATTTAAGTTGTTATGTCTCTTTCACTTTCTTAAGAACAAAAACCCGTTTGGTCCGTTTTCGTAATTATGATTTTCATAATTGACTATGAAAGAGGAAATTTTTTTCACTGTTTCGTAATTAATTATCAAAAAAGAATTGATTTTCCGTATACGAAATCAATCATTTTTCCGCGTTCGTAGTTAATTACCAACCATATTCCTTTTTCGTAATTAATTATCAAACAAGAATTGATTTTTAGGATACTTATCGAACTTTTTGATGACCTAGTTAGTTATTAAATTCATCAAGAAAGCGATCAAGAGATGAAAATAGTAGCAGAGTTACTGTGAGGAGATTGTTGCACCGTTTCTGTTTTCCATACCCCAAAACAAAAAAAAAACGGGTCGCAGGTCTGTCCGCCTTGGCAGGCAGATTAGCGCTTACGCGCCAATTTCCTCCGAAACTATTGAACCGATTAAGTTAAGTTGAACGTAAGTATGTAAATTCGTGAACCAAAGCCATATAATATGTATTAAAAAACCATCTGTCTGCCCGCGGCTACGCCCGCGTTGTTTATTGACTTTTCCGTGCACAGTTTTCCATAGACATGAGATATTTTTACGCGGTAAAAAATCTAAGTTGTCAAACAGAGATATAAGGATCCACCATGAAAAATTTTATTTAAATCGGTCCAGCAATTTCGGAGTTTATCCCACATAAACAGAGAAACGAAAAAAAAAGAATGTGTTCTATTTCCCTTCTTATATCCCCCCGACTCGGTTTTCAGCATTTTTTTCTATTACCCTCTCCACGATAAAGATGATGATGTACAAGTATGTTTGTTTTTATTTTCTCTGATTCTTGTTAGAGGCTTCTGTAAATTGTAATTTAGGTAAATGCACCGAAAGGAAAAAATATTCTTCTCAATATAGCCAATTCGCTGCATATGAACAAAGGAAACAAATTGTTAATTACGAAACTAATTACTAATACGGCAAATACGTTTAATGTTTGATAATTAATTACGAAACAATGAAAAATAGTTCATCTTTCATAGCTAGTTCACTACGAAAGAAGAAAAAAATTATTTTATCGTAGTTAATTACGAAACTCGATTTCTAATGAGGAAAACCAATTCTTGTTTGATAATTAACTACGAAAAATGAAAAATTATTCCTCTTTCATAGTCAATTACGAAATCAAAATTACGAAAACGAACCAAACGCAAAAACCAACCTACATTTAGACACGTCAAACATCGATTTTACGCGGATTTTGGCAGGAATTTAAAAACATCCCGACTAAATTAAGCTGAATTTGACAGCTGCGCTGCTTATTTCATTCAAAATTAAATTCATTCATCTCCCTAACCTTTTCGATTCCCATACGAATGAAAGAGACCAATAACTTTTTAGAGATTTTAATGGCCAAGGCAGTATTGAGCCCAATATAAAGAAATTTAAACAAGTGTCTGACTGCTGGTAATATTTAGAAGAAATCACATTAAGAAATGGTCACTGACCGCCTGAAAGGAACTATCCACTACTTGACGTCTTTAATTTTTTATGTTCCGGTGTCATCACACCAATATTATAAAGAGGAAAGATTTGTATTTGTGTGTGTATGTGTGTATGTTTGTAATGAATAAACTCAAAAACTACTGAACCGATTTCAAAAATTCTTTCACCATTAGCAAGCTACATTCACCCTGAGTAACATAGGCTACCTTTTACCGCGGGGAAATGCCTCATTCCCACGGGAAAAACTGTTAACGCGGGCGGAGCCGCGGCGGAAAACTAGTAAATAATAATTTGAAATGTATTGAATAGAACCGCTAAACTTAAGTGGCAATGGGCTGGGCACATTGCGCGTAGAACCGACGGCCTTTGGGGCAGAAAGGTTCTTGAATGGCGGCCGCGCGCCGGAAGACGTAGTGTGGGCAGGCCCCCCACGAGGTAACCCGACGATCTGGTGAGGGTCGTGGTTTGCCGCTGGATGCGGGCAGCGCAGGACCGATCATTGCGGAGATCATAGGGGGAGGCAGCAGTCCAGCAGTGGACGTCTACAGGCTGAGATGATGATGATGAATGTGTTGAATATTTCATAATTTACGTTCTAGTAATTTAGATTCACCGTGAAAGCGGATAAAAAAGCTACTTCTTTTTGAATAACAACTACAAGTCAATGGCGCTAGGCGCTATGTAAAACACCCCCGAACACCCCTGGTAGAGTCCCGCGGTGCCTTCGGGGTGCGGGGCGTGGGGCGCTATATCGGGCGGGGAACTCATGACAGCGCGGGGGGGTGTTTTTCTGTACGGGTTAGTACAATTATTTTGTTCTGTGTCTACATCCTGAAATGATGACGATGCAAAAGTGCGGTACTCACGCTGTTCTGTCTGGGCCAGCGCGGGTCCTTGCCGCCCATGTCTAGCGAGTCCCCCCGCGCGGGGCCGCTGTCCGTGGAGCCCGACCCCGTCAGGGACACGCAGCGGGAACTGTCTGTATACACCAAAACACTAATGTTAATAAAGCCAGGCCTCCGTCACTCCATGTTAGAGATGTGTAGGTAATGCGTATGATATCACAAAAGTAATATCACCCTAAAAGGTAATGCAATATCACACATTACGCGAGTATTGTAACCAGTACACATACACATCACACATTAGCTATTATGGAAGAAAATCAACTTCTTTCGGGTCATTTAGTGAAAAATAAAAACAAAAACACTTTTTTTGTGTGCTATCTAACTTGAATAATGCTGTCGCGCGTAGGTAATGTTATGATAAAGTAATATGTGCTGACAGTACGGAATACTACAGAGCATTTCTTCGTACTAAGTAACAAATTTCATTCAACATTTTGGGTAATGTTTAGGGTGATGTGTAATGGTACGGGGTGATATCACCTTTTCGAAAGTAATGAGTAATGTGATATGGCATTAAAACGTACCGTTTTGCGCATGTATACTCCATGTACTTGCGCGCTATAACTACCTACCGCCCGGCCGAGCGGTCTCGGGCCGACTGCGGACCAATTCCCCATTCCCTAAACGTGTTAATAGAGAGGCGCAATACGCGAGAGAGAGAGATGCAGCAACTACTTATTTTCGCCTAGCGCCGTGCGATCTGAATTGCACTTTATTATAACGGAGCTAGGGTTGCAATTTATATGAATTATGTCGCCTAGTGCAGCTTCTGTAGGGACTACTATTTGGTATTCTGTGATAAAGCTGAACTGCAGAGAGCATACGATTGCGGTCACATGTTGTAAACAATGCTTACGTCACATACGTCATTAGAAGAGCAACCAATTAGAAGCAGAAGCCTGAAACGCGCTATCAGAGTTTTCGCAAGACATTGAATAAATACAAGTTCCAACGAAGTACAGTTGGACCGCGGTCCCCGGGCTCACCACGCCCCAAGGAAGATCTTCCCTTTGTCTCCATATTAATAACTATGGTTTGTTTCATATCTAACCGGACAAAAAGTCATTGACGCCTGCATACAATGCGCACACTTTTTTCAAACGATACGATAAAACTATAGGAAATTATCGCAAAATACGTAATTTGGCATACCGTAGTAGAAGCCGAGGTGACCGTGTGGCCTTGCCAGATATTTTGGCGTTACAAACTGTACGGTCAGCGTACATAATCTCGAGGCGGGCAGCGCGTGTAACGCAGATTTAACATTTTCGCCGAATATGCGACGCTGCCTGGCTCGGGCGATGATCGCTATTTTATAGTTAGTTACGTCAAGGAACTCGAACAAATAACATTATTATTATAACATTTTTTACTATATTTTTAAACATTTAATAAAACATTATATTTTTAACAATTTCATTTTACCATTTAAATTAACATCCCACATACCACCCTCCAAGGCCACTCGTAGTCTCGGTTAACGTCGCGCGCTACGGGTGTAAATGTTAGGGGCGCATGTTGCACAAACTTTCCAAGAAAAAAAGGTCAACAAACTTTTGTCCGGATTAATATGAAACAAACCATAGTAAAGAATATTAGTATAAGTATAGCAACGCAACGCCTGTGAAGAGTTCTTCTCCACAGAAGACAGCCAAATTGTGAACTCGCTTCGACGTCGAAAAGTGATTTGTAAAATCTTACTTCGAATAAAATATTTGAATTTGACTTTGACTTTATAGTAAGCGTTACCGTTGCTCCTGGCGTGGTGTCCGTGTGAGTGGTTGTCTGTAGCGCGCGGGGACTGGCAGGCGGGCGGCCGCGGCGGGAGCGGCGCGGGCGGCGCTACCGGCTCTATATACAACACATATCGATGTCACTCATCATTATTATTATTATTTATTTGTCGACCTCCAGTTGGCACCGCGTACGACTGGGGGTCCATTTTATTTGCAGGAGACTGTACGTCTGCCTTCGAAGCACAGGGTCGCGGGTACGAATCCCGCCTAGGGCAAACATTGTGTGATGAGCTCATGTGTTTGACTTGTGTCTGAATGCTGTGTATAACAGCTGTCTGACACCCATAGTACAGGCTCTGTCTAGTTTGGGGTCAGATAGCCGTGTGTGAGATGTCCCACACATATTAATTTAATTTATTTCGTTTGAACCAAGGTTTAAGTTAAAAGTTGACTGGAACCTATTCTGATGCCAGGGTTGTTGAGATAGGCTACGATTATCTTCAAAACCACGGAATGTAAAACACTAGAGGAAGTGGCATGTTTTCGGGTGTGCCTAAAGTTTGCGGAGCCCGTAAATATTCAGCGTCATTCTGCGCAAAACGCGTAGTGATCGGTCGTGTCACCAACTGACCTCTACTAGCTAGGCAATCTTTACTATGAGTGTCAGACAGCTGTTATACGCAAACTTTAGGCACACTCGCCTCGCCCACATGTCACTTCCTCTAGTGTTTTTTTTTATTTATTTTACAAAAAATGCAAATTGTTCTAAAAATTTACAAAATAAGACACCCCTTCCAAAACCCCGTAAGTATATGCGAAGAGTGAATGAGGCGCAAACACTCACCACTTAAATTATAAGTAGATGGTTATCATAGTTATCGTATGCAATGAAATGTAATTTTTTTTATTTTAACTTTGGACACTTTTTATCACTTAGTTAAGTCAAATAAAGTTACATTTAGTGGCGAGTATATAGTTATACGGGGTGCCCCTTAAATTGCATAACATAAATATCCCTATTATGAAAATCCATAACAGACTTGCCATAACTTTAAATAGTATAACAATTAGAATCCATAATTCAAAAATACATACCATTATTTAGCATAACTATTAAAATCCATAATTGTATAATCTTTCAAAATCATAAATTTAAGATATTTTGGTAAAAAAGAAGATAAGAGATACAGCATTTTTGGTGATAAAAATAATAATTTAATATAATGTTTACTATGTTTGTCAAATTTATATTTCTTAATTATTATACATACTAACAGTATTCATATTAAAGTTAGGGCTTTTAAATATATGTATTTCAAAATTATGGATTTTAATCGTTATGACATTTATCGATTATTGATTTTCGATATATACATTTTCAATTATGGGTTTTAATATAGACCCGTTAAGATGCGGTGTGTAGTCTCACCGGGGAAGTGGAACTGCGGCTTGTTGTTGGGGGGCGGGGGGTGGGGGGTGTTGGGCGCGCAGAGCGCGGGGGACGAGGGGGTCGAGCTGTTGCACGACGACGTGTTCGACGACGAGTCCGGACACTGCAACACAAACACATATTATAGTATAAATTGAAAATTTTCGTACGCCTAATCGAGTATGAACCGTAAGCACGGATATGAACAGTCCGAATATCTTCAGCGCGTCCGGGGAAAATAATCAGCTCTTTAGTATCATTGGTTCCCGGGGAAAATAAGAAATTTAATAGGAAAATATTTTGAAATATGCAGTGACAAGTTGCAAACATGGCTCGAGGAGCAAATCCAAAAAGAAAATTGTTATTGATTTCACCGCTCATACAACATCTGCTTACGCTTGACATAAAGGCAGCGGAGCGATGCGCGTGCTCTATGTATATTCATTCTCTAAGGTCATACTATACATACATTTTCATGGGTTTTCTCCACAATTTCGTTTTAAACTGGTTTTTCGCCGCGGCTTCGCCCGCGTTACCAGTTTTTCCCGTGAGAATGAGGCATTTTGCCGCGGTAAAAGATAGCCTATGTTACTCAGGGTGAATGTAGCTTTCTAATAGTGAAAGAATTTTTGATATCGGTTAAGAAGTTTTTTAGTTTATTCATTACAAACATACACACACACACCCTTGATCATCATGCCCATGACCATGATCGGTGTAACCCGGTCGAAATATCGCTTAAGGTCAATTTAAACCTAAATCGTGGAGTAAACCCGTGAAAATGTGTGTTAGTGCAATAAACAACCGCGAAAATCTAAGAATGCTCATATAATACTCTACACTAGTGACTCTACGAACAATAACATTAAATTAAAAAAATTAATAACCCCCGTTACTTGATCCTTTCAACAACTAGAAAAGAGCTGTTAATCTTCAAATGGCTGAAGATATTTTCTTGGCTCATAGCTAATAACACTCGATTGTGACACCTTGCATTCAAACAAAAACAACTAGATCAAAATCGGCGCATCCGTTTTGGAGCTACGATGCCACAGACAAACAGAAACACACGTCAAACTTATAACACTCGTCCGTCGGGGGTTAAAAAATAACAAAAAGAGATGAAAGTGACCTCCATGTTTCAAATTTATTATTTAATGTCACACGTCCGTTTATGGGTCACGAATTTACAATGTGGACTAAATTTTTTCCTAGATTTCTTCCTTCCTGGCTAAATCTATGATATATCTATGGTCCAAGAAAACAAGGTCTTACAATTAGACCACGTAACTGACACAAGTCTACGTCATTTTTCCTGTTCATCCTTGTCGAATGCGTGTAATAGACAAGGGTGAACAGCGCAAAATGACGTAGCCTTGTGTCAGTCACGTGGTCTAATTGTTAGACCTTGTTTTCTTGGACCATGGACAGGCTTGTTTCACTCCCAGCTATAGGCAAAGCGCTGCAAGTACATCCACTGCCCGTACGGACGGGCCGGACGATATAATAACCATGAGTCAGAAGAAGTGAGCAATAGCGATAGATGAGATGCAAGAACTGCGGTAGGTATATTGGCGCCCCGCGATCTGAATTGCACTTTATTGTTATAAAATTAAAGCAACATTTAATTTAATTTTTATCCCAAGTCAATCTTCTGCTCTGTATTCTGTGCCATGGATATATCTATATCTGTGCTAACCAGTCCCATGTTTCTTACCGGGTAGGGTTGGTGCGTGGCGTGTTTCCGGGGGGCCCTCAGCGAAGACAGAAACCCCCCCCGCGACCCCGTCACCCCCGACACGTAGTAGCCGCTGCCTGCTAACAACATACACACATTACAGTAACCACTCACTACGCAGCGCACACCAAACAATGTAAAGTAAACAATACAATATTCTTTATTGACACAGTTACAATTTTCATAAGTGTGAAACAATGAGCCAATAGGCGGCCTTATTGCTAAAGTAGCGATTTCTTCCAGGCAACCAAAACATTAAAATCTATGCCATATAAATCAATATCTTACAGCACAGAATTAAACATATAATGGGCCCGATTCTACACATTAAGTTATAACTTATATTTAAAAATCATGTCCCTTTCATATTCTTAAAACGAAAATGGACAGGTGATTGTCAACCTACATTTAAAGACGTCAAACATCGATTTTACGCGTAGTTTAGCAGGCATTTAAAAACATCCCGACTAAATTAAGCAGAATTTTACAGCTGCGCTGCTTATTTTAAATATCATTCATTCAAAATTATATTCATTCATCTCCCATCCCTTTCGATTCCCATATGAATGAAAGAGACCAACAACTAAATTTAGAGATTTTAGCGGTCACGGTAGAATTGAGCCCAATATCAGCTTTCCGCCTCCCGTCCCCTCTACTTGTGTTTTCTTTGTGCCAGCAAACACAAGTACCTATTCTGACACTCATAATAGAAGTTCTGCCTAGTTCGGTGTCAGATGGCAGTGTGTGAGATGTCCCACATTTTTTGTCTGCCTATTTTGTGTCTTCCTTTTGTCATGTTGTGCAAAATTTAATGTTATAATGATTATTCTGTCTGTATTTTATTTTTTACGCTGAATAAATGTTTTTCTATTCTATTCCATGTATATGGGGTGTTAAAAACCCCCACACTAGCAGCGTCGTGCGTCGCGCATACAATTATCCGCGTCTGTCTTTTGTTTCATTCGCCTTGCTGCCTGTGATTGTATGCGCGGTGCTCGACGACGACGATACTTATACCCTTCAGGTAATAACGCCCGTACCCGCCGGCGGGGGCGCGGCCATAATCAAAATCAGAATTGATAATCAGAGACGGAGCCCCTCAGGCGTCGTCTCCTTCACGATGTTTTTCAATATCAACGCGCTAGGCCGTGGTCCGAGGCTCCCTTGAGCGTTGGTATATGACTTTTTTAAGGTAGAGTCTTCCGCTCCCCCGCAAGTCCAGTGAAGCTTGATCCGTCGTACTTTTTCGACTCAAGCATAGGTCAATTAAAAGAAAAAAAGACGATGCTTAAGACGCTGCAAAGACGTGTCTCTCACCATTGTGTATCTTCTCCCTGAAGGCGTGTACGAATTCCGGAGGCAGGCCACACGATGGGGGCACTTTGCTTTCACAGTCCCTGCGACAAACGACATTATATTATAAAGTTTTTGAGTTAATAATAGCTAGATCATTGCATACTAGGTTAAGGCAATGTATTTAAAAAGTATTGAGAAAGGGATGCTAAATTGGTTTGGTCACGTAGGGTCACGGAGGGAATGAGTGAAGAGAGATTGACTAAACAGATTTATAAGGCGAGAGTGGAAGGAAGCGCTGGAAGGGGAAGACCAAAACGAACGTTCCAAAACCAAATCGGGGACGTTCTGACAAAAGGTCGGGTCAAGAGTACTCTAAACCGACGCGCATGTATGAGGAGATGTAATCTAACTATGTCACAGAAGAAAATAATAGTACTAACCCGTACAGAAAGGACACTCACCCCCCCGCGCCGGCACTCGTTCCCCGCCCGATATAGCGCCCCACGCCCCGCACCCCGCAAGCGCCGCGGGACTCCGCCGGTGGTGGAGCGGGTGTTTTACATAGCGCCTAGCGCCATTGACTTGTAGTTGATATTCAGTTGTTATTCAAAAACAAATAGGTTGTCAAAATGCGTTTTCTGTATGAAGTGACCGCCCAGTGACTATGTTTCGTAACACTACTAACCTGTGGCACTTGAATTTGCACTCCTTGCACTTAAGCCCGTTCCCGAAGAGCATTTGCTTGTCGCAGTAGTCGCACGTGGCGATCATGTTGAATGTCTTGGTGAAGCGGTGCGCTATATCGTGGGCCATGCAGCGCCCCACCGGCGTGCGGGGGGTGCCGGGGGGGCCGTGACCCCCCCACACGGGGGACTGCAACAAACAATCGTATCAATACGGAATATGCACGTGACTGGAAAATGAACGATTTTTTTTGTAATCTTTAGTGTTACACAAACAACCATACAATTATTTTTAAAATTAAATATCATACTCATACTAATAATATAAAGAGGAAATATTTGTATTTTTGTGTGTATGTTTGTAATAAATAAACTCAAAAACTAATGAACCGATTTTAAAAACTCTTTCACCATTAGAAAGCTACATTCACCCTGAGTAACATAGGCTACCTTTTACAGCGGGAAAATGCCTTATTCTCACGAGAAAAAGTGTTAATGCAGGCGGAGCCGCGGTGGAAAGCTAGTAGGTTAATAAATCAGATGTTTTATATTTTCACAGACGGCCGCTCTAAGGTGTTAGTAGAGTGGCGCGATACGCGAGAAAAAAGAGATGCAGCCACTTCGTCTTTCAGCTAGCGCCGTGCCATCTGAATTGCACTTTATTGTAACGGAGTTAGGGTTGCTATTTATTTGAATTATGTCGCCAAATGAAGCTTCTGTAGGGACTACTATTTGGTATTCTGCATGGTCTAAGAAAACAAGGTCTTCCATTCGGACCACGTGACAAGCCTACGTCATCTTGCGCTGTTCATCCTCGTCGAATGCGTGTTAGTAGACAAGGATGAACAGCGCAAAATGACGTACCTAGGCTTGTGTCAGTCACGTGGTCCGAATGGAAGACCTTGTTTTCTTAGAGCATGGTATTGTGCGTGCATGGTCCAAGAAAACAAGGTCTAACCGTTAGACCACGTGACTAGCACAATCCTACGTCATTTTGCGCTGTTCATCCTTGTCTATTACACGCATTCGAGAAGGATGAATAGGCAAAATGACGTAGAAATTACGTAGGCTCGTGTCAGTCACGTGGTCTAATGGGGAGACCTTGTTTTCTTAGAGCACGGTATTGTGTGGTGATGTATAAATGCACTCACGTTGTGGTGTGAGACGTTGTTGGCGGGCTTGTGGAGGGGGGTGGAGTCGGACTCGGTGTCGTGCGGAGAGCCGGGCGGCGTGCTCTCCAAAGCACACACGGCCGACGACTGGCTGTTGTCACTGCGACACAAACATATAGAGATAACTGCATTTATAAAGAAACAAAGAAAGAAAGAAGGTAAATACGTTATTTGGCATCTTAACAAAAAAAATGACTGTAGGCCTACTATGTAAGAAGCGACAGGCTCGAGAAGCTGTCAAACGCGACATATTGACAGAACTGCTATGGCTCGAATGTCACTGTCGCGTTTGACAGCTTCTCGACCCTGTCGCTACTTAAATAGTTAAAATCAAAGTCATCATTCAATGGAATTCTGACAGCTGTCAAATTTTGACATTCCAGGTGCCACAAACCTTTATTACGACAATCGTAAATTTATATAATTAAAAACTATGGACTCTGTCGCGTTCTGACATCTCAAACTTTTCGCCTTATTTACTGAATAGATTTGAAAAATTGGGAATAAAGATGTATTATTATTTCTACGTTTTGGTAATATATTAATGATTGCAGCACCAAAGCAAACATACCGTGAAATTAAACTTTGATAAAGTTAATCTTCGAGTCATAGTATATTATGTTTACTTAGACAAGATTTTTAACTTCTTTAGCTATAATTATCTCTTAAGTATAATAGGTAAAAAACATATAAATACCTACAACAAAACAACTGAGAATAGTTTTTTTTCATTTCATTTCTTTTCATTTCTATAGAAAAACTCGTGTACCTTCCGCCGAATGGCAGCGAAAGTAAATTCGTCATATTTGTTAAAAAATGGTAGCTTAGGACCCGTCTTTTTAGGCTTATGCAGCTCCTTCGTAGATTTGTATTCTTTTGTGATATTATATAGGTACACTTGACAAAGCCACGCCAGTCATCTCCGAGGTCTTTTTAGCGCATTCCGTTGCACTCCACTCGACTGCTTTTGGCCAATTTTCGATATTGTATTAATAAAGGTTCAAAATAACAGATTTTTCTTGAACCGAAAAGGCACCCCGAGGACGCTTCTTTCTGGGTGAAAGAAAGTCCACATCTTGTGTAGGGTCAGAAGAGACCATTTCACTTGACGGACCAGGTTGTGGATCCATCGTTTCTTACCAAAAAGAAAACACAAAATAACAAAACAACACAGATAACATGACATGACGTAGCATTTTCGTTTTTTTTTTACTATGGACAAAGAGGTTTCATACATCTGAAATGATACCATTACTAAAATAAATTAAATGTCGTGCAAAACGTAACTCAGTTAATTTGTTTAGTTTAAAATTAAATAGCCATGTTATTATATCACACATGTGGATGCCCTATATTTTCTCATTGAAAATCTGAAAATAAGTAACGTATCTATTTGATTTTACTACAATGTGTTGGGACAGATTTTTAATTGGCAACATATTATGAAATGTCAGGATTCCATTGAATGATGACTTTGATTTTAGTAGGCCTACAGATTGTGTTTATTGCCATTACGCCCGATACCAAATAGGGTTGCCAGCTCAGATAATTCTGCAGCCACCAAGCCGAGGCGACTGCAACGCTGATTTTCAGCATAAAAACAATGTTTACAATATGTGTATCCTATTTTAGGGTACAGTCAAGCACCGCGAGTCCGGTGAAACTTGATTCGTCGTACATTTTCGACTCAAGCATAGGTCAAAAAATTCCCACGGGAAAAATAGTGAAAGCGGGCGGAGTTGGCACAAAGATAGAATAGACCTTGTGGAAGAACATAGGCTAACTTTTACCGCGGGAAAATTCCTCATTCCCACGGAAAAAACTATTAACACGGGCGGCGCCGCACCGGGAAGGTAGTTACTATAAAAGTAAAGCCAGACCAAAGAAAAAAAACCCACTCTGGGGAAGCTACATGAATATTTTTGTGTTTCTGGCATGGTCTAACAAAACAAGGTCTTCCATTCGAACCACGTAACTGACACAAGCCTACGTCATCTTGCGCTGTTCATCCTAGTTGGGTCGTTATACGCCAACACCAATATTTTTCGGATTAAAGGATGAGCCTTGGCACACTTGTGCTGGACTAGTGTGGAAAACGCCCTAGCTAGTGGGAGTCAGCGGATTACACCTCGATAGGGGGAGGGGGCGGGGGTGAAATTTTCTTACTCCGCGCGTACTGTAACTCGTCTTAACTGCTAACTTATAGCTACTAGGGCAAGTTTGGTATCGTTTTCAGCATCCTTGTCGCATGTGTGTTAATAGACTAGGATGAACAGCGCAAAATAACGACGTAGGCTTGTGTCAGTCACGTGGTCAGAATGAAAGACCTTGTTTTCTTAGACCATTGTTTATGGCAACAATTTCCCTTGTAAAATTAGTTCCATTGAAATTCCGCAATATGGCGAGGTTTTTAATGTTTCTGGTCGGTGTTCAGTGGTGTGTGTTACCTGAAGTCGGAGGCGTCGGGCCTTAATGAGAGCTGCGACTCGTGCGACACCGACTTGGTGAGCCCCACCGGGACCGCCATCAGCGCCGGCTTGCGCGCCGACACCGGCGTCGGCGGGGATTTGCCGCCACCTACACAAATTACTATTATTTAAATTATGGGCTGGGCACATTGCACGTAGAACCGACGGCCGTTGGGGCAGAAAGGTTCTTGAATGGCGACCGCGCGCCGGAAGACGTAGTGTGGGCAGGCCCCCCACGAGGTGGACCGACGATCTGGTGAGGGCCGCGGTTTGCCGCTGGATGCGGGCAGCGCAGGACCGATCATTGTGGAGATCCTTGGGGGAGGCAGCAGTCCAGCAGTGGACGTCTACAGGCTGAGATGATGATGATGATGATGACACAAATTACAACATACTGTAGACACATTGGAATATACTTTGGGGTAGAGCAGCCTTTCCCAAAGTGGGAGATAAAGGGGGGCGATAAGAGACCCAGAAGTATTCCTACTGCGCTCAGATTTCAAGTAAACTCTTGCGGGTTATAGTAAAAGTCTCGTTTAGAACTAATGTTTATTCCCCACTAATATAATAGCTCACAATAATTAATTAATTTAATTTGAAGTTATAGTGGTTTTTAAGTAAGTGGAAAAATGGGGGCACTAAAAAATATATTCTCAAAGTGGGCTACTGCTACTTATTTTGTCAGTTGGGAACCCCTGGGGTAGAGCCATCCGCAAGCTTGACACGTCGAATTTTTGCGACACAAGCATAGCTCAGTAGACAAAATAAGTAGGGTAGAGCCATCCGCAAGCTTTACACTTCGAATTTTTGCGACACAAGCATAGCTCAATAAAAAAAGAGAGGATGTGTGTATGTGTATGTGTGTGTTACCTCTCTTGTGGCTGGTGGTAGGCGTGTCGGTGGGCACGGAGGCGCGCGGCAGGCGGGTGCGGGGCCGCGGGGAGCCCCGCCCGTGCCGCTCCCACGAGTCCCAGTACAGCTGCATCTCAGCCGCGGCCTCCCCGCGCGCTAACGCCTCTGCGACAATATAAACATTAATATATGTCAGATAATAAGTCAACTTTTAAAAAGCGAAAACTAATTTCTAAGTAAAATAGATGTAAGTAAATCAGACACTGTCACAATAATTCCATACTTTATTTATAAACGTTGTTCAAGATACACAATATCTTTGTCTCTTATAGACCTTTAAATATCGGAGGAACAGAGCATTGTTTAATTTCAAGCAACGTTTACGAATAAGGGAGTAAATTTGGTGCCTGCAGACCAGGATTATGTATTTTGATGGTCAGCTTTAACCAGCTCGATAGTCATACCAGTGTAAGCCCGTAGCCGCTGCATGGCTCGGATCAGGCGCCGGTTCTCCTCGTCCCGGGCTGAAGACAACAGGTTCCGAAGCTCGTAGTCTGACCGCTCGCGGAGCGCCTCCAGGGAAGGCACGCGCGAACATATTGCCTGCAAAACAAACACATGTTTACAATAAATACTACAGCCTCTTACAGTCCACACCTGGACTTAGAGAAAGGTAAAATTTGAAATAAGATTATATTTTTATTTGAATAAAAATAAAAATATTTTGTTAAAAATTAATCAGGAAAATGGTTATCTTGTCTCAATTGATGTATCGGAAAATGGTTATCTTGTCACAATTAATGTATTATTGCGGGGGCTACGCCTGCCTGGCTAGACGGGTTGTTGAGGTCCATTTGGTTGGATAGGTGGAGTCGCAGAGGCTGTTGGGTTCGAATCCCGGTAGGGCAATCATCGAACAAATATCTCTCTGACACGTTCCGCAGTTTCGTTAGGTTATTGCAGGCTAAATCACCTGATCGTCCTAAGCAGCAGGGTAAGTGAGGTAGGTTAGCCTCAAAACCACGCGATAAGCAAGCAACCCGTACCTCTATGGACTCCGGACTCAAGCCCACGACCCTCAGCCACTGCGCCAGCCGCGGCACGTTAGCCAGCTCCTTCTGCAGCTCGTCTCCGAAGCGAGCTTTGATCACCAGCTGCCGAGAGAAGTGCTTCACCAGTTTGCCCTGGAACAATTCAATTTATTTGTAAAAACAAAACCTACAATATTGGTTATACACCCTGGACACTCCAAACAACGAACACGATTTGAAATTTTATAAAACAACAGCCAGACGTCAGAAAATCAAAGGAAAATAGTCTTTAATGCTTCATGGAGTACTACCGGCACCACACGGCCGTGTCCGGAGGCGCTAGCGGGGTGCGGGGCGTGGGGGCTGCCGATAGCTTGAAGCATTGTGACAATAGATTATGTCACATATATTGTCAAATTAGTTATTCACCATAAGATTTTTAAAACTGTATGAAGACGGAAGTTAAAAAGCTTTACACAAACCAAAGTTAGCTCTCATCTCTGATCAATATAGGTCTAATATTAATGATCCAATTTTCATATTTATATTTTATTATGTTTAATGATTCTATTATAACAAAGGAAAACAATGTGAGGAAGGAAAGGGAAACCTGCACGCACACACCTGGAAAGAAAATAAAACAATATGCGAGGTCAACTAACCCACACTACGGTCTCTTTACTTTTTGATTGGCTATACAATGAAAATAAAATTTTGCTCTTAGGGACACCTCGGAACGATATGAAATAATGACTCATTAGCAAAGTTTATTGTTTTACATACCACTGGCCAGCTAATTGTTTTATTATGGCAACAGTTGTGAATATGTATTTGTAAATAAACTTTTATCAAGTGGGTAATAATAGGTCAATGCCTAGAGTTTGTTGCCTTTCAAGTTTCAGGTTTCAATTATTATTAAGATATAAGAAATTTACAATATTTACGCCATTTAGATTACTAATTGAATAATTTTCAAATTCTTCAACTCTCTTATCAGTATTTATGTCTCTTAATTGATTTTTCTCTTTATTTAGAAATCAGACGCCGTTTATTTAATGCCGCGACAAATTGACTGATAGTTTCCAAATGTTTCTGTACATGATGCTTTTGTGTCAAAGTAATAATAGCAGCATGCTCTACAGCTGTTTTCAAAGAAAAAATACAGTATATCATTCAATGCTATTCAGCTATTTCAGTGTGGACTTAGTGCAATAATTTGATGATTTTAATTTCTGTCTTCAATAAAATCATTTGTGATCACTTAAAATCACCAACCAACTGCCTTATGGCATGCTGCTCTTTGAGAAGATGAATGCATCTACAATTTGTCTTAGGTATATTGCAAAGTGCGGGGCGTTTGTAAACTGACGGCGCTGTTTTTAATCTGCCTAATCAAATAATTTGCAGAAGATCCTTCGGCTGCCTACTGAATCGAGGTTTCGAAACTGGTTCCATACGAGGCTTTTTGCTGAATTTGACAGCTGCGCTTATTGTAAATATCATTCATTCAAAATTAAATTCATATATCTCCCATCCTTTTCGTTTCTCATATGAATGAAAGTGACCAACAACTTAAATTTAGAGATTTTTGCGGCCACGCCGGAATTGAGCCCAATATCAGTTCAATCCCACTTCAGATTCACGTCACAGGCTATGATGATCAGATCACATTTGAATTGAATCACTTGACTCATACAGTATACTATTTCATTGTTTGTCTGTCTGATTATGTTGTGGGCAGTCACTGACGTAAATGGTGACTTGACTAGATACTATGTGATAGCAATATTTTTTCATATCTGACTTATGACTAACACTTTTACTTTTTCTATAGTGTAATGAAATTAAACAAGAGCCTAAAAATACATTGGACCTAATTTAACAACATTTGGATTAGAATCAATCACAGTTTTTTAAATAAAAAAAAATTATGATATTTCCAAGGGTTTGGATTCTTAATGGTAGATCCCATTAAATATTATTTTGTACTTTTTCATAGTCTGATTCCAATATTGCCGACTAGATCGGTAATTAATCTAAAAAAATATAGTGAAAGTTGAATGTCATATAGGACTTTCAAAGGCGACTATTATAGTTGATTCATTGATTGATGCAGGGTTTGTGCTTTAAAGTAGATAAATAAATTTGATTTCACAAGTCAAACAATTACAAAACAACAAAAAGTCAAACAAAACAGTAATATGTAACCTAGAATTAAAGCTATATAATAAAAAAATGTAGTTACCACATAAGATCTAAAAAAACAAGGTACATTGTGGAATATTTAGTAAAATTGTTAAATGATTAGAAAATAATTTATTGTGAAAACAATACATATACCTATATAAAAATACAATACATTAACTTTAGAAAGAAATTAAATTTATTACCATGGCAGAGTTATGTATAATAATAAAACTGCACCCCCGGTCAACATCTTAGATAGTTTTGACTATGGCAAAATACCTCATTCCTACGGGAAACTGCATGGAAAAGTAAAAAAACTAGGTGGGCGTATAGATAGTCTTTAAATAAATAGATATAATTCTAATGGAATTAAAATTTCACTTTACCTAATATTATGCAATTGAACAAAATATTCTAAAAATGTTCAATCTCTTTCCAAAACAAGAAACAAGATTAGAACCTGCCTCTAGTGAGAAGGACAAACATTAATAATATCATTACCGGCGCACAATCAAGTTGGAAACAGAGATCACTTGTCTAATCTTATCTCAGAAACAAGTAGGCCAGTAAATTCCTTGATATTGATCAAATACTAACATCATCACTTTCTCTAGAAGAATTCAGTCATTCTCACCAGAAGCAGACATGCATTGCCATTATCATAAATTAAGTAAAAAACTCGTGTTTAGATAGACTAAAGGAATTGTGAATAGAAAAAAAAGGGAAAGTGGTATATTTTGAATTTGGTTATTTTTAATGTTGGTTTGTGTACTTCAGTAATGAATACGTGGAAAACACACTCAAGGTGAAAAAGAGCTGAGGGAGAGTAGCAACGGCATTGAACTATTCTACAGGGTCCTTGAGCCAGCCTTGAGTCCCAGGGACTAGACACTTTCAAGGGCATGTTTCCCTACTCGTATTGATGAGCGCGGAAGGTTAGCCACCCTACCTCCAGGGTCCGGATCTCCTGCTGCGTCAGCTCGGCGCTCGTGGCGCATTGCGTCCGCAAACCCTCGAGTCTATCGGCAGAAACGTCGATCATTGACTGGATAGTCTCTATCATTTCAATCGCATCACGAGCTCTCTTTATTTCGTTTTCGCTCTCTGCATCCATTACAAATATCACAGCACTAGACACGTTCCACTAATCACTACTTATACGTAAAAACACTCTATTCATTTTATAAAAATGAATTTACAAAACATTGCAGATAGTATTTTATTGCCGATACAGCAGCCATATCCGTCCGTCCCGTCCGTAGAAAATCTATATTCTACTCTATGGTCTTCTGTCTGTCTTGTCTTGCATAGACAAATTCTGACAGTTCTTTTTAGTAGTATGATTATACCACAATAGATGGCGCTGGTATCAAAATGATTGATCAATCAATTATTTTACCGTTCGTTTTGTCTGGCAATCCCAATTTTTTTCTTTCAGTTGGCACACCTGTGAAAATGACATTTGCAAAATGTTTTTTTTAGTCTATGACTTTTATCAATGAAGTGAGGACGTTTGTTGTGAGATTTGTTTCCTATTATTTCGCCTTCCGTCGTTAATTAATTATGTGTAATGTAATTAATTAGATAGAAAACAAATCTTTTTTACTTTACACTAGATAGTGCTCGAGGTTTTTTTTTCTAAGTGTCTAGATGTAGATAATTGTAGAATGTCTCTCGAGCGTGTACTGTTTCCTGTGTTCTGCCTTCTGAAAGGTATTATTTGTTGTTGTATAATCGCGTGGAGTTGCGGCTGTTTGTTGATTGTTGTTTTTGTTGTAGTGTTTGCTTGGGTGGTGTGTGAGGAGGTGGAGATCAGACAGTTGACGGCCGATAAAGGCACGAATGTGACTCTGCCTTGCGGGGGCCTTCTCAGGCTGCCTACTCCGAGCGTGCAATGGGTCCATCGCGGCAACAAAACTCACCATGAAGTCCTGGTAAGTCCTTGAAAGTATTGTTAATCTTATTGGAATTTTAAATGAATATTAATTTCATAATTGATTGTAAACAAGGTGTAGAGAATTGTTATTTAAAATGAAACATGGAGTTTCTTTTTCTTCTGTAAGTATTTATTTGATCAGGGAATTACAATTACAGTATAATTAAACAAAATTTACATTAATATTATTCCAGGCTAGGCAAAATAATGCTAATCTTATTTATTTTATAAACGCAAACATTCCTTGTATATTATATAATGTAAAAAAAAAAATTATATTACGTTACGGCCTGTGGCCTATGCTTAAATTATAAGACCATTTATTGTGAAGATGGCCTTTGTCCGGCAGTCAAAGTCTATTAATTTAAAGTTATAATACTAATCTATTATTTGATATCAATAGGAAATAAAATTGACTATTGCATCTCTCAATATTTCAAAGCAAAATCTCATTTTGACCAACAGAGTTTATTAGCTTCTACAATCTACAATAACTATTTCACATTTATACATGAATATACTTTATCTGTAAAATTTTCCGTACATAGTATCAAGTCATGAATAAACACTTGTTTAAATACAATCTATTCAGAAATTTCATGTATTGAAAACAAGGTTTTGTTTCTCAATATTTAAAAATTATGACATATACACAATACTATACAATAATACATTATTGAAAAACAGAATAAAAAAAAACATATTTTGGTAAACCTGGACAGCAAATTAAAATACTTGCTTTAAGCACACAAGATTCTTTTGTTCTTATTTAAAATTATTATCATAAAATTAGTTCTATTCTATGCAGCCATTACGGTCAGTGTTGATCGGAATCTCAGCAAGGTCATGGATCGCAATAGATTTGAAAGTATCTAGGTAATATGTGATCCAATGTAGCGATCAGTCAATGCAACACATTACAGTCAATCTAGCTAGATGAAGATCACTGATCAATCACAATCATCAGAACTCTAAGAAGGTGCTGGCTGCCATAAAATGGGTCGTTCGGCAACTCGTCCCATTCGTAGTTCCAGTCCAGAAAGTTCGTTTTCCCAATGGGACGAGTTTGTTTTGGGACGAGTTGCCGAACGACCCCATAAAATCGCTGGCAACGAATCTTACGCTCATCAATTTCGTATCTCAAGCTGCTCCAAGCTAACCTCAATTAATTCGACCGAACCACAATTTAATCCCATCAAATGGTCACTATACTATAATTGCCATAAATCATTGCCACCATTGTAGTGGGAGATGTTAGTGAGTAAAGTATAAATACTTTATTGCTTTATGTACCTACTTTTATCCGATACCCACATACCCATAAAAAGAGTTAGGTTGGTCCAATTCTATGTATAAACCGATGAATACATAGCTCATCATCATTTTAGCCAGTAGACGTCCACTGCTGGACAAAGGCCTCCCCCAAGGATCTCCACAACGATCGGTCCCGGGCTGCCCGCATCCAGCGGCTTCCCGCGACCCTCACTAGATCGTCAGTCCGCCTTGTAGAAGGCCTGCCCACGCTTCGTCTTCCGGCGCACAGCTATCATGACCTACTTTCTTTTAACTTGATATAGCATGGACGCGTTTTTCTCGTCATCTTTTCTTTTTTTAATAGAAAGTCTTTTTTTGACAATATGATCATCCGATATCGACTCCCGCCTCCTATTTCTCCTGTATAAAGTTTCTGTTAATGACACTTTTTTGTTGGCCAAGTTTCACTGCCGTTCAGCAACGCTGGTTCTTCGCCGTTCTGTTTACTTTGCCTTTTGTTTTAACGGGCATTTTTGCATCGCATAAGACTACTGTAAGTGCCCGCCATTGACATCAACCCACCCTAGAAATGGTTTACTCTGACAAGCTAGTCATACCAATGCATCGGGGCGGTTTAAGGGATCTCGGACCTTGTCCTAGCTAGCGCATTGATATTGAAAACATCGTGAAGGAGACGTCTGCCTCTATAAAGTCTAAACTATATTGAATTGGGACATCAGCGACAAATAACAAAATTAAGATCAAAAAACACTTCGATATATTTACCAGTTTGTCCTAGTCCTAAGCGCGAAATTGCCACGACTACAAATGGAGACATTGTCCAATTGGATCTTCTGTCCGTTTTCGCCCACAGCGCAATTAACTACCGCCCAGCTGGTTTCGCTGCAAGGGAGTTCTCTACATTCGTGTCCGTTTGCTATCCATCGCCGCGTTATTTGCCGTATGCACCACAACTACGTTTGGATTCTACGAAATGTATTCTGTATCTGAAAAGATTGGAGTATACGGAAGACTGAACTAACTGAACGAAAAGGTCATTCTGATTGAGAAGAAAACGGAAACAATTTCTCTGAAGAACTTTTTTGTTGATAACAATAAACTGAAAAGTAAAACAAATAATAGGTAAATAAATAACACAAACCAATGGAAAACAAAAGAACAGATTACTGATGGGAGACTTATAGATGGGATGCGTAATTAATAGCGTTGGAAATCGCTTGCAGTGTAATTAAATCGTCGCACGAATTAGTTTCAAGCAGATGGGAATAATTAAAACGTGTACCAGTTCCATACTAACCTATTTAATCTGCAAGTCCGGTGAAGCTTGATTGGTCGTATCTTTTCGACACAAGCATAGGTCAATTTAAAAAAACCTATTTATTCCTTAAATTTCATATCTGTGTTTACATGAGCTTGGGAAGTTGACCTTTTGGGAAGTTGACCTTTTGGGAAGTTGACCTTTTGGGAAGTTGACCTTTTGGAAAGTTGACCTTTTGGGAAGTTGACCTTTTGGGAAGTTGTCCTTTTGGGAAGTTGACCTTTTGGGAAGTGGACCTTATGAGCCGAAAGGCTTCGGTGACGCAGTGGTTACTTTTCATTCGAAAGGCGACAATTTGTCCCTGTCCATCGAATTCCCGCTAAGTATTTTTTTTTTTCTAATTTCTCTTTTGGCGAAGTAAAATATCGGATACACATACATCCTCGAGAATTTACTAGACACCAAGCTCTTCAGAATGTTGAAAACAACAAAATACTCGACGCCCAAAAATATTTTTTATCATCATATTACAACAAACTTCTAGTCAAATCCCTTTTTTCTTCAAGTTTGTCATCAGTTCACAAATTAGGAAACAGCATATCTTATTCTAAGTCATAAAAATACAAGACAGAAGCACACAGAAATGCAATTTTCCACAATTGAGTCCCCTCGCGAATAACAAATGAGACGACTGTGTCGCCAAATGAATACCAGTTATAACCGGAACATACCGTTGCTTTACTGGTGTACTCACAGCAAAAAAAATTCCTTCAGCAAATGTATATGAGAATTATGAGATACACATTGTATGTAACTAATACGCCCGTATCTGCGCCCAAATAGTTTTTTACTTTTCTGTAGGAATAAGATCTTTCGAAAGCGGAGCAAGCTTACAAGCGGAATATATTAACATTTATTTATAGCCTTACAACGAAAAGCTAATTATGCGTTAAACGTGTGTCTGAAAATTCTGCAAGACACTTTTATTAAGGGCAGTCATTGATTGAAATTGGGTTCGATTGATTCAAAATATTTCCATGCGTAGATGCGCTACAGATCTAATTTCAAAAAAGTCTAATACGAGTATGAAAAATTTTGTAGACTTTTTTATAGTAAGACCGTAATTTTGCCTCAAATTATTTTTTACGATGTCCCAAATTTTTGTTATTTATTATTATTCTTCAATCAAAATATTTATTTCTGATACACAGATTATTAAAAAAACAGAAAAGCTGATAGGAGCAGGTTGTCAGAGAAGCAGTTATTTGTGAATGCGACTATTTCTCATTTAGCCAGTGTTATGCATGGTAGACTCAAGTCCCTCGGTGTAGGTAGACGTTAAGTAAGTTAATAATATAGGCCAATAACACAAAAACCTTATATCCGAAACGAACAACAACCGTCTCGTTGGCCCCGATAATAAATTTTAAAGCATTTTGACGTAAAAACCGCGATACATTTTCCAGCTGAATGGGTGCATTCGCCCCGCGGCACGCCGGATATTAAACTGTATAACATCCTGTATATGTCGTAGGATAATTTGATACTTCGAATCTTCGCGAAAATCCTAGGGGTTTTGCGAAAACGCGGATAATTAGACATAGGCGAAAAATTATCAAATCTTACTGGAGAAAGTCAGGATTTTTGCGAAAATACTCGTTACTATAGCAATATTGCGAAACGAAACGCTGGCTGTTATGAATTAAGAACGCTGATTGGTCGGTCAGCGCGTTCAATAAGAGATCGTCTCTGATTGGTTGACGTCTTAAATGTCAATCATTTGTTGCCGCACGTTATTTGTTTACGTTTGTGTCTGAGTTAAATTGCAGAAGTGTTTTGTTTTTTATCGTAAACTAGCGACCCGCCCCGGCTCCGCACGGGAAAATGGTTATTGTGGGTTATCCTTCAGTATATTATGCATGTATTATACATATAAACCTTCCTCTTGAATCACTCTATCTATAAAAAAAAACCGCATCAAAATCCGTTGCGTAGTTTTAAAGATTTAAGCGTACAAAGGGACATAGGGACATAGGGACATAGGGACATAGGGACAGAGAAAGCGACTTTATTTTATACTATGTAGTGATAGTGTACCTACTTGTCGTAAATAGTGTACCTACTTGGACTTGAATATAGTGGTAAATAAAAGTGCTACACGGATGTACTGTCATATATCATAAAAGTCTTAGTCAACCACTCAACAACAACAATGCTTTCGAGATTGGTTTAGCGGTGTTTTGTTTGTCATTGTGTTAAAAGTGGACTATAAAATTTGACTTGAACTAAAAAAGGGTGTGAATAGGAGGTTTGGTTTTCATATAATTATGACAGATTCGACAGAGAATGATGTTCAACCTTCAGCAGAATTGGAGAATTTGGAGGTTATCTCCGATAAAGACAAATTTAACATAGAGCTAAGAAAGTTTTACGATAATAGAGTTGACGGTACAACTAAACCAGAATGGACTAAAGAACGCGTAAATGCTGTAATAAATTCAATTGAACAATTTAACACTGCGAGTGTACTTAAGCAACCAAAAACACAACAACAGTATAGAAATGCAAAAAAATACGACGTGATGAGTGTAGGTGAAGAAAAACTTCTGATACTGAGAAGAAAGGATCTTAACTCTCCTGTTGTACAAGTACCTTCAACAGATATGTACTATGATATTCTTCTGCAGGCGCACATATCAACTGGGCATGGAGGACGCGACAAACTGATATATAACCTAAAGCAACAATATATGATACCGGTACCGATTATGATATTGTTCCTCAACTTGTGTAAGATCTGTCTGAATAAAAAAAGTTGCCCAAAAACAGGAATTGTTGTACGCCCCATAATTTCTCAAGACTTTAACAAACGTGGGCAGGTAGATTTAATTGATCTCCAGTCAACTCCTAGCCACAATTACAAATGGATTTTAAACTATCAAGACCACCTCACTAAGTTCTGCTTTCTCAGACCTTTAACCAGTAAAAAAGCAACTGAAGTAGCCATGGCTCTTTTAAAAATATTCTTAGAAGTGGGTGCGCCAATGATTTTACAGAGTGATAATGGCAAGGAATTTACTGCCAGCATAATAAAAGAGCTAATCACATTGTGGCCTGCATGCAAGATAGTGAACGGACGTCCCCGACATCCTCAAAGTCAAGGTTTGTTTGCAAGTTTTGCACTATCCCGCTTACCGCTATGCATTTTTCTTTCACCCAAAAGTTGCCTGGTAGAGATTGCTACCTTAGCAATAAGGCCACCTATGTTGTTCTGTCTTTTGTTGTTATCTGTTGTTTTGTTTTTTTTTTTATGTGCAATAAAGTATTTTTCTCTTTTTTAGGTTCGGTAGAAAGGTGCAATCAGGATGTTGAGAACATGTTGCGTTCCTGGATGTCCGACAATAACTCAACTGAATGGTCACTGGGATGCTATTTCGTTCAGTTCCAGAAAAATTCTTCGCATCATCGCACAATAGGACGTTCACCATACAAAGCCTTGTTTGGTCACGATCCTGTAATTGGCCTGTCTTCAACTTATTTGCCTAGAGATACATTGTCAAAATTAGAAAATGAAGAAGACTTACAACAGGTGTTAATTAATGAAAATCCTCCTCGCACTGAAGATATTCAAGACGAGCGAAATGCAGGTTGTATAAATGAATCCAAAGTTGAAAATGCAATCCTTTCTTATGAGCAGCTTTCTAACGAAACCACAAATCAGTATGTTTCCACTGATCAAAAAATGACTACCCGAACACAAACTTCAACACAATCTACCCCTCTTTCATCTATGACACAATATAAAAAAGAAGAAATGACTATCGATCTGAGTAATAAAGCGAACAAATTTGTAGTGGCCGCTGATTCTGCAAATAACATTACAGTTTTAGAAGATGTAATAATTGTCCCAGCAAGTACAACAAAAACGATCTATCTTGATAACAATATCGCTATAAATGACACAAATTCCCACACAAATGTACAACAACAGCATTCCAATAATATTGTTGCTACTGAAGTTAAATGTTGTATTTGCCAAATTACCACATCCGATTCACTCAAATGTTCAAAATGCCAACAAGTGATTCACGGCGCATGTGGAGTGTCTGAAGTTAGAGAAGGTAGTAGTTCTTCTAATGTTAAATGTAATTTATGCTGGCAAGAAGATTCCATTAAGAAAGAAAGAACAAGTTCGCATGAAAATTTAAAAAGAGCAGCTGCGACTATGTGTACTACATCCAACAAAAAATTTAAAGAAATAGATGTAGGTGCTACAATTTTGGTTGATGTTCCGAAGTACGATCGTGCACCCTTAGATAACAAAAACATTACAGGACGAGTAATTGATAAGAAGAATGGTTTGTTTCAAGTTGGTACCTCCGTTGGTATAATTAAAGATTGGCTACCAAGAAACGCACTTCAAATATCTCCAGGAGCTCAATTTACAGGCCCCGTTCCCGAGATAATATTACCTATTCGTGGTATTTCCTCACAACTATCACCATTCGGCGGACAAGGGTTTAAGCAATGTCATTGCAAGAAATCAAGCAAACAATGTTCCTCAAATAAGTGTGCTTGTAAAAAGCACGGTTTGCTTTGTAATTCGAAATGTCATAAATCTTTGAATTGTTGTAACAAGTAAAGTCTTATAATAATTTCATATTACTATTTACTAAACGCAGCTGTGCTTGCATTGCAACTCCAATGTTACAGGTCCATGCTACTCAGCGTAAGTTTCACATTAGTGACGTATTTAATTATCTTTTGTTCTGTGATTATTCGCTTTTCAAATTTTTTTCTAGTTATCTTTTAATTTTTGCTTACTATTAACAAAATAAAAATAAATATATATATTAAGCATTATGTCATGTTATAAATACATAATTGTGTTTAGGTCTTTGAATAAGTCTATTTTTTCCTATTTTTGCTAATTCAATAATAATTTGTTGTAGTTATTTTGTTCACTATAAGTGAACCAGAATGTGATAATAATTTTGCCTCAATTTATCTTAAGTTTAGCTGTATAAGAGAAGAGAAGGCTGATTAATGAGTGATTTTATCTCAAGACTTTAATTCACAAGACTGATCAATTCCATTGTTGCACTATTTAACTAATTGTTTACCTAACCAGCCCCTCTAACATGCCCGGTCTACGCGTGACAGACATAATTTTGTCGTGCGTATTCTCTTATACTATTGAAGGATATTTCAATATGGCGGGTTTCTAGCGCGATAAACTTTTGTCTTAGCACTGCATGTTATGGGAGCAATTTCATCCAATTTACTGATTATGGATTACACCCTAAAATTGGATCAGTTTTTTTTACTACGACTGAGATCTCCTATTGTCTGTAGAAAACAACATACATACTAAAATTTTCAATAAAAAGTTTATAAAAATCAATTTAGTGATTTTCCTTTCTCACCTATTCTAAACTTTCATAACTCTATGATACATTACTTGAAGTTCATCATCGGCAAACTAGGAACCAATCAGAAGTCAGCCAGCAAAATTGTAGCCAATCAGTGTTGAGCACATCAAATCTTACTAGAACGACGAGTATTTTCGCAAAAATCATGACTTTGTCCAGTACGATTTGATAATTATTCGCCTATGTCTAATTATCCGCGTTTTCGCAAAACCCCTAGAATTTTCGCGAAGATTCGATTTATCAAATCATCCTACGACATATACAAGCCGTTACATCCTGTATATAAAACACTTAATATACTTGTTATATAGCTCTAACATACAAGTCACTCTACATTGTACAGTATTTATTTTGAATTGTTAAAAGTCTGTTAAAATATGCACTACCTACTTTTTGTTCATAAACACTTAATATACTTGTTATATAGCTCTAACATACAAGTCACTCTACATTGTACAGTATTTATTTTGAATTGTTAAAAGTCTGTTAAAATATGCACTACCTACTTTTTGTTGTCCGCCCGCGTTGTTTTTAGACTTTTCCCGCGGTAAAAAGTAGCCTGCAGTGTGACCTGATTTGAAATAAAAATTCTGCTAGCTGCTCATCCAAATTCTGCTAAAATCTGCTGTTCTTTTTAATCTATTTTTTACTTATTTTATGATAATTTTGCTCGTACTCTAACTTTCTTTCTCTGCTAACTTTTCAGATATGCGACACAATCTGCTAGAACATAATGTATATGGCATCTAATTCTGTAATGACTTATTATCCCAATGTAAAAAGTTAATTACAAACCTGTTACAAAAAGTTCAATACAAACAAAGTGTCCTGACAATAAAAACATTAAAAAATTATTATCCAATCGGTGCAATTGTTCTGAAGTGATGTGCATTTCGGTATTTTTGGCGATTCTATAAAATAGATCTATTGGTTTTTTTAACTGACCTATGCTTGTGTCACCGGACTTGCGGGGGAGCGGATAGCTCTACCCCAAAGTCATGTACCAACGCGGTGTAGGGGTGGCTCAAGGGAGCGTCTTTGTCATGTCATATGATCAAGTCGGGCGATCGAAACAGCTTTAGTTTTCCGCTCGGTCAGCAGCGGCTTATATCCTGAACGTATTGCAAGGGGACTTGTGCACTCGCCTGTACTAATTGCAGGGGATTCCGACTTGGGAATAATTGGATGTTTCCGAGAATAAGAGGCTTACTGGATCGAAGAGGGGTGAATATGGGTCGAGAGGGAATTTTAACAAGGTATAATAATAATAACTGAAAATGTTTCCTCACGGCATTTTATTTAGAAATCTGTGTTTAACAGTGGTGCGTCTGCTCCCCCTATACATTAGTAATTATAACGCAAATATTACATTATCCTTATAAATGTCAAAGTTTGAATGTTTGGTACTCAATCACGCAGAAATGGCAAAACGGATTGGAATGTTTGGTATTTAGGTAGCTTTTATATAGATTCGTATACTTGGGATCGTTGTTTACAGGGATGGAAAACACGAAAGTGACATTTAAAAGAGAGTGAATGCTGGTAACATGGTGAACGGGGCGCTGTGCGCCTTTATTAACAGTCAGAAGGTGTTTAAAAGGCACGTCTGGCTGTTCATAGGGACTCTAATGTATGGGAGCGACAGATGGGTATGGCAGAAAAAACATGAAATTGGAATATGTGCTGTAGAAATGAGAGCATTGAGAGCTATTGAGAGGTATGATTGGCGTAAATTTGTGTGATAGGATTAGGAACAGTGTGATTGTGAGAATGAGTGATAAGAGATTGACTATACAGATTTATATGGCGAGAGTGGAAGGAAGTGTTGGAAGGGGAAGACCAAGACGAACGTTTCAAAATCAAATCGGGGACGTTCTGACAAAAGGTCGGGTCAGGAGTACTCTAAACCGACGAACATGCATGAGGAGATTAATGAATGTGGATGAAGCAAAAGAAGTGTCTGGACGTAGCAAGTAGAAGGAAGTGGCCTCTGCTGCCTACCCCTCCGGGAAAGAGGCGTGACTGTATGTATGTATGTATGAAACATGGATACTTTTTATTCCTGATAAATGTGATGAGGGCTAAGCCGCATGGCGGATATATAGTTATATTAGGTAATTATTATGTGCTTATTCGAAGGTTCTAGTTGAATTATTTTGGGGAGGCCGCCATATTGGATTTGTAATGACGTTTCTTAGTTAGTCATGTATTGTCATCAGAACACAGAGCGTGTGCAAACTTTCATCCTAATCGAAGACCGGGAAGTGGGTCAAATTAAGATTCTAAGATTTTCTTACATACATAGTTACTTTCAAGTGAAGCTAATATAAAGCGATTTTTTTTTTTTTTTTTAATTGACCTATGCTTGTGTCGAAAAGGTACGACAAATCAAGCTTCACCGGACTGGCGGGGGAGTGGAAGACTCTACCCCAAAAAAAAGTCATATACCAACGCGTCTAGGGGCGGCTCGAGGGAGCCTCGGACCACGGCCTAGCGCGTTGATATTGAAAAATATCGTGAAGGAGACGACGCCTGAGGGGCTCCGTCTCTGATTTTCAATTTTGATTTTGGTTAATATAAAGCGTGTAAATTAAAAGTCCCGCGTCATCATGTCTTGAATACATCTGATAAACTTAAAATTCAATTCTGCGAAACTCAATTCTAGATTAATAAGTAGTTTAAGAGGTAATTAATAAGTGGTATAACCAGAGGAGCGTCATAAAATGAAAATTAGCATACAAGACGAGCATCGTTGTGATGAGACTCTTAGGCAGGTATTTCACTGGCGACAAAGACAAAAGACGAAAGGGACGCAGTTATGCGCAAGAGTGAGCGCGGTGTTACTGTATCTCATTCTAACGCATAACTGCGTCCCTTTCGTCTTTTGTCTTCGTATAGCCAGCGAAATACCTGCCTTAGTGCGGAGGCTCGTCGTGAAAAGACTCGATTCGGAACAATTCGACTTGGTAAATAAATATATTTTTCCCACAATCGCGTGTCCTCAATCTGGATTATTCGTGCGGACAATGCATTTATTGAAACCACCGGCGATTATGCCATTTCTCACTTTAAACAAGGTCGACGGCACAATAGCCCATCGCCCCGTGTCCCCAGTTGGATGTTGTTTATGGCTAATCTAGTCTAGTTGGTTTTTATTTCTCATAAGTCCTTATTAGGGTTCCGTACCTCAACAAGTAATGAAATAAAATTTAAACAATTAAAAACCCCCGCCATAAACCTGTTACACGATCCTTTCAACTACTAGAAAAGAGCAGATAATCTCCATTCAGAAGTTCGCGGGTTGAAACCTCGGCACGTACCAATCAATATATTTTCGAATTCAAATTGTATGTTTATTCGACGCTCTTACGGTGAAAGAAAATATTCACCCTGGTATCAGGGTAGGCTTGAGCCCCTTGGTGGGGACATGAGCTGTTAACGATATTGTTATATAGCTGTCTGCCCGCGGCTACGCCTGCGTTGCTTTTCGACTTTTTTGTAGTAATTTTTAACTATCCCAAGGGGACTTTCCGCGATTAAAAGTACCCAAGATGTTGACCAAGAATATAAGGTACCACCATGCAAAATTTCATTCAAATCGTCTAACAGTTTCAGAGATTAGCCCGTACAAACAAACAGAAAAACAAAAATTTACACGCTCGCTCGTGGCAACAAGCATTTTTATAAAGCTTAAGATCCCTAGAACACATATCAAAAATCAGTTGGCGGTACGCAAATTTTTTAAACGAATCTCCTTTAAGAGTCCGCTCTACTATGTGTATTTACCACCGTACCTATATAACGTCACACCAAGAGGAAAATATAAATAAATACAAACACACAAGACATAAATCAAATTATAGTCACGCACGTTCTCTCAAATATCTTGCAAATCGATTCATGGGAAACAATCAAATGCAATTGTCGTAATTACTTAATAAGAATGCTAACAAACATACTGTTCCATATAATTTTTACCAGCTGTCCGTCCGCGGGTACGCCCGTGTTATTTTTTTTACTTTTCCGTGCATTTTCGCGTAGGAATGAGATATTTTCCCGCGGTAAAAACTATCTAAGATGTTTACCGGGGATATAAGGTATCACCAAGCAAAATTTCGTCTAATTCTGTGTAACAGTTTCGGAGTTTAGCCCGTACAAACAGACAAACAGATAAGAGAAACAAAAAATATAAGAAATAATCTGTATATGTTCTATATCACTTCTTACATCCCCCTGACTCGGTTTCTAGCATTTTCTTTCTATGTACAGATTTTCGACCTCTACCTACATTTTTATTATATACTAGCTTTCCGCCCTTGTTCCGCCCGCGTTAACAGTTTTTCCCGTGGGAATGAGGCATTTTCCCGCGGTAAAAGGTAGCCTATGTTACTCAGGGTGAACGTAGCTTTCTAATGGTGAAAGAATTTTTGAAATCCGTTCAGTAGTTTCGAAGTTTATTCATTACAAACATACCTACACACAAAAATACAAAATCTTTTCTCTTTATAATATTAGTATGATTAAACGGTCTACGTGACGTATATACGTACAGTCCAGACTAACTCGTATTATAATATTTGAGTACGGCGGGTTTCTCGCAGCTTTTTTACAATTAAATGTGAGATAGACTCTTGTCGTAGCGCTTCATGCTACGACGCCTAATGAAAGAAAATATAAAATACGGGAACTAGATCATTACTTATTTATGTATGTGTAATATTTGTATTCATATATTTTATGTATGTGTATGTATGCTATCTGTTTAATTTAATAGCTACATTCTTATTCAATAGTATTTGCACAACCGCCTTTTCTTTTCCTTTGTACGTCTCCTACTCTCGCCTAAAAGTTGCCTGGAAGAAATCGCTTAAAGCGATAAAGCCGCCATTTGCCGCTAATTTATTTACGTGTTGTTTTTTATATGTAAAATATTTTAAGTGCAATAAAGAAAATTCGTATTTTTTGTATATTCAGTCGACAGCTAGCTCAGTACCCCTACCATGAGTTGCTAACGTAACTTACGCGCTCGATATCGACTACGTAAACGTGCATTTAGTATGGAATTAAAACTACGCCATCTATTGACAGTTATATGAAGTAAAATTTCTCCATACTAAATGCACGTTTACGTAGTCGATATCGAGCGCGTAAGTTACGTTAGCAACTCATGGTAGGGGTACTGTTAGCTAGTAAACATGAAGCTTCAATTCATTTATCAAATCCGTCCCTAAATCGACTCCTAAGTGAGGCTCGCGCCTTCGTGACTCGCCGGAATTAATTCAGGTTCTGTCATTAATAACCTGTTCCCTTCTACTTAGTCATATTCGGGGTAAATACTTCCTATTGGCGAGTTGACTTGGGGGGATATTGTCCTACTTTTGAAAGAAACGCTCTTGTCTTACATTTATTTTAATAAATTATTATCTTACTCTTAGAGTGAAAATACCTCATTCCCACGGGAAATACTGTTAACGCGGGCGGAGCCGCGGCGGAAAGCTAGTCATCATACTAATATTATAAAGAGGAAAGATTTGTAAAAATTCTTTCAGCATTAGAAAGGTACATTCACCCTGAGTAACATAGGCTACCTTTTAGGGGGAAAACGCCTCATTTCCACGGGAAATACTGTAAACGCGGGATGAGACGCGGCAGAAAACTGGGTAAGAAATAAAGAGAGAAAGAACTCTATGTTCCCACCAGACCGTCCAAGCCAATACTCGCCAATACTCGTCAATACACGCAGTAAACAAAGTGTCCACCTAATAGCCCCTGAAAGCGTCCGTCATGGTCTAATGCGCCCATTGTGCTGTGCCGCCGTCTGTCACCCACGTCTACTCAATACCTGCATTCTGCCTAATGCCAGACATTTTATTAAAACACTAGATTTCCGCCGCGGTTCCGCCATCGTTAACAGTTTTTCCCGTGGGAATGAGGCATTTTCCCGCGGTAAAAGTTAGCCTATATTCTTTCCCAAGGTCTATTCTATCTTTGTGCCAAGTTTCATCAAAATCAGTGCAGTAGTTTCGGAGACTATTCAATAATTAGGAATATTTTAGGTTTTTTTTTTTACACCTTGAAAATAAAATATGGCCTATGTTACTCAGGGATCATGTAGCTTCTTAACAGTGAAATAATTTTTTAAATCGGTTCAGTAGTTTCGGGGCCTATTCGATGCAAACAATCAAACCTTTCCTCTTTACAATATTAGTATAGACTAGTTACAAAAGCATTGCTTGTTTGCTTATTGTATACTAGCGACCCGCCCCGGCTCCGCACGGGAAAATGGTTATTGTGGGTTATCTTTAAGCATATTATACATATAAACCTTCCTCTTGAATCACTCTATCTATTAAAAAAAACCGCATCAAAATCCGTTGCGTAGTTTTAAAGATTTAAGCGTACAAAGGGAGGGACATAGGGACAGAAAAAGCGACTTTGTTTTATACTATGTAGTGATGGTTTTGAGATTAACAATACAATTATTCTTTATTGATACCAATAATAAACCCCAGGTACCTACTATTATTTAATCTGTGACGCCGGACGGAATTTTATATATTTATTTATTTTTATTTAATTTTTATTTATTAAGGAACAGCAAGTAGAAATTACAAATCTACGATCTATTATTCTATTCATTCGGGTCCTTTATGAAAGAAAAAGGAGTGCGACATTTCAGGTTTAGTCTTGACACTCTGTCACAGTGAGAATTAAACCCAATGTCACGTCCACCATCTGTGAAATCAATCTGTACAAAATATAGATGATTCCAGTGTGTTAAACTCTGTATTTAACTATAGCAAATAGATACGTCGCATTGTGATGGCCGACCAAACCACAAACGCAAGCGCACGTGTGATACACACTATGTCCTTCATCATACTTCATACTATTATTATAAAGAGGAAAGATTTGTATTTTTGTGTGTCTGTGTGTTTGTAATGAATAAACTCAAAAACTACTGTACCGATTTCGAAAATTCTTTCACATTAGAAAGTTACATTCACCCTGAATAACATAGGCTACCTTTTACCGCGGGAAAATGCCTCATACCCACGGGAAAAGCTGTAAACGCGGACGGAGCCGCGGCGGAGAGCTAATTATAAATACATATATTGACGTTTTTATGTGTGTATTAATCTTATCTACATCTGGACAAAATTACCTTTGTTGTGTGTGAGAACTATTCGAGATTATAATGTTACAGATTGATTCCAAAAATCCAAAATGGTCGTGTATCTTTTTGTTAGAACCACAATTTGAATACCGTCATCATGTCAGTCAGTAGACGTCCAGTGGGTCTCCCTAAAAATTCATTTTCGGGTGGGGAGAGGGCTTTTTAAATTGATATACCTATGCTTATTTTCTTATATTTTGCATTTTGCCTCGAACAAACATTGATGTACGCTCGGTCTTTTATTGGTTGTAACCAATTAAGCTTCACCGGACTTGATAGGGAGAGGGAAAGAGGACCTTGATCGAGCGTATATTGATAAGAAAAACATGAAGTGACATCGCCTGAGGAGCCGACACCCAAGGAAGACCCTTAGTCCAGCAGTGGAATGTAAAAGGCTGTAGTAAAGGCGTCAAACCGCAAAAACGTAGTGGGGTGGAAAACGTGAAGGGTGCCCTTGATCAATATTTCAATTAACCGAAATGATTTGTTAACGGGTTCCGGTTACCGAGGCTACCCCGTATTTCGGTTACAATAAGAGCTTACATTTTTTTTCGGTCAATTTCGAATATGTGCGTATTTAAGTACTTGTACAATATTGCATCAAAAGCGTGCAAAAATAAAGCGGAAGTTACAAAGACAGACTTAGTTCGTATGTATTAGCGAAGACAGATTGTATTATGTTCTGTGAAATAAAAATACCTATTTCTATGTGTTTTGGTATGCTCCTACCATAAGTGCAAGAGTAATATTTATTTGTCTCGATTTCCACGCGTATGTAATAAAAAACGTTGAGTAAATTGTGATGAAAAATACATTAGCGATATTATAAGAAAGGATACCTAATAGACAAATTTCTCAGGATTCCGTTTCTTCCGCATCTTATCATTTTATTTTATATATATATTTTTTATTTTTTGATAGATACCGTTCCTCGTGGCTCAGTTATTAAATTAGAAGCTAGATTAGACCTGTGGCTGGACTTACAATTCCCCAAAGGTTATATACAGAAGAGGGTTGTAATTTTGTGTTAAGAAAAACTTCATCATCATCATCATCTCAGCCGAAAGACGTCCTCTGCTGGACTGCTGCCTCCCCCAATGATCTCCACAATGATCGGTCCTACGCTGCCCGCATCCAGCGGCAAACCGCGACCCTCAAAAGATCCTCGGTCTATCTCGTACTATGTCTTCCGCCGCGTGGCCGCTATTCAAGAACCTTTCTGCCCCAATGGCCGACGGTTCTACGCGCAATGTGCCCAGCCCATTGCTACTTTAGTTTAGCGATTCTTCGGGCTATATCAGTGACTTTGCTAAAATAAATAGAATTATAAAATTTGTTCAAGCTTCACCGGACTTGATGGGGAGATTGAAAGAGGACTTTGGCCTAGTGCGTTGATACGAAAATTGAAATTCCGCAATATGGCGATATTTTTATTATTTTTCATGTCGGGCTTTACTATCTATATAACTTCATTTGAACTGACTTACGTGTTAGTGACGGAAACCGAACCTACATACGGGAGGGGAGGGGAATAGCGACAAAAACCATGAGGTCCGAATTAGGACAGCGAAAGGGTGGGCTCAAATTACTCTCGTTATGAGTATATAGTTGGTAGCTTGGAAAACTAGCCGTAAGGTCAGCAAGAATACACTTTATTACACCTAAGAACAGTCAAGAACAAAAGATTAATTTTTAGAAAAAGCTTTCTTAGCAATATCTTACTTGTAGCAGTAGGCCTACTATGTAAGTAGCGACAGGCTCGAGAAGCTGTCAAACGCGACATAGTAACATTAGAGCCATAGTAGTTCTGTCAATATGTCGCGTTTGACAGCTTCTCGAGCCTGTCGCTACTTACATAGTAGGCCTACAGGAAATAAATAATTAAATAATATTTTTGTCGCTTGATCCCGGCATTATAATATGACCGTCATCCATCCCATGTCTTCCCATTGGATGACGCAGAAGGATTCTAAGGGATTTGGGTGTATAGCCGCATAGGCGATAGGTAGGCATTTTCATGATGGTTACACGCTCCGGCATCATTATTTTGTCTAATTAATAACGGTTTTTAACCCCCGACGAAAAAGAGGGGTGTTATAAGTTTGACGTGTGTGTCTGTCTGTCTGTCTGTGGCATCGTAGCTCCTAAACGGATGCGCCGATTTTGATCTTGTTTTTTTATTTGCAAGGTGTCACAATCGAGAGTGTTCTTAGCTATGATCCAAGAAAATATCTTCAGCCATTTGAAGATTATCAGCTCTTAGTTCATTGATTTTTCAACAGGTGACGCCTGTTAGTATATACTATTAAATTATAATCGAAGCGAAAAATTAAGATCATTGAGCTTGGGCAGGGACTTGAACCCGCACCTCCTGGGCTATCCGGGCCGTACAGGCGTACTTCCAATTGTACCACCAAGCCTCCGTACAAGCTCAACGAATAAGTTTAAAAATCTAATATGGCGGCGTCCCTTAAGATGGCGAACTGGCTGTTTGAAATCCACCCCCATGATATGGGTATCAAATGAAAGGGGTTTGCTGTCAGGAATACGAAAAAACAGTCACGGGACTTAAATCCAATATGGAGGACGTCCAAGATGGCGGAGAGAAAGCGTGTTTTTTAGTTTTTTAAACTATGTATTATTTAATTTAGTGTTATATTTAGTTGACTTAGTCTAATTCTAAGCCGAGAACCACTTGTTTGAAAGAGAAACAATTTTTGTTTTAAAAATGTTCTCCCACATAAAGTGAGGTGTGAATCCACCATCATAAAAAAAACGATGACAACAGTGAAAAACCACTCAATTACACTTAAAGCGATTTGAGAAACGCGGTATCTATTAAGATACCATCGGGAAAGCAATTCCAGACAATTCAACTCCAAGGGATTTCAACTTTAAATTGGACAATAAAATTTGGATTTTGTTCTCGAAAATAAATTAAATTGGACGCGAGATTCAAGACGCTCTTCATTGTCAAGTGATCTCGAACCTTGCAAAACGAATCATTTCGTCAACAAAGATCGCTCTCATTTGCATATCGACAATGTTGCTCGATAGCTGGAGGCGAAGTCAATAAATGATATGGTGATTGACTTAGCCATCTTCTTTTCATTATTCGTTTTACTTAAGGGCCTTCACAAGGCTAAGTGGAGCCGCTATCTTAAAAAAAAATAACTCTGGAAATAATCAATTTCTCAAAAATCCGGTCGATAAAATTGGAGATGGGGTTCTGTAGGATATATAGAAGCAACAATCACATAAGTTTAACGTAGTAACAGATAGATTCTAACTTTTGAGCAAATAGGGTAGAAACTAGAAAGAAACTTGAACAATGTGAAACAAAAAATAATTTACTGCACCGTTTATTCACGGGATGCAATTCAAACTTTGAGTTCATTCCAATCATTTAATCATCATTATTTTTATTTTATTTTTTCCAATTTTAGAAAATATTTTCAGTACTAGTATCACGATGGTTTTTAGACTTCAAGCAACAAGGCCCGCGATGCTCGAAGTTGTTAGAGCTCACTGTGAGCCAACTAAAACGATCGTGTCTTTATGTTAAAAAGTTAAAGACAAGAAATCTAGTTAGAATGTTTTTTTCTCTGTAGTGAAACTGAAAATATCCCACGGGAAAAGTCGAAAATGAATGCTAGCATAGTCCTAGCACAGGCGGACGCTAGTTCACAACAACAACACGTGAACAGTGCAAATTAATATGAAGCTAGTGATGGGATAAGTTTCAATCGCCCCGGGCCAATAGTCTTGCTGGTCGGATCGATGATTCAAACGTGCCGTTCCCAAGCCGCTCGCTAATTGTCTCATTTCTCGCTTTGTACATTGTATTGTCTGGTACTAGTACAGGTGTTTCATCTCACGAGTGCAGGCAAGCCATACTTGTGCGTGTCTGTCTTGAGCCAAGTCGTTATTAAATACTATCGTTTTTCTAAGGAAATAAAACTTTGCAGAATAATATTTGAATGAAAGAAAGAAAAATAATTTATTTTTAAATTACGACACTACACAACAATGTACAAATATCCAAATATAAGGTGCAATGTCAACAAACCAAATACATAAATTCAGCATAGTCCTTCGATGTGCAGTGTGGCGCAATAATATAAAAGGTTAGCGACTCAGCTATATGTGTACCTCCAGAAAGGGAGACGCTGTTTTTCTGTCGCTCCTGATACTTTTTCATATTCACAATATTGTTTCAAAAACTATTGTACGTTATGTAGGTATATGAACGAACATGCAAACAGTTATCTACATTGTAACCATCTTCGTAAAGTGTCGTTGTCTACTCTCATTTCAATATAAATTCTATGTGTCTTTTACAACCCATTAATTCTCACTACAAGACACAAGCGTTCACCAGTTTTATTGTCACTTCAGCGCCTATAACTGTAAACCTCTCTTCAACTATAAACCACTATTTATTACTCTGTCTAGTCTCCTACCTCGCCCCTTTATCCCCCTTTTAGTCACGGTCTGTCGGGTTAGTTTGCTACCTAGATGCGTCATGATACCGCCCTAGGTTACAGACTAATGTTTGTTATATCACTACTAGCTTCCAGTTTCGCTAACAGTTTTACCCGTGCTTGCTTATTGAGTGGGTTTCGAGGTTAACCTACCTACCTCACAAACCCTGGTGTCGGAATTGTTGAGCCGCCGTAGGCTTCCGACATGGCTCCTATAACGACTACATCCGTAGATAGTAGCCGGGACCAACGGCTTTACGTGCCTTCCGGAGCACGGAATCTTCTTTCTTTTCGGACAATCAGGTGATTCAGCATGCAATGTCCTAACCAAACTGGGGAAAGTCTCACAAAGTGATATTTGTTCGACGGATCCCCACCGGGATTCGAACCCGGAACCTCCGTAACGTCAGACGAGCTTTTGACCACTCGACCACGGAGGTTGTTTTACCCGTGGAAATGAGGAATTTTCCCGCGGTAAATGGTAGCCTATGTGTTATCTGATAAAGCATAAAAATATTTTTTTAAAGAAGTATGATTATATAATATTTATTCATATTTCAAACCCTTCAATAGTTCTCAAATTCTTAATACTAATTCTGGAAGTAGTTACTCTTACGCCTAGAAATGCTCTCTTAGAGATCATTTTTCATTTGGCAGATAGGTTCCTCCCGCAGCATTAACAGAACACCCTGCAGGCACGACACAGACATCCAGGCTGATCATGATCACTATATATATGTCGCAGGACAATAAATAAAACAGGGATTTTACGAAATCTCTGAAGATAAGTACCCGTTTTAAATCATATTAGATATGAAAACAAACGTGAATGATTCAAAAAGTATGTCATTTTTGTATTTAATGATGATGTTAGAAGATCCTATTCCTTAAACACTTTCATTGTTTGGGGAATATGGAAACATTTAAACTTTTTATTTCATAGATTATTACTGATTTTCAAAATGATGTCATTTTTATTGACGAAACGCTAGCAATTATTATCTCATACTTTGCCAGCTAAGAAATGAAATGTGCAAAAAGGAAAAAAGACGACATAGCTTGAATCTTACCAGTGTCAACGTTTCCGACATTTCATTTACTAAATCGAACAAGAACAAAAAAATCGTCATCTTTCGTGATTTCGTGAATTTGTCAGACGTTTCATGAACTCCCCGATTTCCTAATTTCCCTGTGACATACGTACATACATACATACATACACCATGGCTGTGTGGGGTGCATGGCATTACGCAGGGGTGCGTCGTCGGCCGTCGCCCTCCCATGAATCTCTGACTCATACCCATTTGCACTGGCGCAAGTTATAGGAGAGTAAGTGTGGCGTTGGTCATGCCATCTCTTTTGCTTGTCGGCCTGGCTGCAAGTACATTCTAAATTTAAATCTTTTTCGAGACATATTTATTTTCGTGGATTGTGTCAGTTTGTTTTTGACATCTTCCTGCTCCAGCTCTCCTCGTCTGGACAGAATAGTTTATTGTAGTGAGGAACTGAGGGAAAGTGCTCTTCCCTCTTTTAACTTCATACAAATACAAATATTCATAATTATTTTAAATGCGATATAATTCTCGGAGTTGTATCTTTATGAGTAAAGAAGGTGTGTTAAAAGTAACGTGAATCTGTTATTGTTGAAGCTGCCACATCAACTCGTTACAGTAGCTATTTGTTTTCTTAGCTCTGTAGCATTTTTTAACGTCTCACAGCCTCAAGTAGCAGAATGGTAGAAACGCTTGCTTCACGTCACGGAGGTTCTGGTTCGAATCCCGGTGAGGCACACGTCGTACAAATGTAATTTTGTGAGATTTTCCCCAGTTTGGTTAGGTAGGATATTGCTGTTTGAATTACAATTCGGATGTCGTCCAGCAGACTGCTTCTGTGGGTCATATGCGCTCGATTACAAATTTATTTGCGCTCTTTGTACTCTTTTTATAATACACTTTGATCGTAGAGCGGGAGCAAAAACAACTTTGCAAAACAAAGGTATTTTTGCAGCTTCGATTGTCTAATTTGCTTCCGCACTGGTTAGAATAGGTGAGCTCTTGGCTGCAAATAAACTTGGTAATCGTGGGCATCCTTACGAGTATTTGTATAATTAGATACAAAAGACAATATCAATTAGAAGTTACAACAAAAGTAGAGTGAAAACTCCAAAATTTTCTTATAGTTTGCACCAACCACCACTGCCATAAACTTTTATATGACTCCGTCTCCGATTAAAATAGATTAGGTTGGTTGTAAATAGTTTACGGCTTAACAATTTATTTTATCACGAAATCCGTGACATAAACCGACAGAAACAAGAACTTGAAGTTAAATTCAATAACGATTCATCTTATACTTATCGTTTCTCTTCGAATTGGCGTTTGAGAACTTTTGTGTTTGATTCTCGAGTCAATATTGGATCTTTGAAGATTTCTCTCGCACATAAAAGGTATTGTCTTTGCTTTGGACATTTTCCTTTTATTTCTGTAATGTTCATCAATTTTTCATCTCTAATTGAAAAAGTTTTTTACCCTTTCGCTAGAATCCGGTTTCGCCGTCTGATGGTATTCATAATTTATTTCTTATTATTTCTTACTCTAAATTAGGCCATTACTTTAAAATGCGTACTATATATTTTAATGTGCATTTGATCATTTTCAAAGTTGCTTTAAATTCATCCCTTTTCAAAGGATGAAGAAATGAATAATGGATAATAGAAGTAGAAAAATAAATCACTTCACACGTGATTTGTAGCGATCATTGAGATACCAAATTTTGATGTCAAAAATACTACCAGTGCGCGATTCCACGAGCGCCCTCTTAAAATATTACCTCCACGAAAAGCCTACCTGCCTCTTAGTCTTATTTATTTTTCCAGAACCTTTCCCTTTAGAGCAATATTGTGAAGGCAATTTATCATCGCGGCTGACCTATTTTCTGTCATTGCGTCACTCTAGGTTAATAGTTGTTTTCTTAGTTGGATTTCATTAAGGCAGTTTTTATGGTTGCTTTGTGAACTGGCGGTAAGGTTTCAGTTGTGTAATTTGTTTATTAAATGCTGGTAAAAACGACTTGATGTATTCTAACAGTCATTAAAACAAAAATCTGTAGAAATTGTGCGTTCGTTGCTACACGAACGAAAAAAAAATAGAGCTTCACGTTTGATAGAATTTATCTATGACTTATTTTTTTCGGAGAGAACCTTTTAGTGAACTAGGTTTCCTCCCTGTAGCTCCGCCCGCGTTAACAGGTTTTCCCGTGGGAAAGAAATATTTTCCCGCGGTAAAAAGTAGTCTATGTGTTATTCTGATGTATGCGTGAAAGAGTAACAAACATACCTACATCCATTGTCACATACTTTCGCGTTTATAGTTTTATATTAGGATTAAATAAAGAGTGACGTAGTGACTCAAAAGACGTGTTTAATAATACGATATCAGCGTGGTTTCTATAAAAACGCACTAGCTTATCATATATCTAGTTTTAGTATGCCATGTTTTATTGTAATATTCTTTTATATTTTCATTTTGATGATTATAAAGCTTTTATACTTTACTATAATTTAAACACATAATAATATGCTGTCTGGTACCTAATATATTACCTGTACCCCTACCATGAGTTGCTAACGTAACTTACGCGCTCGATATCGACTACGTAAACGTGCATTTAGTATGGAATTAAAACTACGCCATCTATTGACAGTTATCTGAAGTAAAATTTCTCCATACTAAATGCACGTTTACGTAGTCGATATCGAGCGCGTAAGTTACGTTAGCAACTCATGGTAGGGGTACTGGTGTGACGATAAGTTACCAGAGTACGAAGGGAGTGACTTACAGACGGACACAGAGTGACCCTATAAAGGTTCGTTTTGAGGTACGGAAATGAAACCCAAACAATTACGGTAGGTACGGAAAAAAACAAACTGAATCCTAGTTACCATATTAGCAGGGAAACATGAAACGTCCAAATATCTTCCTCCTCGTTAACAGCTCATGTTGTACCCACCGAGGGGCTCGAACCTACACCGAAATCACTGATTTAAAATCAGGTTGAATAGGCCTTAATCGACCACGCTGGCCCAGTGCGGGTTAGTCAACTTCACTTTGAATTTCTTCGCAGGCGCGTGTAGGTATCCTCACGATATATTCTTTCACCGTATGAAGAGGAATTTATTCCACAATAAATTCCTCTTCGTTGAATGATAAGTCGCGATCTCGGTCGTCGAGTAACCCCTCCTGAAACGTTAATGCTCGTGCGCCGGAATTGCGATCGTAAATCTTACGTTCACCTGCTGCCGATTGGGGATGCTTGGTTGGCGTTCGGCAAATTCAACCTTCTTCAGACCTGTACAAGTGTATTTGAGTAAAGATAGAAGTCTCGTGTAGCCATGTATTATTTTTTTATTTCCTTAAATTTAAAGAAATAAGGTAAATAAATGATGGAAATTAATTCGTCGTAAGATTTTCAGTAAACGAAAAAAATATAGCCGTTTAGTTAGGGCCCTTTCACAAAAGCGATTTTATTTGCCGGCGAACTGGCGTCGTTGGATATTTATAATGATAATAAACGAAACAGAAAACTAAATAAAATACAAAAGTAACTCTCCATTATATCTTATATTTTAAAATTAAATCTGCTTATATTTTCAAGCTGGATTAAATTATTATTTTTCTACTTGGATAGACGTCTCCGAGAAAAACACTTTGCTTGGAGGAAAAAGTACGTTTTAATATTTTCTCTTTCCTTTTTTTTTTCGTTCATTGTCGGCCGTACGAGAGCGATAGAATTTAGTGTACAAAATTTTGTCACGTCATTGTCGAGTGTTGTCACAATTTGTGACAAATGATGTGTTTTTGTATCGCTCTGACGTGACTGAACAATATTCATTGCATGGATTTACTGAAAAATTGCGCTTAAGCTGTGGTTCAAGTGTAAGCTACAAGTTCGTATTTCAATGTTTAAAAGTCCCCAGATTATTTATAGTTGTTTTCTATACTATTCAACTTTTCATAAACCACTTTGTATGACAACTTAAATTTTGATTTTGAGATTTCAACCTATATTCCTTAGGGAAAATTAATCAGTTTCATGACTAGTAGTCATACTAATATTATAAAGAGGAAAGATTCGTATTTTTGTGTGTGTGTGTATATTTGTAATGAATAAACTCAAAAACTACTGAACCGATTTTAAAAATTATTTCACCATTAGAAAGCTACATTCACCTTGAGTAACATAGGCTACCTTTTACCGCGGGAAAATTCCTCATTCCCATAGACGGCGGAAAGCTAGTATTTTTATAATTTACTCGTCTGCCTTGTGCCATCCGTGATGGCGTGTATCTGATTTTACTGATTTATTTCCGGCGGAGTGCGTTTTGGGCATTTTGCTCATGATTGATGTCGTCCGTTCATCGCGGCGGATGTCAGCGGTTTTCAAACTTCTTTATCATATCTACTCTACCCAGTTATTCTGGTTGCCGTTCGGGTATGTCAAATATGTACACAGCATTGTTCCTGCAATTTTGTAATAGTTTTCTCACAATTGTTACGGGTTGGTTGGAAGAGATCTCTACTTAAGAGATAAGCTCGCCCTTGTAAACTACCAGTTAAATGTACTGCTTTGTTATATTTGTGTGTGTACAATAAAGAATCTAGGTATGTGCCCTTCGAGGGAACACGGTTGGAGGCCGTTCGGGGATGTGGCCGTTCGAGTAAACGGTCAATAAAGGATCTGACCGTTGAGGGAAGTGGGCGTTCAAGGAATTGGACGTTGGGTGTCGGATTGGTTTTTTTGACATCATCGTGAGGAAACATGCACGCACCAATAACAAATTCAAGGGTTGTGTGTGAAGTTGACCAACTCGCACTAGAGATCAACTTGGTCACCTTAGGCCTGATCATCCTAATTCAGTAGATTCGAACTCCTCGGTCACAAAGCTATTCATCTTCCGAATCAAATCTTGCAGTTAATATAAAAAAAGTTAATCCGACGACCTGAAAAAGATGACTGGCGGTGGCTGGATGAGAGCAGCGGAGGATTGTGTATTGTGGCGCACACTGGGGGAGGCCTATGTCCAGCAGTGGACTGCTACGGGCTGATATGTACGTATATGTAATAAAAAAAAAAGTCAAAAGGATATGGAGGGAATATTAAACTCACCACATTTCTTAAATTTTTTCGCTGACTTCGAAAAATTCCGCTTGATACGGTGTGGTGTTATGACGAGATGAGCTCCCGAGATGACGTTCATAAGGACGAACATAGAATACATTGGGAGCCAGACTTTAATAACAAATGTCGGAGCCGTTGTGTAACTGGTGTAAGCTGCCTGTGAAGCTCGAGATTGCAGGTTCGGCAATATACTTTGGAATTGTAAAGTTAAATATAAAACCTCGCCATATTGCGGAATTTCAAAGGAACTAATTTTATAATGGAAATTGTTGCCATTAATATAAAAATATACACGTGGCGCCCCCAGAGCAGGATTTTTATTTCTTTGGTCAGGCTTGATTAATCAAAAAGTTCAAACAGATACATAATATGTACCTATTGTTTTGTGCCATTTTATTTGTATCCTCTTTTACCAGTACAAACAAAATTCAGAAACTTAATGCACTTTTGATCAATAATAATAATAATAATAATAATAATGATTCCTCCAAATAGATGAAGACGTGACAGACTGCCAGACCTAATTTTTCCGTTTACTTGGTCAAGGCCCGTAAACGGAAATATTAAAAATTACCGGTGAAAGCCGAGAAAAAAAAGTTGAAAGAAAATAATAATAATATTTCTTACCAGGTGTATGTAAGCTTCCTCACGGTATGTTTTACCTTCTCTTAAATATGTATATGTGTGAAGCCGTACAATCAGAACTAAGTCGTATTCACGATCCGCTAAGGGTGTATTTGAGTTGTTGATAAAAATATAGCGATCGATACCACACGAGAGCATATTTTTAGGAGCTTAAGTCGTTAACTTGTTCATTTGAGATTGCGTTTTACGTGCTCAAGAGTCGTTAAATTGGGTAATTTATACGTGTTGAGGGAAAGTCGTCTAAAATACGGCTCTTATATTATACTAGCTTTCCGCCGCGGCTCCGCCCGCGTTAACAGTTTTGTAGAAATGAGGGATTTTCCCGCGGTAAAAGGTAGCCTATGTGTTTTTCTGATGTATAAGCTATAATATTGTAAATTTTAATTAAAATCCATTCAGTAGTTTTTACGTGAAAGAGTAACAAACATACATCCATTCTCACAAACTTTTGCGTTTAAAATATAAATAGTATACGCCCCCGATTGTATTGTTGATTGAAGAACAAAAGGGCATATAATTACAAACTATATAAAACTATACTATTAGTTTGTGCTGTTATTGACACAAGCAAATAGATAAAACTACAAATATGTATGAAAGAGTCTTTTTTCATACTTCTTTTGCATTAATATGCAGTGACAAATAGATGTTACATAGAGATTTTTCTGCAAAAATTACTAAAAACAAAAAGAAAGCTAAAACTTTTACAACACTTCACATCGTAGCCAACTTCACTGATCTGTACGTAAGGGCTACGGCGGCGTAGCAGATTGCTACGAAAAGTTGATCATGTAAAACAGGCCTACTAAATTGGTCTCTAAGAACAGTCGTCACCAATGCAGACGGAGATATTTTTTTTCCTAGCCATTGTCCCACTGCTGGGCAAAGGCCTTTTAGGGCAGATGGAGATATTCGATTTAAATTATATTCAGATCTGTTCAAACTATCGCATCGCCTTTTTATTTAAAAGTTTATTCTTCACTAGCGACCCGCCCCGGCTCCGCACGGGAAAATGGTTATTGTGGGTTATCCTTCAGTATATTATGCATGTATTATACATATAAACCTTCCTCTTGAATCACTCTATCTATTAAAAAAAACCGCATCAAAATCCGTTGCGTAGTTTTAAAGATTTAAGCATACAAAGGGACATAGGGACATAGGGACATAGGGACATAGGGACATAGGGACGGAGAAAGCGACTTTATTTTATACTATGTAGTGATATGTAGTGATTAGTATAAGACAAGAGCTAACCTTGGTTTGAACAAAACTTATTAACTCCATTTGACGTCGAAAAATGATTTCTATATCTTATTTCGAATAAAAATCTTTCGTTTTTTTTAATCCATTAGCTGAAAGACGTCCACTGCTAGACAAAGGCCTCCCCCAAGGATCTCCACATATATATTTTACGTGCACATTTTTCAGTTTCTGGAATGTCATAAATTTTTGACGACTGTGTGTTTTCTCTGTGTTTCTTTCTCTCTCAATGACGTCACTAAACTAAAGCTCGTACCGGCGCGTTTTTGCGCCCGCGTCACAGGAAATCAATCAAATAACCAGTGAACACGCGATATAATATCAGAGCACATCACGAGCTTAATTAGCACGTTTACTTAGCTCTCTGCTGAAAATAAAATAAAATAGAATATTCTAGAAAAAACTGTTCAGTTTAATTCACTAATGTGCGTGTAGGTGGCCTTATTGCATAGAAATTTCAAAAAGTTTTGCTGTGTTTTTTCATAATTTTCGCAGGTATTTTGATCAAAAAGCTATGGCTTCGATCAAGATGACGTATCGTAGACGTATTGCCTATATACGATACGAATTGCTTTGAGATTAAATAAACGTACATAAGAATTCGACGTGGTACGTGCCGTGGCTTGATCCCGCGCCTGCCGAATAGCACACAGCGGCTCTAGCCACTAGGCCACCGACGCTCTTTGTTTAATAAAAGTATTTTCCTCATGAAGACGGCCAAAAAACTCTTAACTCGCACCTAATATACCTGCCCCGCGTAATCCACCGGTCTACCCACATCCACGTCTTTACAAACAAAATACCTCTGAAAAACCCCGAGTTATTTACTGGAACCGGTGTTGCCAGGGACAGGCCTTTTTAATTAACACATTTATTTGCTCTTGTTTGTCCATACAAAGCAACTCAAGCGTACCTCAAATAATAAAGTAATGAACAAATAAGTATGTTGGGACCTTAGAGAATAAATATACATAGAGCACGCGCATCGCTCCGCTACCTTTATGTCAAGCGTAAGCAGATTTTAGCAGATTTTGTATGGGCGGTGAAATCAATAACTTCTTTTTTTTTTGGATTTGTTCCTCGAGTCTTAACTTATCACTGCACATTTGAAAATGTTCTCCTATTAAATTAGTTATTTTCACCGGGAAAAACAATCAGATCCGATGACCATTTGCTACTAAACGAACGCGCTGAAGATATTCGGACTGTTCATATCCGTGCTTACGGTTCATACTCGATTAGGCGTACTCTATCCCTCCCAGAATTTTTTCTATTAATACTCTAAGGTTGGGACATCTCACACACGGCCATCCTGACCCCTAACTAGACACGGCCTGTACAGTCAGCGACAGAAATTTCTACCCAGCTGCGCCACTTAAAATATTTTTTTTCCTGATTTTAACGACGTACATGATTTTTCGACACACGTACATTACGTACGTTTAGGTGGTGACGCAGTTGCAGAGTGTTTAAAGCCTGACTAAAGAAATAAGAAACCTGCTCTGGGGGCGCCACGTGTATATTTTTACGAAAATGGTAACAATTTGCCTTATAAAATTAGTTCCATTGAAATTCCGCAATATGGCGAGGTTTCTTATTTCTTTGGTCAGATTTTACGTGGTATTACAGCGATTATTACCGAGGTAGGTACCTAATTTTGAATCAGTTTATTCATTACAAAAACACACACACACAAAAATACAAATCTGTCCTCTTTATAATATTAGTATGTCATCATTATCATCATCATCATGATATTTAGACAATTTTCTAGATTTTATATATCCGATTAAGGTCTACTAAGTTTGTGATGGCAACTCTGACTGTGATGCCTCTGTAAGGCAGCTCTCCTTGACGGCTCACGATCTGTTTGGGAACGTTAAGCGACATTTTATTTTCGTTGCTCAGATATTTGAATACATATCATAACATAAAATTTTATATTGATAATTTAGGCCGAAGCCATGTCTTATTTTATTCTAAAACTAGCGACCCGCCCCGGCTCCGCACGGGAAAATGGTTATTGTGGGTTATCTTTGAGCATATTATACATGTATTATACATATAAACCTTCCTCTTGAATCACTCTATCTATTAAAAAAAACCGCATCAAAATCCGTTGCGTATAGTTTTAAAGATTTAAGCGTACAAAGGGACATAGGGACATAGGGACAGAAAAAGCGACTTTGTTTTATACTATGTAGTGATTAGGCCTAAGCCAACATTATGTCGATTTCAAATATTAACAATTTGATATTACCAATAGTTTTAACTATTCAGTCGCAAGAAAACTTGGAACGAATGGGAACCTAAGTTGTTTTGGTAAGTTTAGTTTGTAGACTACGCGGATCGATCGGCCGGCACGCCAAGGCCAGACTGAGGCTATAAACGGACAAACTTACCTTACAACTATAAACTATCACTTGTACGACAACACATACTACTAGCTGTTCGCCCACGGCTCCGCCCGGCTTGTTTTTTATTTCCCGTAGCGCGTAGTAAAAAGTATCTAAGATGTTGATCGGGATATACAGCCAAATCGTGAACTCTCCTCGACGTCGAAAAGTGATTTGTAAAATCTTACTTCGAATGAACACATTTTGAACTTTTGATATAAGGTACCACCTAAATTTCATTTCAATCGGACCAACGCAACGCCTCCAGAGATTAGCGTGTACAGACAGACGGGCTTTTTTTTTTCAAAACTTCTATTTTTGTATTCAGCTACACTCCCTTTCACCTGTTTTTTGAAAAACAATTCAATGTACAGATACGCCGATTCTTCAGTTTTGTTATAGTATAGATAGATTGACGGTACTTTATTTATAAGTTTTTAAGGCATTTTAACAGTTCATTAACGGCCACATCGATAGGCTCGAGCCTACCCTGGAATCGCAGTGAATAGACCTTAGTCGACCACGCTGGCACATTGATTTGGTTAATTTTTCACAACACAACCTTTGAATTACTTCGCTCGTAGGTGTGTCCAGGTTTCCTCACGGTTTTTTCGAGGTAAGAGCGTCGAATAAACGTAGGTACAATGAATTCTGAAATCTACAGCAAATAAGTAAAGACTTTTTCAGTCACATTAAAATGCAAATGTAATTTTAAATATTGTAATATAAATGCTAAGTTTTTAACAATAACTCCAGCCAATGCATACCTATGTGTGTTCCATTTTAGTACGTAGTGTTCGTTTATTTGCAAAAACACTGCAGTGAAAGGGCGCCCCCGCGGGCGGTATTCCCACAAAGAACTGCCGGTGAAAGGTGGCGAATAGAAGTGGGAAACAAAAGCGCTGCTCGCACAGCCGGCGACCTTTTGTTTACACGTGAAAAAAGAACATTTTGAACCTTTCCCCGCTGACTTTCACCGTTTTACTTGGTGTTATTCAGGGTTGCACAGGGTCAAAATAATTACATTCTATTTAGTCCGTATTTTAGATTATAAAAAAATATTGGACACGTATTTTTTCTTTTTTCGATTAAACAAAAAGTAACAAAGAGCCCATTAAAGTTACGTGTGACGTCACTCCTTGCACCTCCGTGCTAACAAAATGCATCATAGCGTGACGTCACACGTTACTTTAACGGGCTTTTTGGTCTAATTTACAAATAAAAAAATACGTGTCCCTTATTTTTGAATAATCTAAAAGACGGACTAATTACATTTTTTAAGGATACTAGCCTATTCTCAAGATAAATGGCCAAGTAATTGAAACTCAAATGGCAATTCAATAACAGAGCCACCAGATACCAACTCGCTTGCCAAGTTTCCTATTTCGGACTTCCGGAGTGCTTTAGACAGTTGGACTAAGTTATGTTATGCTATACTAACCGAGGCGCCTCGCCTTAAGCGTATAATTTGATAAGGGATCCTTGCTTTACCACCAGAGTTGGACAAAATTTATCTATTTACGAATACCTATTTAATTTAATACTCGTAGCTACATTCTTATTTAATAGTATTTGCACAACCGCCTCTTCTGTTCCTGTGTACGTCTTTTACTCTCGCCTAAAGGTTGCCTGGAAGAAATCGCTTAAAGCGATAAAGCCCCCATTTGCCGCAAATTTATTTTCATGTTGTTTTTCATTTGTAACATGTTTTATGTGCAATAAAGAATATTTGTATAACTGGCATGATAACAAAATTATACATTATTTGAAATAATCAAATAAGCAGCTATTTCTTATATTGAATTGATATTGGGCCCAATTCTACGTATTACACTCTAACTTAAATTTAAAAACCATATGTCCCTTTCACGTTCTTAGAACAAAAAGAGAGAGGTGATTGTCTTCTTAAATTTAAAGACATCAAACATCAATTTTACGCTTAGTAACGCGTAGAGATGTATTTAAAAAATCAACCGTTGAGCGTGTACCTAAATATTTCTCTTTGGGTATGAACAAACCCATCCTCACCACACCCACACCCAGCATACTCTATGTTGTTTGACGCAGCATAAATCTTACGGTAAAGTCTCGGCAGCAGTTTGAATTTATGGCAGAAGTGGAGATACATACGCGAACTAGTCTCCATGGTCGCACTTATGGGAACTGTGGGAGAGCTAACATAACGTACGGTGGTAATTACGACTTACACACCAGAATATTAAGTACGTTCATACAAGTCACAAGTTTTTTCAGCTCTCAAACCCGTTTGCACTAACTTGTCTTAGGCTTTTCGTAGTTAAGAAAGACCTAAGCTAACTAAAGCTTAAAAAAGAATTGGTTTTCACTAACAGTCTAATTGGGCTTATAAAGGTACCTAGGCAGAAACTAAGCAGTTTAAAAAAAGTCTGAAGGTTACTAGTAAACAAAATTTTCACCAAACCTTACCTAAATATTTTAGGCATCAACTTAAGCGATTCTTAAGTTTTGTGCAAACGGGTGTTAGGGTACTCCTGGTTATTTCAGGAAGTGCTTGATTAGAATAGAACCAAATTTATCAAAATAAAAAGATATCATGACATCTTATACTGTGCCTTAAATACACGAATCTTTTATCAAAACGGTACACACTATAAAGTGGTATATAATAATAAACAATACTGTAATAAAAAAAACTATTTAATAAATGTTTTTAAAGAGGGAAGTTCAAAAGATGCGATCCTGTAGAGTTTCTTCGGTGGATTCTTCTCCACAGCAGCGCATACATTGCGCGAACCTGCTATGATCCAAGAAAATATATTCAGCCATTTGAAGATTATCAGCTCTTTTCTAGTTGTTGAAAGGATCAAGTAACGGTTTTGTTTCGGAGTTTTTTATTTATTTAATGTTATCGGACAATCAGGTATTTAAGGTATGATTGTTTGTTTCAGGTTGACAACAGCCTGTTCATCTCCCAGATAAGGGTGGAGGACGCTGGGCTGTACGAGTGTGGCGTGGAGAACGAGACAGCCTTCGTGGACAGAGTCAACCTAACAGTCCTCAGTGAGTCATGATTTGACACTTTTTTATTAAGGGGCTCTACCACGCTAAGTGGCGCCGCCACCCTTTAAAAAATAATAACTCGGAAAATAATCAATTTTTCAAAAAACCGGTCCACAGTACTGGAGTCGGGGTGCTGTAGGATATATAGAAACTATTAACTTTATTTATTGTATCTCGCTGTAGTTAGAGAAAAAAATATTTAAAAAGTTATTGAACTATAATAAACATATGTGATTGCTTCTATATATCCTACAGCACCCCGACTCCAGATCCGTGGACCGGATTTTTGAAAAATTGATTATTTCCCGAGTTATTATTTTTTTCAGGATGGCGGCGCCACTTAGCATGGTAGAGAGAGCCCCTTAACCCTTGCTTGTGTCGAAAAACTACGACGAATCGAGCTTCACCGGACTTGCGGGGGAGCGGATGTGTCTACCCCAAAATAGTCATGCACGCGTCTAGGGGCGGCTCAAGGGAGCCACGAACCTAGTCCTAGCGCGTTGGTACGGAAAAACATAATCGTAAAGGAGACGACGCCTGAGGGGCTCCGTCTCTGATTATTAGTTTTGGTTTTGGCTTTTGCCGCGCCGCCGCCGACGGCGGGTACGGACATTATTACCTGAAATTCGCTACCAGAAGGGCATTCTGTTAGTTGTAATCTAAATTCTTTGGCTGCTTTAACTGCATTAGCGATTTCGTCGTCTGGTTCGGAAAGGATATGTTTGGGATGGCGGCGGCAGCGGCAAAACCGCGTAGTCATGACATGTCACATTTCAGTTCACTAAATGGCAGTATGGGCAGGCTCTCCACAAGGTGGGCCGACGGTCTGGTGAGGGTCACAGAAAGCCGCTGGATACGGCTTGCGCAGGGCCGTTCGTTGTTATGAAAATTGTTAAATTGGTACTAGATTAATAGATTTAGGCCAGCTAGCTGGAGTACATTTCGCGAGAGATAAACTGTGCCTGTTGTGTCTACTTTGTCAATATTTGTAAAATTTTAGTGTGCAATAAATAAATTAAATAGGTTTGACAACGAGTAACAAATATTTTCACATTTTGTAATATAATAGGTAGGTATTATAAAGAATATTTTTATCCAAGACTGGATAAATAAGAATTTCTGAAACCCTCCGAAAATAATTTGTTTTGGTTAGGTAGCGGAGCGTGAACGCAAACATAATTTTACTCTCAAATTAGTTGACTGAACCAAATTGGAGGAGCTCCCAGCTAACAGGGATGTTAGGAAAACATGTCGCGAATTAAGCAGGTCGTTCTTACATTTGTATATTTTTGGTCCAAATAATACAGATATAATGTCCTTGTATTCCTATATATACGTATTACCTAGGTATCTATCTACGAGTAATGACCTACCTTACCTACATAGATGCCTCGGTATTCCGTTTTTTTTTAATTGCATTTTTCACAAAATTGACATTCAAGCTTCAGTATGTACTTATGTATTTATTTCAAAATGCTTTGGAATAATTTGAAAATTCGTTTGATTATTTTCTAAGTGGCATTAAATGTATTCCATTCTAACACTCATAATGTTGATTGTAGGTGGTCCTAATGGCTGTTACGATAATGACATGTATGTAAAGAAGGGTGGATCGCAAACAAACACACAAACCACTTGGGGTGTGACCATGTTTTTCAACTTTCTGTTGTTAATATGTGTTACAAAAATGACTAAGCCGTTTCCGCCTTAAAGGAGTCCTTTTGAAAATGTTTCATGGAATGGAAAGTAACGATGTAATACATTTTTAGAACCTGCTCAAGCACAAATTATACAAAGTGTTTCCTTATTTCTCCCAAAAATCTAGTGAGAAACGAAACCTGTAATATAAATTATATTAAGTTTTAAATTTGAACAGTTATTGCTCTGTATTTTTGCTATAGAACATATTTCTAAAATGTATAAAAGTCAAGAAGTAAGAAATTGTACAAGAGTATACTTATATGTATCTCTTTCTTTACTAAGATTTAAAAACTATAGGTACATTGCAAGTGAAACTGTTCATATGTTAAACTTAGTTGTTATGCACAGTGAAACACCCACATGAACGCAGCTCACGTGCTGGCTAAAAGGGCATGAGAGTTGAGAACCGAGCAGTACTAATCAGAATTATAGCACTAAATCATCGCTAATGAAATACTGGTTAGTGTCCAGGTTACTTCATGCGAAAGAGCGTAATTGTATATCCAAAATCTCATTTCTAACCAGACAAAAACACAGGTGTTAAAAGTTTGACGTGTGTGTCTGTACGTTGGTATATGACTGCCCCTCAGGCGTCGTCTCCTTCACGATGTTTTTCAATATCAACGCGCTAGGCCGTGGTCCGAGGTTCCCTCGAGCCGCCCCTAGACGCGTTGGTATATGACTTTTTTTGGGGTAGAGTCTTCCACTCCCCCGCAAGTCCGGTGAAGCTTGATTGGTCGTACCTTTTCGACACAAGCATAGGTCAATTCAACAAAAAAAAGAAAAAAGAAGTGTGTGTCTGTCTGTCTGTTTGTCCTAAACGGACGCGCCGATTTAGATCTAGTTTTTTTTTTGTTTGCAGCATGTCACAATCGAGAGTGTTCTTAGCTATGATCCAAGAAAATATCTTCAGCCATTTGAAGATTATCAGCTCTTTTCTAGTTGTCGAAAGGATCAAGGAACGGTTTTGTGGCGGGGACTTTTAATTTTTTAAATTTTAGTTAGTGTAAAAAAAATGCGATAAGTATTTTAGATATTTCGATATGATATATATATATTATGATATTATCCACCGCTTAAAAAATATAATCAATCAGATCTTTTGTTTGTCCTGACTACGATTTTATTGAACCTAAACTAAAGCTTTGTACCGTGCCACTGCGCTATATAAGAATGAATATCTGTGTACCTAAGAATGAATATCTTTTTAGTCACGCGAGTCGCAAGACCCCTGTCTCACCTCATTTGCAAATTCGATCTGTTCATGTTTGTCAACAAAGGCTTGTGCCTGTATTACATTATTCCCGTAATTGAACATACAAAACACACAACCTTTGGATATTGTTGACTGATTTAAGTCTTCTTCTTATCGAGAACCTCACACACAGTCGGAATTGTTGAACCACCTTAGGCTTCCGACATGGCTCCTATAACGACTACATCCGTAGATAGTAACCGGGACCAACGACTTTACGTGCCTTCCGAAGCACGGAATCAAATTTATTTTCGGACAATCAGGTGATTTAACCTGCAATGTCCTAACCAAACTGGGGCAAGTCTCACAAAGTTATATTTATTCGACGGAGCCCCACCGGGATTATTTAGTTAAACGAATTCATATTTACGAGTCTGAGGAGGAATTGTAGAAAAGAGAAAGGAGTAAGAGAAAGACCTTACAAGTGAAGTAAAACTCAGAGTTAAAGTAGCTCAGCGTTGCCAGTACCACCCAGTACCAACCGGGTTGCTTGTGGAGCTAAAATCGTTAGGTTTTATAAACACGTTTAAATCCAAATTAAGAGCTCTTCTGTTGGAGAATGTTTTTTTTTTTCGGTGACGCGAACACGACACTCAACTAAAAAAATACGATCGCATGGCCTCCGCTTTAGACACAGAATAAATAATAGTACTAGGTACTAAGTACTAGGTTTGCCTTAGATGGGAAGTAATCACTTATCACAATACTTCTTCCCGACACTTGTCAACACTGGAGCTCATGATCTTCTCTGTGTCAGGATATTAGACCAATATATAATACGAATAAGGTGTATTTAGCAAATGTCACATATCTATAGGTCCATACTTTACCCAATGTAAAGGGTACAGTCGGCTTAGGAATCTTTTGGGCAAGATTAATGACGGTACGAGCTCCTTGCGAACGATACGACGCTTGTGATTGGATGAAATATGTGCTTCTAACTCCCGATTGGCTGGAGGTTATATCACCAATTTGTCATGTTATGTCTTCTGTCATCCATTTTTGTTTCCTTCTGCCGTGCTAGCATGAAATTTAATGGGTGGCAAGATATAGTTTTGTCACGCCTATACTCTCATCTTTCTCCCGTAACATGACTGACAGACATAATTTTTTTGTGCGTATTATCTTATCCTATTGCAGGATATCTAAATATGGCGGGATTCTCCAGTTTTTCGACAGTTAAATGTGAAATAAATTCTTGTCTTATCTACGGGACACCAGGGAAAAACACCAGTCAAGTAAATAGGACATACTTGACTGGTGTTTTTTTTTTACAATTACAATAGTTTTAATGATAAGTTTTTAATGCGACACTCAGGTTTTGGATATGCGATTTATAATTTTTGCAGTCGCCCTCTGATACATTTTTTACATCTTTCCACTGTCTTCTGTCACTCATTATATCGCAAAATTTTCACTTACATTTTTTTGTACCTTCGTGTATCGCCTGTGAGTCTGTGAGGTTATTAGTAGTTCTGTTGTTATAAGATGTCAAAATGTAATATTATAACAACAGAACTACGATTCTTATGATATGATTCTTGATTATATAACCATATCGCGTTTTGACATTTTCTCCTACATCTCGTGCCTTACGTGCTGCCATCTTTGGTTTTATTATTCGCCCATCCTAGTCTGGAAATAGCTATGTGGGATATTCTGAAGTCGCTCGTGGACATCCAATTCGCTTTCAGCCGCCTTCTACACACGTCTGCCGAAAAGTGGCCGTTTTCCGCAATTGTTCCATCTTTAACTTCTAGCGAGATATAATAAATAAAGTGAATGGCTTCTATATATCCTACAGAACACCGTCTAGTTCCTCGCCGTTTTAGATTTTTGAAATAATTGACTATTTTTCGAGTTATTATTTTTTAAAGGTTTGCGGCAGCTCCTATAGGCCCCTTAATACACCTAACTAAAATCACAGAATACCAAATTGCTAATATTTGATAGTTTGAAATTGCGTGATAATATCATATGACTAATAACACGTTTAATAAGTCCTGTCTATTCGCAAAGCTGAACTTACCTTTATTTTCTAGCAAGTAAGTATGATAAGAAAGAAGTTATTTTGTGGCGTGTGTTACACGCTTGAGTGATCGTCTGTACAGGTATACCATAGTACATACAGAAACGCCGGAACCGAACACGTGTTCCGAATATATAATATCGGTTGAGATACATAGACTTGATGTATCTGTCTGTCTGTATATCCTATATTCTGGATAAATAGCTTAAAGACCGAAGTCTTTAAGTATAACCTAGTGAGTAGTGTGCCTTCGAAAGAAAAAAATAAGGGTTTTTGTGATTAATATTTGTGTTTGCCTTACATGTATTTAATTTATATATGTAGGTAGGTACTAGCTTTCCGCCGCGGCTCCGCTCGCATTAACAGTTTTTCCCGTGGAAATGAGGCATTTTCCTGCAGTAAAAGGTAGCTTATGTTACTCAAGGTGAATGAAGCTTTTTAATGGTGAAAGAATTTTTGAAATCGGTTCAGTAGTTTCGAGTTTATTCATTACAAACATACACACACAAAAATACAAATCTTTCCTCTTTATAATATTAGTATGAAGACGTACGATGTATATCAACTATCAACTGTCTAGACACCTATAGTACACTACTAAAAATGTTAACCCTTCGGACTCTAGAGCTACGCTGCTACTACGAACCACATTGCTACGCCGTAGCAATTTTCGACTACGACATGTTAAAAAACGTTACAAGAACAATATTCCAAATTCAGTGAACCGAACTGATCCAATATTCATTGGTTGGGCGTGAATATATTACTTCTTGGTACCTTATGTAACCATGTGGCATGATCCGGAAACTAACTTCTTTAAGGATAAGAGGAATAAGAAATGTACTAATATTACAAAGAGTATAGATTTTGATTGTTTGTTTGCATTGAATAGGCTCCGAAACTACTGAACCGATTTAAATGAAACTTTGTAAAAAGATGGAATAGACCTTAGGGAAGGATATAGGCTACCTTTTACCGCGGGAAAATTCCTCATTCTCCCGGGAAAATCTAGTAATAAATATGTAATTTCGTTGTCGATTGCCGCTTGTACCATTGTTTGTTTAACATATTTTAAACTGATCTTATTTAAACGACATTGATGGCAAGATTAAATAGAACAAAAATACATTTGCCGCCATTTTATTTATGACAAGCTTGTTAATTTTACCTTTCATCGTGTGTCCATTGTTTCATTCATATATTTATTTGTCTCTTACGGTCAGTGAATTCTTTTATAAAATTTGCTTAAATTCAAAAATATTAATAAGTGGTTTCATAGTTCCTAAGTGATTTTAAAACGTGGCCCAGCTAAGCCCTGATTTCACCAACAACCTTAACGGTTGGTTAGTGTTTAAACGGCCGTTTGGCATTAATTTTGTATGAAAATCAAATGTCAAATGGCCGTTTAAACACCACGTCATGGTTATGTTTTTTGGTGAAATCGGCACTTTATTGCAACGTTATTCCTCTCAAAATTATTCAATAATATAAAACTGTTCATTTGAATGGGCTAAGCTCGCCAATGTCTGGTACCCCTGCTGTTAGGTATACAGGTCCCGCTATTAAGGTTAATGGCGGGCGCTTTCCGTTCAGTGTCAAATGGCATTCAAATTCAATTCATCGGACTCGGAATAATAAGTACTCCGAAATCACATTAGCTGAACGCGCTTGTACTCAGATATTTTATACAAGTCTGTACTTTTATACTTTTTTGTAAACTTTCTTACTTTTCGTGAGGATCATCAATCAGGTCATTAACCGACCTGATCAAACCCTATTGACAATCAATCAAAATCGTTGACCAGCCTAATTAATACTCTGTTATTAGTAGCCGGGACTACCGGCTTCACGCGCCTTCCGAAGCACGGAATCATCTGTAATTTCGAACAATCAAGTTACCCAGCCTGCAATGTTCTAAACGTACTGGGGAAAGTCTCACAAAATGATATTTGTTGGACAAGTGCCCCATTTGGATTTACTACAAATTAAGAATAAAGAACTGTTGGACTAAAGGCGCTTCTAAACGAGCAATGTTTTTCAGCAATATGTTGCCGGGCTATGACAACATTTCCCGGCAACATTTTCATATAGCTCGGCAATACCAGAAATGTTTGGCTAGGAAATACTGCAATGTCTGCAATATTGCACAGTTTTTGCTGGCAATCTTGCCGGCTACTGTATTGCAGGAAAACATTGCCCGTTTAGAAGCACCTCAAGCTGGGAAACGCAAGTCGAGAGTTCTGTCAAATGTCAATAAAATTCAACACAGGCTACCTTTGATGAGACAACAATGCTCTCTTTAAGAGTTTTCAAAAGACTAAAGAGATGTAAAGCTACTCGTTCTCAAAGTTCACTATCCTTTGCCATATTCCGATCAAGAGCACTCAAACCTTGAAATAAATGAACAACAATTCTCTCTTTAAGAGTTTTCAAAAGACTTGAGAGATGCAAAGCTACTTGCTCTCAAAGATCAATATCCTGTGCTATATTCCGATCAAGAGCACTCAAACCTTGGAATAAAAGAATTTTTAAAGGATGAAGATCTGCCCTTGAAGTGTGGACCTTAAAAGATCAATGTCGCTTTTGTTGCCTAAGTCTCACGCTAAAAACGTAACTTAAATTCAAAATATACATTTTAATGGGGACAATGGGACATCATAAATGTTCAATTCCCGCTGTCAAAAGGATCCACGGTAAGAAATTTTAATTACTTCCCGTTGTCAAGGGGACACGGCTAATGGGGAGAACGGGAACTAATTTTGGTTTGATAATGATATAATTATTTAGTTTACATCGATCTAGCCTCATTGAAAAAATTATGCTCACTACGCAGAGGAAATTGCTAGTACAGTACAGACCGCCACAGCGATCACTTGTGTAACCAATAACACCTACGTTCTCCAAGCAAGCGTTTAACACAGAGATTTAACCATACACTACTATTCGGTATTCCGTAGTTTGACAATATTAAAACCTGCGAATTAAATATTCCAGATCGCAGTTATTTGCGTATGTACTTAAAACAGGTTTGTATTGTACCATGCTGTGTCTGGACAATGACGTTAACAAAACAAATATTGACTTAGCTGTGTGTGATGATCACTTGATGACTGAGGTTGAGCACTTGGGTTCATGGCTATGTGGTGTGGCGTAGAGTTTTGTTTTGTTATATTAGTTTTCTAGTTTGACTGGTTGCCTTCCTCTAATTGTTTATGTCGTTTGCACTCTTTGTTATATTAATAAAATAATAATTTATAAGTTTGTAAAATATTTTGAAAAGATGCAACGCCTGTGGAGTTCCTTCCGGCGAGTTCTTCTCCACAGAAGACAGCCAAATTGTGAACTCGCCTCGATGTCGAAAAGTGATTTGTAAAATCTTACTTCGAATAAAACATCTGAATTTTGATTTTTTTGTGCAGTTGTAGAAAAACAAATAAAATAAAATGGGTGCAGGGCACTGGTTCTGCTGAAAACCGGCGTTAGTATAAAGATAATGATTTTTTTTGTTTTGTTTTTGTATACAGACGTAAGTGTAGAACGTTCATGTAGCCGAAGCACATAATCAGGAAAAGTCTATCAGGCCCTCTAACATGCCTGTCCACGCGTGACGGACATAATTTTGTCGTGCGTATTCTCTTATCCATATATAAGAGGATATTTCAATATGGCGGGTTTCTCTTTGTCTTAGCACTTCATGTTACGTGGGCTGGTCCGATTTATGAAAGACCTAGTGACCCGCCCCGGCTCCGCACGGGAAAATGGTTATTGTGGGTTATCCTTAAGTATATTCTTCTCTTCTTAGTCGTGCACTCTTGTCAGAGTGGTCGTGGTTGCGCAGATGATGTACACGGAGAGATGTTCGTTGGGTCGCAAACTTTCCGGGTGATTGCTTTCTCAGCGATTTGCCTCCACTTCTGCCGGTTAGAGACGTTGCGAGTACATTGGACCATATTGCCTTCTTTATGAGATCAGTCCACCGAGTAGGTGACCGGCCACGCGCTCTCTTGCCTTCAACCTGACCCTGGACCACGAGTCTTTCGATCGAGTTCTCATTTCTGGAGATGTGACCAAAGAACTTAAGTATTCGGAGCTGCACAATAGACGATAGCCTATCCTAAACTTAAGTATATTATGCATGTATTATACATATAAACCTTCCCCTTGGATCACTCTATCTATTAATAAAAAACCGCATCAAAATCCGTTGTGTAGTTTTAAAGATTTAAGCATACATAGGGACAGAGTAAGGGACTTTGTTTTATACTTTGTAGTGATAAGTATTAGACGTATTTTTTAAAATCAAGGTTTTTATTAACTTTATTACTTTGGACTTGTTAGTAAAACAGCATTCAATAAAACAATTTGGATTGTTTTGTAAAAGTACTAAGAAACTTGACACTGATTCCTTGAATATTTCGTTTGCATTTTCTACCACCATTTAATTTTGAAATCCTAATTGCAATCAGCCGGAACGATTCGGCTTAGTAGTCGGTTCACATGTGTGGAAGCTTTACATACATTAAGTGTGTATGTGTGCGTGTGCTCTGAATCGATGCTGGCCACATAACCCAGTGACCGTGTGCGTTAGATGGGCGCAAGGCCAACAAAATTGCTATAGACGGTAACTACCTACTAATAGTAGCATTTCTAATCCATTTTGGGTAAAGAAAATAATAAAATAAACGGCTTCTTTTGTAGGGTTGCCACACATACCTACTTATAAGTGGCATATTCCGTACGGCAGCCCCCCTTTATTTAGTCAAGCACTATTCTGCGCGGGCTGCTTAACTGAATAATAATAAACCCTATACTATGCAATAACATCAAATTGTCACTATAATTTCCTAATTTAATATACAGACCCCTGGCTAGCCGGCTTTTTCAGCAGATACCGTTGTACAGCATGTCATCGAAATCTTTGTAGCCGTTTAAATACTTATATAATACAATCCTCAAACGACAATATAACCTCAAATATATATCTTATTCTAAACAGGACTTAACGTTACTACACTTTAAACGCATTACGGTCGACCCAAATCGATGTTCGGCACAGCTGGAGCGCAGTCATCCAGACAGCTGATAGGCACGAGGCCAAACTACCGCGTTCCGGATTGTATACTCTGTGGCATTTTTATTTTCTAGCTGGTTGGCTTCAAAACAAATTCGAAAAATACCGAACGCTTTTCTCGTGTGTGCGTTTGTAGAGTCATCACATCGGCACTGACGAAAAACATTTAAAAAAATAAACCAAGACCTGTTTCCTTTTTTTTAGAACTTTGGCTTTTTGCTTTTACCCAATAGGGTTACCTTCTGCATCTAGTAGTCCAGCTGGTCAGACGATTTTATTATAGATTCACCACAAATTTATCAGACAATTTTACTTTCAATTTTAGTTAGATCTGGGGGTGTTAGATATTCAGGACTCTTTCATTCTCTCCAAAAAGCTGTGGTATTCCCGTAGGCATGTGTTGTTAAAAAATCTAAAATATAATTTTATTTACATTCCCATCTTCACAACACAAAACTTTAAACCTACTATACCTTACTATGACATCCCTCCCTACATACGACATAGGTCTTTACCTTAGAGAATAAAGGTCTTTACCCGAGATCTTTTCTATAAATATTGCCCAAGTGACCCTTTTTTCCTTGACATTTTGCGTATGTTACGTTCTGCTCCAAGAGTGGGCGAACAGGTAGTGAGAAATTATATAGCCCCAGCTTTTCCCTGTCGGGTAATTACATCGCTGTCAGCTCTTGGGTTAACTATGATATATTACGCAACTAATTAGCAAGTTTTGTAGTACAAGAAGGCTTTCAGTCATACACAAATGGCTAACGTGAAGATTCTTGGGCCTCAGCGGACCAGGGGAAATTGTTGGGATATGTTCCTTACTTAATTCTTATGCATCCTAGAACATAATTGATTTTTAAACTGTTGTTGGTCAGATTTTAATAAAACTGAGGAGGCTAACTCTGCCATAAGAAATACCTACATACGTCTATGTCATCATTATCATCATTTCATCCTGTAGACGCCCACTGCTGGACAAAGGCCTCCCCCGAAGATCTCCACATTGATCGGTACTGCGCTGCCTGCATCCAGCGGCTTCCCGCGACCCTCACTGGATTGTCGGTTCACATTGTGGGGGGCCTGCTCACGCTTGTCTTCCGGCGCGCGGTCGCCGTTCAAGAACACTTTGCCAAAACGACCATCGGTTGTACGCGCAATTTGCCTCGCCCGCTGCCACTTAAGTTTGCTTCTATGTAAATTATATATGAAATTTAAAAAAATAAAATCTCCGCCATAAAACTATTGCTTGATCAATTGTGTTGTTGGAAAGATCAACCATTCATTGATCCTTTCAACAACTAGAAAAGGGCTGATAATCTTCAAATGGCTGAAGATATTTTCTTGGATCATAGCTAAGAACACTCGATTGTGACACCTTACAAACAGAAAAAAATGTAGATAAAAATCGGCGTATCCGTTTAGGAGCTACGATGCCACCCACAGACACACACGTCAAACTTATATCCTTCAGGTAACAATTACCCTTCAGGCCCTTCAGATAACAATTACCCTTCAGGCAACAACGCCCGTACCCGCCGGCGGGGGCGCGGCCATAACCAAAATCAAAATTGAAAATCAGAGACGAAGCCCCTCAGGCGTCGCGTCGTCTCCTTCACGATGTTTTTCAATATCAACGCGCTAGGCCGTGGTCGGAGGCTCCCTCGAGCCGCCCCTAGACGCGTTGGTATAATATGACTTTTTTTGGGGTAAGTAGAGTCTTCCGCTCCCCCGCAAGTCCGGTGAAACTTGATCCGTCGTACTTTTTCGACTCAAGCATAGGTCAATTAAAAAAAAAAAGTCAAACTTATAACACCCCTCTTTTTCTTCAGGGGTTAAAAACACTTTCTTATGTATTTTGTGGCGAGATGAAGATCGCCGAAGCTAGTAGGTATATCGTATATCCAGTTTCAAAAGTGAAATATCTTTGTCACCGTATGTAATAGCTGAAATAATTACAGCTCTAAGCACTAACGATAAGTCATTTACCGCGACGCCATGGTTGATTGGTTAATTCGCTACACGTACGTATTTACGTTGGTTAACACTGTTTACGACGTGTACGTTGTTTTTATTGCATTACCTGATAACGAGTACTAAAATATACCTATGGTTTGTTTCATATTAATCCGGACAAAAGGACGTTGACGCCTGCATACAATGCGCACATTTTTTCAAACGATACGATCTTCTTCTTCTTTTCGTATCGATTCGGCGACTAGATATAAGAGGACCAATACTCCGCCACGGCTACGGCATTGTCCGTAGCATTGTACAGGTCCTCGCGTGTGCAGCTGTTGGGACACGCTTGGCAGCACAATAAATGGGCCATGGTTTGGGGAGAGACACCACACAGACATGCACTATCCGAGCTGTATCCCCATCTGCACATATTCTCCTTACTTCGGCCAACCTGGGTCCGGAGTCTGTTTAGAGACTTCCAGGTCGGCCAGGGCAGGTCTTGTCCAGCGGGGAGGCTCTCTGTCAGTGGGGTGAGCGACGCTGTGGGGCATCTCTCGTTCCATATTTTCAGCCGCGCTGATGAGGCTTCACCATCCAATTAAACGATACGATTAAACTATAGGAATTTATCGCATATAAACGTACTTTGGCATACCGTAGTTGACGGCAGGGTGAGCGTGTGACCTTGCCAGACGTTATGGCGTTACAATATTTTTAATAACTTTTAAGAAAAGAAAGAGGTCAATGAATTTTTGTCCAGATTTATATGAAACAAACCATACACAGTCGTATCCAGGCCTTGTTTGATAATTTAAAAAATATTTTTAATGTTAAAGCTGTGTTTCCACTTGAGATGAGCGAGGACGCGTAGCGAGAGATGAGTTTGTAAGAAACCAACGTTCTTTCTTTAGTAATTATATTGAGAATTATTATGCTAACTGATGCAAGGTTAATTAATCGATTCTTTTGGTCTCTACTAACTCATTCCTCGCTGCTCAACCTCGCATATCCATCTTTGGTGAAAATGTAGCCTTAAGTAGACTAACTATACGGTAATGTTTGTTTGCGGCTTTCGCATATTTTGTATATTTACGGGTCTTTACGCGATAATTTTAAATAGGTATTATTATATTATATCAAGACCCGTAACGTAAATATACAAATAATGTGTAGGTACTATTCGCTATTCTGTGCCTAAAGTGAGACAAAATACGTTAATGTATACTACAAAAATCAATCGACCTATAATATTTATCGTATTGTTTCTGATGGTACCTGTAATAAGGTGTTAGGTGTAGGTTTTTAAGTAAAATATTCGTATGTAGTTTATCTTACTAATTTTTTTAAGCATTTTCCTCGTAATGGGTTGCCTGGAAGAGATTGCTACATTAGCAATAAGGCCGCCTGTTGAAACCTGTTTTCTTTGTTTGTGTTTTGTATCTGTATTTCTTGGTGTCAATAAAGAATATTTGTATTTGTGTTTTTACTTAGTAACTAAATATGCTGTTTTGTTTTTCCAGCGGAGCCCCCTGCCCTAGTGAACGTGACGGTCCACGCGTCCACAATCCTGGCGCTGATCCTGTGGAACGTGGCGGGAGACGGCGGTCACCCGATCATAGACTTCACGGCGCAGTACCGCTCCGCCACTCCTGTCAACGGCAGCATCGAGGCTTGGAGGCCCATCAGCCCCAACCACATCAGCCCCAACTCGGTAACAATAACAATACTGGCTGCCATTCATTTATGGTAGCGAGTGTTTAGTTAGAGACAGTGGTCACACGATCATAGACTTCACGGCGCAGTACCGCTCCGCCACTCCTGTCAACGGCAGCATCGAGGCTTGGAGGCCCATCAGCCCCAACCACATCAGCCCCAACTCGGTAACAATACTGGCTGGCATCTGATACCCTTTTTTTTTTCTTTTTTTTATTGGCCTATGCTTGTGTCGAAAAGGCACTACCAATCAAACTTGATCGGACTTGCGGGGGAGCGGATATCTCTAATACCCATAGTAAGGGCTCTGCCTAGCTAGATTGTAGTCAGATGGCAATGTGTGAGATGTCCCCACATATTTACATTTGAAACTTGGTGAAGTGCATGGTCCAAGAAAACAAGGTCTTGCAATTAGACCACGTGACTGACACGAGCCTACGTCATTTTGCGCTGTTCATCCTTGTCTATTACACGTATTCGACAAGGATGAATAGGCAAAATGACGTAGAAATGACGTAGGCTCGTGTCAGTGACGTGGTCTAATTGCAAGACCTTGTTTTCTAGGCCCATGATAAAGTGTAAGTGCTGCATATTGAGCTGTAACCAATGAATGTGATGGTGTTCCAGCGTCAAGTGTAGTTGCTGCATATAGATCTGTAACCGATGAATGTGATGGTGTTCTGGCGTCAAGTGTAGTTGCTGCATATAGATCTGTAACCGATGAATGTGATGGTGTTCCAGCATCAAGTGTAGTTGCTGCATATTGATCTGTAACCGATGAATGTGATGGTATTACGGCGTCAAGTGTAGTTGCTGCATATAGATCTGTAACCGATGAATGTGATGGTGTTCCAGCGTCAAGTGTAGTTGCTGCATCTTGATGTGTAACCAATGAATGTGATGGTATTACAGCGTCAAGTGTAGTTGCTACATATTGATATGTAATCAATGAATGTGATGGTGTTCCAGCGTCAGATCGACGTGTACCACCTGGATACGAACGCGTCGTACTGGTTCCGTGTGTGGGCCACCAACGAGCTGGGCCCCGGGCCCCCGGTCGAGGTGCTGGCCACTACGCTCTACAGCGACCCGGAGGCAGGTCAGCACAACAAGCATTTGTACACAGTATTTTTAAAATAGCCTTTAGTGGACCACGGTAGCCAAAGTCCTAAAGCGTGCCCAAACAAATATTTCGACAACCCAGGACAGAATTTCCTGACGCCGCAGAACGGGGAGAGCCGACCCCAAATAATGGGAAATGGCTAGGACAAAGAAGACTTTAACGGACCACATAGATTTAATAAGTACCTACTATCGGTGGTCGAAAATCTGTACAGAGAAAAGATGCTAAAATTCGAGTCAGGGGGATGTAAGAAGTGATATTATAGAACATATCCAGATTTTTTTTTGTATTTCTGTCTGTCTGTTTGTATGGGCTAATCTCCGAAACTAAAACCAACAGGGCTTAGTTAACCAACTTCATACGTCATCATAACCTTTGTATTTTTGCGCAGGTTACCTCACGATATTCCCCTGTCATGAAATCGTCTAATAAACGTACATTTGAATTCGGAAGTCCAAAACATGTGCTGCGCCTTCGCCTCCCGAATGGAATTTAACGACCCTAACCACGCCTTTCGTCATTTCGTAATAGGCTATTTGACTGGTTTTTAAAATATATTTTTTATTATTCAGTAGAGTTTGTGGATCCCAGTAATAGTTGTATTTTTTAATTCTGGTACATATTTCCTGAAAAATATCAAAATAAAAATTCAATATTTAAGTAGCGCGCCAAAACGCTACTTTGACAATATGGCGTCGCAATGGCATCGGTGACGTCACTAGCCAGTACTACTGTATAAAGAATATGACAAGTTGCTTAAGTAGAAAACGATGTTTACTGGCTAGTGACATATGTCCTATACCCGACCGATCAGGAGCGTTTTGAGTCACGTGACAAACGCAAAAATAAATACATTTTTATTTACGGATTTTTACATAAATTAATTATTATTTTCAACTTCCTATAGTAAATATCCATTTTTAAACTTACATTACATACTGATTACAGTAATTAACACTTAACACTTTATTTTTCGCATTGTCAAATAGCCTATTGTCCCCTCGAACCCGACCCTGCCAAGATTCGATCCTTAAGGCGGCGGCGGCGGCGGCACCATTGTTTTTTGATTCTATGATCCTCGTAATTTGAACAAGTAGGTATTATGATTTTCGGATATACATAGCTTGATCATATAATCTAAATACTAATATTATGATTGGTAACACGTTTTCTGAAAATGTTATCGATAGAAAATCACTCCAAAATAACACCTTCTATTTATCTTTAGGTATTTACTTCTTATAGGTTAACGGTAACGTATTAGACGTTGAAACTTGGTCACAAGCATGGTATCAACCTTATTGAAATCTAGTATAGAAACATTTTAATTAATGTAGTACTTTTTGTATAAATGGACAAACATGAATTTGGCACTTACGCTGTTTAGTTCTAGCGATAAAAAAACTATGAAAAAGTGTACCACTGTAACAGTCCCACTGTATCTTGTATATGTATTATGTAAGTATGTATAAGTAGTTTATCTAATATCTATGTAATTATTAAGTAAAGTATTATGTGCCGTATATTATTATGTATTATGTTTCAGTATCACTACATAGTATAAAATAAAGTCGCTTTCTCTGTCCCTATGTCCCTCCCTTTGTACGCTTAAATCTTTAAAACTACGCAACGGATTTTGATGCGGTTTTTTTTAATAGATAGAGTGATTCAAGAGGAAGGTTTATATGTATAATACATGCATAATATACTGAAGGATAACCCACAATAACCATTTTCCCGTGCGGAGCCGGGGCGGGTCGCTAGTTTTATATGTTTCCATTAGTATGTATGTAGTCTATTTCCATTATTGAATTGCCTCAATCCGCTCATTCTTTTCCGTGCGCTATTTCCCACCTAAAGTTTGCCTGGCAGAGATTGCTACCTTAGCAATAAGGCCTCCTTTTGACTCTTTTGTTTTAAAAATTGTTTCTGTGCACTGTTTATTTTGGTGTCAATAAATAATATTGTATTGTATTGTATTGTATCCACAGAGCTGATAAAGCGGTTCCTGGAAGGCGCCGACACGTTCGACACTCGCACGTGGCTAGCGGCAGTGTGTGTCGTAATGGGAACGTTGGTCGTACTGGCAGCGGGGACGTGCGCCGTTTTGTGTCGCGAGTGGCGGCGACCCGGTGAGCAAACGCCATAGCATACACCTCTGCCTAGACTCTACTTTATGTTCTACTGACCTGTTATATATTAGTAGGGCGTTAGGGTGCGTTTCCACAAGAGATGAGCGAGGAAGATTAGCGGAGCGAGGATGTGTAGCTCAAAGGAGTGTCGCAGTCAGCCGCCGTTATAAGACTGGAAGTCACTTAAATAATTATTTGACGAAAGTGCAGACGTATCATTTTTTAACGACAGCTTTTTTGCAATATTTATGTGCCGGCATACAATTATCTAACTAAGACATAATAATCATACGGCTGCAAATGTATGAAATGAAATAAAATATGTTTTTTATTCAAAGTAAGATTTACAAATCACTTTCGACGTCCATCTCACTGCGACATAGCAAGCTCTTTTCAGATGCGAGAGCGCGAGATTCTCTCGTGTAAGCTGGCCATTCTCATGCATTCCTCGCAGAAATCCAAGGAGGGGGCGTAAATGAAGTGATTCTATTGATTCTTTACAAACTAAGCTAAGCATCCTCGCTCATCTGTGGAAACTCAACCGGGTAAATATCAAATATCAACAGACAAGTGATAGATAAACGGGCGAGTATTCTATTGTTTTACCGGAGTCCCTATGATGTTAACAAATTGCTACTTTTTGTTGAGAGTCTAGTATTTTGTTATCGAAATATATTTATTTCGAGTTGACACTTGGTACCTAACGAAAATGTTTATCTTCCAGTGGTATTAAACAAATAGGTGAAATACCACAGAACATTTAAAAGAGGTTAGAAAGGCGCTGTGGGCGAGGCCGGCGCGCCAAGACTATGAGCAAACGCTCATACTCCACGCAACGACGCGATCGCGCTGTCTAACTCACACATAGCTATAAAAATGTACATCGGTGTGCGTGCATGCGTATGATTCGTTTCCATTTGAAATCGCGTGATTGAGCGGCGCTATGATTGGCTAGATTTGAAATTGCAAATATGTGCGTAAACTTCATCTTTATTGAAGTACAGATGTAGTGGAGGTGAAAGGTGGGGTGGAATCGGCGACACCGGATTTCATACGGACGGCGGCGCATTATCGCCATTCTAACCTCTTTTAAATGTTCTGTGTGAAATACCGTGAAATATAACTAGTTGCTTATACGCAATTTAATGGTAGCACTCATGAAACTGAACAACTCCCTAAGGAACATAGATTGAAATCTCGAAATAATTTTAAACTTTTCATATAAACTTCAGTCACGTGACCTGCCACTTTGTTATGACAAGTTGAATTTTAATTTTGATATTTCAATCTTTCCTTATGGAAAGTTGTTTAGTTTTATGTGTACTACCACAATGTTGCGGAAGAATAACCCGTTGAATTTAATAGTGTATTTATGTGTCAACATTTAGGTTATTTTTTCAACGTTAATAGGAAAACTTGTGCATGCAATAGTACCCCAAGGCGCAAGTCTAATATAAAAATTCTGACTGTATTTATTAAATGTAAAAATAAAATATATAACAGGCAGGAACTTTGAGCATAATAAATGTTCATTGAGTTATAAAATACAAGTAGGGTTAGAAAGTTAACAGCACTATTTAGATATTTCTCGCACAGCTTAAATTTTACAATATTTCTTGAAAAAACAATTAACCGTTCTCGTTGAATAATAAAAAACCTTAGTGCCAAGTTTTGATGTCGTTACTTTTTCAAGTTATAAAATTAATTAATTTTTAGTATTCCATTTTTATTATAATAGATAGAATTCACTAGACTAGAATTTTGTAATATAAGTACAAAAAGTAATAAAAAAAAGTGCAATCTCACGTTATATCGCTTCCAAAAGCTATTGGTGCTAGCATTAATCAATATTATAGTTATTATGATTAAGTCAAGGAATTAATACCAAAAAAAGCAATTGATTGAATCTCGCAATAATGTTACCTTATGCTGTAAATATTTGCAAGGAGAAAAATGTATTTATAAAATAAATTTGGACTCACATTCCTTAATTTGTTATAGTATTATAAGAACTGTTCGAGACATTTTGACTATTCTGCCATGCCATAATAGAATAATGCAGGTTTTTTGTGAAAATACTTTTTAAAATACATTTTTACACTAAGATACTACTACTACATGAGAACGAAATGAAAAATCTACTTAAATTAATTCTTCCTCGTAAAACAATGCATGTGATAGCAGTTTTTAATGTTACAATTAGCCCCACGTTGCAACTTAAAGGTAGCCGTTGACACTGACGCTGCGACACGAAAAAGGATAATGAACTATAAAGTGATGTATTTAAGGTGGACTTTGGAGGCATGCGACAGTGACGCGGCGTTCCCGGTGTCTGTGTCGTCGCGACAAGTCACTCTAAATTCATTCTTAAATTCATTACCGTAAGTCTAATATTATTTTTCGTGGCGCAGCAGCGTCAGCGTCACTGACGCTCGGTTCTTACGGCTACCTTTAGCAGTAAGTGTTTGAATTTTGATAGGTGTATGATAAACTTTTTGAAATAAGCGAAGGAGTACGGACCAATGCGACTACTGGACGTCAATTATTGCATAGAATTGGAACTAGCCCTACAAACAGACGCAGTAGTACAAGTTTTTAATATTTAGCAAACTTTCAAGTGATTCTAGACTATAAAGACATTAGACTTAAGCCTAATATTAGTATGGGGGGCTGTTAGAATAGATAAGATATTTTTTATATTCTGTTTGAGAAGCCACGAAGGTTTCGTCATACAGTAAGTTTGGTTTTGAAATATCCCATAAAAGAAAGCAGTAATGAATATGTTTATTATTAATAGTATTTTGTTAGTTATTTTTATCTAACTACCCCATCTTTATTTTCTGACGAAACCCTGGTGTCTTCTAAATGCTGCAATGCAGATTATTAACATAAGTCATAATAATCTTTTGAATAAAACTTAGGTATGCAATAATTCTGCCATTTTTGTATCTACAAAAAAAAGTACGGATTTCTTAAATGTTATTGTCCAATATATAGTAACATAGTTAAAACTCTTAAAAATCTGTCGAATAAATGTGATTACATGGGAGATTGGGAACTTTTAAAACTCGTTACTGCAGCACTCTCATTAATTTACAGTACCACTAATTTACTTTACTTTACTGTACTGTAAATTAATGACAGTGCTGCCAGTAACGAGTTTCAAAAGTTCCCAAAAATCTCCCATGTAAACACATTTCGACAGACTATACTTCCCATATGGATCTATCCCAAAGTATGAAATATAAAAAATTGGTTTTCAGTTTTTAACCTGTGCCCCTAGACAGGTCGACTCATAGATAATTGCCGATTTTTTTGTGGATTAAAATCGCGATGATTGCTTCATATTCGTATTCTAGCGCAACAAACTAGTGTTTCTAGCTTCGTAGTTTCTTAGTATACGAAATATTCTTGCCAAAAATTGTGTAGGTATTGAATTTAAATTTTGGACACTATTATAACGCACATCTTTTAATAACGAAAAGCGCTTTTAGGTAATGGAATTGTGATCTTAAAATTACGGTCCGCCCAATTTTCTATTAGAATACTTGCTATGCTACGTAATTTATCTCTATGTATTCGTCATACAAAATACTACAAAGTTAAGGATTCCCGTGGAAGCGACCACTGGCATTATAAAAAACTGTGATAAAAAATATACAATATACAAGTTTTCCGCCGGCGTTAACAGTTTTTCCCAAGTGAGGGACCTATTTATACACGGTAACGGGTAGCCTATGTCCTTCGCCAAAGTCTATTCTATCCCTGTACACAGTTTCACTAAAATTAGTTCAGTAGTTTTGGCATAAAAGTGTAACAAACAGACAGACAGAGTTACTTTCGCATTTATAATATTGGTGGGGATTTATTACTTTTTTATTTAAACGTATTTATTTCTTTAACTGTAAATTATATCTGAAATATTAACTGTTTTGAACCAATGTAGTCAAGAATTGCAAAAAACTATGGTCGTTGTGATAAAGAAAATCCTCGTCGGATCCTCTGACTATAAAATGCCTATGACCACTCTTGGACCACTTCTAGTAATAGATAATTATATCTTGGACCACTATAATACTTAAATACTAGCAATAATATAGCTAAAGCTTCCTACGTAATTATAGTGTTTTTATTCAATCAATTATATTAAACACCAAAAAAATACTTAAAATATATAATATTTTCAATTTATGAGCACAAGTTTAAAATTGAGACCTTAACGAGACAGAATAACACACTAAAAAGAAAAATTCCAGACTCTACAGATGATGGATTTTTTTTATGTAAATCTCACTACTAACTTTCGGCATTCTTAAGATAAATATGTTAGTGAGTTAATAAATATGTTAGTTAGCTAGATTAATAAGCGATATATATTTTTTCCTTTTTCGTGTATATTTGAGGTACATAGCTTAGGTACCTTTTGAGCATTAAGCTATTTAGAAGATTTCTATTATGATAATAATTACGAATAAACCATTGGCGTCGAATAGAATTTCAAAACATATAAACTTACCTCACATTATTATAGGACGTTTTTGATCTTGTTTAGTCGAAGGTTGTTTACACTTTCAATGTTTTTATTTCACATGTAATATACTTAGTTCTTTAGGATACCAATTAAAAAAAAAATAACCCTTAAGTTCAGAGGTCAATTCTCATTGAAACCACTTTGTTTTACTGAGAATTGATACCAAATTTAAGCATTAAATATTGCTTGATAGTTACATTGACCGTAGTGTATTTTTTTTTATAAAATTATGCTTTAAATCATACTGCAACGGCAATTAAGTAGCTATCATGCAATAGTACATTTTTCGCGCCAAGCAAAAATACTTACACAGAAAAAAATACTTTTTTGAAACAAGAACCAAATATCTCTCAACGAATATTACTTGATCTCAAATATAAATTACTTGAAGTAAGATAATCGCACTAACGTTTCAAAAATGAAAAACTCTTAGAATTCAAGATTGAAAGTCTTGTGACAATTTTTTTATTAATTGGTTCAAAATATACATCTTGGATAAAAACAGTTGTGTTTCTTGCATTAAGAATTACACTTTCTTAGCTGCACGATTTTGATTCAAGAGTTAATTCTTGTACCAAAGTAGAATCATATTTAACTAGAGAAACAGCTTAGATATTGAATGAAGAATTTAGAAATCTTGAACCAAGTTTTGTGTTATTTGATATAAAACATTAATCATTTCGTCCAAGAATCACTTCATTATTTAATGAAGAATTACAAATATGTTAGGGCAAAACGTATGTTATTTGATATAAAATATTAATTACTTTGCTCAAGAATAAGTTAATAATTCAGTGGAGAATTTTAACTATGTTAAAGCGAAAAATGTGTTACTTGATATAAAATATTAATTTCTTCCCCTAAGAATCAGTTAATTTTGTAATAAAGAATTAAGACTTTGTTAATGCAAGAAATATGGTACTTGATATAAAAGTTTTATTATTTCGTCCAAGAATCACTTAATTATTTAATAAAGAATTACAAATATGTTAGAGCAAAACATATGTTATTTGATATAAAATATTAATTACTTTGCTCAAGAATAAGTTAATAATTCAGTGGAGAATTTTAACTATGTTAAAGTGAAAAATGTGTTACTTGATATAAAATATTAATTATTTTGCTCAAGAATAAGTTAATAATTCAGTGGAGAATTTTAACTATGTTAAAGTGAAAAATGTGTTACTTGATATAAAATATTTATTTCTTTGCCTAAGAATCAGTTAGTTTTTTTATTAAAGAGTTAAGACTTTGTTAATGCAAGAAATATGATATTCGATATAAAAGTTTTATTATTTCGTCCAAGAATCACTTAATTATTTAATAAAGAATTACAAATATGTTAGGACAAAAAATATGTTATTTGATATAAAATATTACTTACTTCACCCAAGAATAAGTTAAAAATTCAGTGAAGAATTTTAACTACGTTAAAGCGAAAAATGTTTTACTTGATACAAAATATATTTTTTTTTCGCCCAATAATCAGTAAGTTTTGTAATGAAGAATTCAGATTTTGTTAAGGCAAACAGTATGATAATTGCTATAAAATTTTAATTAATTTATGATTATGTTAATGCAAATAATTTAATCATCAACATTAGTTTCCACCGAGGAGCACGACCCTCTCTAATTTACCAAAGGCAAATAGAGGGTTTGGCCAACACTCCCCACCTAGGCCAAAATATAATATACTTGATACAAAATATTTCAGTAGGTATTTAGCTCAAGAGTAAATTCATACTTCAATCGTGAATTTTGACTATGATAAGGAAAAAAATATGCTCCTTTGTAATAAAATATTAATGTATTTCCCTCGCAGGAATCAGTTAATCATAGTGTAATTCTTCATTCAGCACTATAGCTATGTAAAAGCAAAAAATATGTTACTTGATATAATAAGAGCAATAATATAAAACTTCATGTAATTTTGATCACAAACCATTTTGTCTCCTATAGCATCTATACGAGCCTCTTTTAATCCCAAAAGTATGAATTCTGAATAATGATTAATTAATAAAATACCCATGTGTTTTTTCATTTATCATGCAGGTATGCATGTGTATGTAAACTCTTTATTATAGAACTAAATATTAAAGAACATAGAACATTATATGAGATAATGACGACCTATAAAAATAACAAAGAACCAACCAATAATTTTTTTAATTCATTGTACTTCAGAAACTTAACTACATAATACCTATTATATTCGAATTTCTTAAACGCCCGCTTTATTTTCGATTCTTCTTTTGAGATAAAGTTATTTCCCGCGGTAAAAAGTAGCCTATGCCACCTGGAAATAGTGTAGCTTCCCAACGGTGAAAGAATTTTTCAAATCGGTCCAGTAGTTTCGGAGCCTATTCAAAACAAACAAACAAAAAATCAAATCTTTCCTCTTTACATTATTATATTTTAAAATATAAATTGCTGTTTGATGTTGCTTGTTATTATTATTATAAATCGCGGGCAAAAGCAATACTTAGGTACCTAATTTAATTATTATTGCACTTTCTTTTGACTCAAGAATCAAATTAAAATAAAATCTTGCGCCAAGATTTAAAATTCTTGCCTCAAAACTCAAGAATATCTGAATAGTTTGGCTCAAGAATCAGATTAAAATAAAATCTTGAGGCAAGATTCATAATCTTGCGTCAAAACTCAGGAGTATTTGAATAGTTTTACTGTTACCAGTGTTGCTATTTTAACAATTTTACCCCGACATTGTGGACTTTAGGCGTATTTTTCGACTAAGAGAACTGGGCAATCGAAACTAAAAACTTCTTTTAAAATCTGATTTCAAAAACAAAAAGGTGACAGGCATCTATGGGCGGTGATGTTCACTTACCAGCAGATGACTTGCATGCCCGTTTGCTTACCTACTCCATAAAAAAAATGTCAGATAAAAAAAAGTTAAATATCACATACCATGAGACGAACGATTTAGGCACGTCGTCCATAAAATACTAAATTATATTTCAAATACTCAAAATGCATTTGCACAAATACATTTTGTTATAATAATTTAAAAAAGCATATAGGTAATTAATCGCCCAAGTAACAAAAAATTCAACAAAAAAATCGAAAAGGCGTACCAAAAATACAGACTTGCTTCACTAAATATGCACACTATGAAATATTATTTAACGTATGAGTAAGTAGGTACCTACTGTATAAAACGAATCCAAAACTTTTTTACCGAGTGATCACTTTTTATCTCAAAGTAAATAAAAAAAAAATCTGTGTCTAACAAAATACTTAAAACGAATTTCTTTATAATCTATCATCCAATAAATATTTAGTCATCTTAGATCTTTCTAATATAGGTATTTGTTTTTTAAGTATAGGTACATGAAAGCAAACGGACGGACGACTTATTTCTGCGTGGTTTGCCCGTCAGGGATGCCCGATACACCGCTTTGTATCGATATATCGTATCGTACGTAACGTATCGAAAGGCTTTGTATCGATACGCGATTCGTATCGTATGCTTTTGTATCGATACTGCAAATATCGTATCGAAAATATCGCATTGGTTTTTTAAGTAAAATGGAGGTTTTATTTTTAGATTTATTTATTAAAAAACTAGTTATCCAGTCCAATATAGTATAAAACGCAGTATAAAACTAATACCTAGGTTAGTTAGCAGTTAACGAAAGAAGAATTACTTACAACAGGTTCTAGTCTATTTCAATTTTCTGTTAGCGAATTACAGAAGAATAGTGTCGTCGAACCAACTGATACATATTTAAGGGCCACACCCTACATAATAAATATTGTTCACAATCCACTTACTCGCATCATCATAATTACAAAAGTGGTGTAGACTACGATACAAGTACAGTAGCCAGCACATGCGGCTGTACACGTTGACCTTGAGAGCGCCCGTATTTCGTTGCGGTAGGGTTGAATTTCGCAGTGCGAATGTCCAACCGCATGTGCTGGCTTCTGTACCTACATCTATAAGCGGCATTATGTACAAAAAAGTTCCGAAACGCAAACGTAAACAAACGTCAAGGTTGTTTGTGTGATACGATATTTTTGATGCGATATTGCGATGAAGCGATACGATACAGCGCCGTATCGTATTGGCGTGTATCGATTCAAAATATCGATGTATCGCATGGCTTTGTATCGATACACCGATATATCGATACGTATCGGGCATCGCTTTGAGAGCAGATGAGTGTAGGTAAGAAAACAAAAAATACCAAAAGCAAAGTGACGCAAAGCCGAGCTGATAATCATTGCTATGATTATGCGTAATATATTTAAATAAGTAAAATTAAGTAAATATATCGGTATTATAATGCTATTACATACATAAAAACATGGAATAAATAAATACTATACATATGATGGGATCTTTGATGGGATTGGGTTTAGGGACATTCAGAAAAAAACTTGGGAGAAAATTTGGTAAAAGTTGGTAACACTGCTTTCTTTCTTTCGGATTTCATCTGCGGCGTGCGTGGCGGCATTTTACTGCCTGCCTTTTCTGTTTTAAAGGTGTGGCGTGTCTGTTCGAAATTTCATTTTGTGTGAAGTGTGCCGTGTAGATAACGGCTCTGTAGGTATAGGTACAGATGGAAGCAATTGAAAAATTGCAAAAGTTACAAAATACAATTAAGAAAATCAGTATATACAAAGGTGAACTGGACTGGACCTCATAATTACCTTGATTACATGTTACATCTGTAGCCGATGAAGATGTTGAAGTTTGAGTGCTTCTACGTTTTGTTCCTGAAATGTACAGAAGATTCCGCACCTTGTCCACTAATTTGCCTTTAGCAGGCACATATCTTCCCAAGGCAGATTTGGAAGTTGGGACAGCTTTCATGTAATATGTGTATATACTCTCAGTTGGAAACAATCGAAACTTGGAAGATATTAAAGGATAGCAAAGCGACACTCTGGTAAGACATTTTGCGAAAACGAAGTTCATACAAAGAGTACCTACTTACTTATTATATTAATTCAGACATGGGTACTTGCATACAGATAAGATTTAATAATATATTTTTTTATGAAATTTTCTATACCTACTTTTTAATATTGTTTCAGATATTTTTGGATTTTGAGCGACAATATACAGAAAAGTCACTTAAAAGATTCCGCACCTTGTCCACTAATTTGCCTTTAGCAGGCACATATCTTCCCAAGGCAGATTTGGAAGTTGGGACAGCTTTCATGTAGTATGTGTATATACTCTCAGTTGGAAACAATCGAAACTTGGAAGATATTAAAGGATAGCAAAGCGACACTCTGGTAAGACATTTTGCGAAAACGAAGTTCATACAAAGAGTACCTACTTACTTATTATATTAATTCAGACATGGGTACTTGCATACAGATAAGATTTAATAATATATTTTTTTATGAAATTTTCTATACCTACTTTTTAATATTGTTTCAGATATTTTTGGATTTTGAGCGACAATATACAGAAAAGTCACTTAACTTTTACAAAAACTGGGATACATTTTTCTCAAAACTTTTAACTCTCCGAGAAAATGTAGTAACCAACACACATGCAAAAACGCTCATTGATATTCTAGGAGACATTACGGATGATGGTACGTACCTATTGTGCAAAAAATACTAACCAAATTAGGGGTAATTTTCTTTGTTCCTACTCTTATGTTTTCGCCGAGGGATCTGTACCTTACTGTTATTTTATTATTATGATATCCTAATTTATTACTAGCAGTGACACGGAATGCTTTAAAATGATGATAATGGTCTATTAGATCAATTAAATGGAGCTTCTCTTTTAAATATTTTTTATTTTCAAACTGGAATAAGAAAGTATATTACTTACTACGACATTTTTTCAGAGTATTTGTTGTTTGTAATATGTTTTTCTATCGATTGGCATAATATTATGTTTTATACCTGTAAATCAAAACTCTGATTTAATTTGTTAAATGATAGATTTAATTTGTTACATGTATTGTTCCAGAACGCAGGAGATATCGACAAGGTCATAAATCAACAGAAAGAAAAGGCTGCAGCACAAAGTGACACCGTGCAACATTTTCATGTCTATTGTAAGTGTATTCGACTTATTCGCGACTCTCTGTATAATCTTTGTTGTCGTTTTATTATAAGTGGTAATTTTATTTTTAAGAAAATAACGCATAGTTAACTAAAATGTAGGTGTAAAATTAATAATTATGTGTGGTTTTATATATTTCAAAATATTCAATAAAATGTGTGGTTTTATAAAATATGCCTCTTGGTGGCAATTCGATGTAGCTAAGGCTGGCTGGAAAAATCATCAAAATAGCTTACAAGCTGGCTGGATTCGATTTCGATCGATTATCTGAGACTGTGTAGCGTCACACACTCTGAAATAAGGAGGTCCAGGTTGCAAAAGGTCCAGGGCGCAAAATGTCCAGGTTGCAAAAGGTCAAGATGGTAATAATAAGACCTGCATCTAAAGGAAATATATCTTATGCTCCTAAAACGAAACAAAATTATTTTTGTAAGAAGTATTTTTTTATGATTACCTATTAACTTTTGATTTTAGATAGGTAACAGCATATAATCAAACGATAATGAATCAAATAAAATTTACTTAACACATCTCAATAAGATTAACGACATGTAACAACATCATAATCAAGCACTAATAAATCAAATTATAAATATTAAACATCCATTTAATTATTATTGCATTCAATTCCACGTTTCTTTCCCTATTGTCTTACTAAACGTTTACTCAATATTAATAATTTTACCTCAAACAGTTGGTCAACGGCATAAGGTTTAAATGGATGTTTAACATTATATTTACGATAAAAATTACAAAGTGCAATTTAAAAAAAAATATATAGAATTTTTTTTTAAAGTTAAGCTTTTGGGGTGTGTTTAATTTGATTTCTTAGTGCTTGATTATGATGTTGTTACATGTCGTTAATCTTATTGAGATGTGTTAAGTAAATTTTATTTGATTCATTCTCATTTGATTATTATTTGTTACCTATCTAAAATAAAAAATAAATAATCATAAACAAAAAAAAAACGCTTCTTACAAAAAAAAAATAGGTTGACATTTTAATTAATAATAATTGTTATCATCAATTTTGTTTCGTTTTAGTAGCATAAGATATATTTCTTTTAGATGCAGAAGGTCTTGTTATTACCATTTTACAAGCTGGACCTTCTACACCTAAATGGTTTAGCCGTCACATAAGGTGCCCTATTGACCTAGTTAAATGTGGGCTATTGCAACGATTCGTCCAGCCAGCCCGAGCCACATGCAATTCGTAAATTTGTGTCGTTTTATTAATTAATAAGTGGTAATCTTATTTCTAAGAATACAACGCTTAGTTTACTAAAAATGCAGGTGTTAGTAGGTAATTAATAATTATGTGTGGTTTTATAAATTGAAAAATATTTAATAAACTAAGTATTAAAGTAAGATTTATTTTATTTAAATCACTAGCGTAAGCTTTCCTTTCCTTTACGTATAAATGTGTTTCAAAATGTTTATAATAAGGGTTTGATTTATTTATTGTTCAATCGTGTATTTATAGTAGTGAATGTCTAAATTATAATAGTTATATGTATTATTATTATTATTGTCTGCCATATTCTGTTATGTACTCTACATGTTTTTCTCTTAGCTTCTTCCTACTCTTTAAAAAAAATGGCGTTAAAATATCAGTTTTGGTAAATACTTATCAATACCCGTTAAATGGGGTTTGCGATTACATAATCCTAGCAAACATAATCGTAAAACCCATTTTAACCGAGTATTGATACGATATTTACCGAAATTGGTATTTTAATGCCATCTATTTTAAGAGTAGGAAATAACTAAGAGTGAAATATGTAGGGTATTCGATAGCATATGGCGCTTGTACGGAAACATATTTATACTTGAAATAAAACACAAAATATATTGGATCAAAATTTAATACTACTTCATCTAAGTAATGTTCCATTTTGCTACAAAATACTTAATTTCTTAGGTGAAGACATTTAAGCTTTCGAGTAAAGATGGACACATAATTGAATGGAATAAGTTTCCATTTCACAACAAGAATTCAACGCTCTTGAGTAAATCTTTAATTCAATTTGAAACAAGATACATAATTTCTTGGGTTAAAACTTCAAAATTTCAAATAAAGATTGAGATATTATTTGAACGGAATTTGTTTCTATTTTACAACAAGAATATAACGCTCTTGAGTCAACTATTAATTTTATTTGAAACAAGATATTTTAAGTTCTTGGGTGAAAACATAAGCATGCTTCAATTGAGAATGAGATATTATTTTAAACAAGATATTGTAAGTTCTTGGGTAAAAACATAAGCATGCTTCAATTGAGAATGAGATATTATTTTAAACAAGATATTTTAAGTTCTTGGGTGAAAACATAAGCATGCTTCAATTGAGATTGAGATATTATTTTAAACAAGATATTTTAAGTTCTTGGGTGAAAACATAAGCATGCTTCAATTGAGATTGAGATATTATTTTAAACAAGATATTTTAAGTTCTTGGGTGAAAACATAAGCATGCTTCAATTGAAACAGTTTCACACTTGAAGCAAAATCTTTTAGATTTCAAAAGAAGAAACATTTGAATCTTGATACGACAAATTCTTTCTTGGGCTAAGAACTATAAGACGAGACATTTTATATCTCGGGCGAAGACATTTTCGACTTTCCTTATATCGAAATGCGAAAAGATCTTGAATCAAGTAAACTTACTTGACTCAAGTAATTTTTTTTTTCTGTGTAGATTTGGCGCTGATTCCAATTCTAATTCGTAGACATAGGAGCGACCTTTTTTGATAATTCTTTTGGTCTATCCGCATGTCTCTTGCATATTTCCAAAGTGACATAAAACGCTGTATTTGCTATTTTTTATATTCATTCGATTTTTCTTCTTTCCCTCTATCGCACTCGCTTGGAACGCACGCTTGGACAACGGGCACTTAACAAAACACACATACATGGTGACGGTATGTATTACTAACCTTATTATATGCTTTTTCATTACCTACCAAACATAACCTGAAAATCCTAAAATAACCTTGAAATCATAATATAACCTCAAAACCCTAACATTACCTCAAAAACCCTAACATAACCTCAAAATCCTAACATGACCTCGAAACCCTAACGTAACCTCAAAACCCTAACCTAACCTCAAAAACCCTAACATAACCTCAAAACCCTAACGTAACCTCGAAAACCCTAACCTATAATAATCCTAACCTCGAAATAGATTACGATGACGATCAAGATCTGATGGAGTTAGTGCCTAATATAATCCTGAACCCTGGTTTCATGGAGAATGATTCCCGGCCAAGAGAGCAGCCATCTTACGCCGCGTCGATCATCAAATCCGCGGAGTGTCCCGGCCCGGGAAAGCCGAGGCGTGTCTGATTCTCGTCCATACTTAACCTAAGGATATTCTACCGCACTGATTCGGGACTTTTATCATGATTTTAAATTCACACTGGCTAGCGGCCATCTTGATTTGATCTTCCAATTGAAATTCGTGTTCATTGAGCGTAAGGGGTTTTATTTTATCAGTGCACCAATCTAAATATGACGTTTTAGACAGTGATATTCGGAAACTTTCTTCTAGGAGCTTAAGCCGACAATTTATACTCTGTACAAAATTAGCTATCAACTTGCACAATTTTTATGGAAAGTCTGAATTCGTTCACCCAAGTTCCTTAGGAAAGTTGTGGTAAGTATATGGCGGTTTAAACAAACACAATATTTAATTTATGCGTTGATAAAAACAAAAAACCTGCTCATGCATTTTTAGCATTTTTGAATCGAAATTGCAAATATTAAGTAACTAAATTGGCGTGTTTTTATACATTGTCTATATGTTGTTGTACCGATATAATAATATCTGTTTGAGGGTTCACTGATTATTGAAATTGCAAATATTGCAATATAATTTCAATGTGTTTTATTATTAAAATATTGGAAAGTCTGATTTTAGACTTTGGTGAGATTTTCAGAACAAAAAATATATTTAACCACAAAAATGTTCTTGTAATGTTGTCACTGTTTTAAAAGATGATTATTAACCTACTTTTATTCATGAATTTAATTTTGGATCAAATAATTGCCTAGTGAAATAACATCTCTCTGATATCCTCAAAATCTCCACAAAATTGCATAAAAAATATATAACACAACATTAAAAACAAAATCTGTCCAATAATTACTTTATATTTATACTTTATATTATGGAAAGGGGTAACATTTGGACATATCATAATTGAATAGTCCTTGAAAATCAGTATGGTGGTATATCCTATAGGTTGTAGTAGCTGGCTTTGTGCTCGCATTGACTTTAGGAGTAAGGAAGTGGCAAATATTTTCCCGAAAATGCTTCTGTTTGTAAAACCTTGATGACGTTTACATTACTATCTCACTCGCTCAGTAGGCTCGAGAAGCTGTCAAACGCGATATATTGACAGAACTACTATGGCTCTAATGTCACTATGTCTCGTTTGACAGCTTCTGGAGCCTGTCGTTATTTACATAGTTAGGCCTACTGATGACATACAATTAGCGTCAAGACACACCGGAAGAGCAGATAATTTTAAACTTTATGCGCATACAAAAAAGACGTATCGCTTGGAACGGGCCGAGCTGCCGCCGCGCCTTTTCGAAGTTTCAAACGATACTAGTCTTTTTAGTATGCGGATAAAGTTTAAAATTATTTCGCGCTGAAAGTACTCGCCGTGTCGTCTCTTCCGGTGTGTCTTGAAAAGACAAAATATACCTATTAAAATGCTATGCTGAATGTGATGAAGAGGTTGTGAACTGACAGATGTATGTATATAGCACTTGAAATATAGCAAAGCCTTTAATGAAACAGCATATAGAGATACTTAGTTGAATTGAAATTGTCACATTCGACCAGTAGGAGGTAGTAATGGCTGGTTTTAAACGTATCCACGAAACTTTTAGTCCGGGAGCCGAGGGCCTAAACACCTACCTCATCGAGTACCCCAATAGGCTATCTCTAGGTCGTTAACCGTCACTTAAACACTGAAAAAAAAAATAGTCTGCCAGAGCCGATCCTGCCGGGTCATCGAAATTTTTGACGTATTTTTTTCGTGGAACTTACCTCATAAAGTACCCGAATGAAAGTGGTGGCATCAGTTAACCATTGATTAATAATGTATAAAAAAATTGGTCTGCCACTGCGCAACCTGCCGGAAGTACTTGGCAGACGCCCTGAAATGTGCCCATCTGACACCCTTCACTTACCTCATCGAGTACCCCAATAGGCTATCTCTAGATCGTTAACCGTCACTTAAACACTGAAAAAAAAAATAGTCTGCCAGAGCCGATCCTGCCGGGTCATCGAAATTTTTGACGTATTTTTTTCGTGGAACTTACCTCATAAAGTACCCGAATGAAAGTGGTGGCATCAGTTAACCATTGATTATTAATGTATAAAAAAATTGGTCTGCCACTGCGCAACCTGCCGGAAGTACTTGGCAGACGCCCTGAAATGTGCCTATCCGACACCCTTTGACAAGTTTTGACCTGGCAGATCTTGTGATCCATTATCACAGGCATTTTAGTTATTTTTCGGCGTTGGTCCCATCGAGGTACTCGATGAGGTAGGTGAAGGGTGTCGGATGGGCAATAATGGGCATATTTCAGGGCGTCTGCCAAGTACTTCCGGCAGGTTGCGCAGTGGCAGACCAATTTTTTTATACATTATTAATCAATGGTTAACTGATGCCACCACTTTCATTCGGGTACTTTATGAGGTAAGTTCCACGAAAAAAATACGTCAAAAATTTCGATGACCCGGCAGGATCGGCTCTGGCAGACTATTTTTTTTTTCAGTGTTTAAGTGACGGTTAACGATCTAGAGATAGCCTATTGGGGTACTCGATGAGGTAAGTGAAGGGTGTCAGATGGGCACACTTCAGGGCGTCTGCCAAGTACTTCCGGCAGGTTGCGCAGTGGCAGACCAATTTTTTTATACATTATTAATCAATGGTTAACTGATGCCACCACTTTCATTCGGGTACTTTATGAGGTAAGTTCCACGAAAAAAATATGTCAAAAATTTCGATGACCCGGCAGGATCGGCTCTGGCAGACTATTTTTTTTTTCAGTGTTTAAGTGACGGTTAACGATCTAGAGATAGCCTATTGGGGTACTCGATGAGGTAGGTGTTTAGGCCCTCGGCTCCCGGACTATTTACTCTGAAATTGAAAAAAGTCCACTCTCGCATATAAATAGTTTGTATGGAAAAGCATATTTAGTTTTTCGTTTCCTAAAAAGTTTGGGAAAGTGGATCAATCAGAATCGTTGGCTGAGCTGTATGGAGATCAGTTTTTGCTTAGCCATCACATGGTAACTTTTATTTTTTAATTCATGCTAATTTACTTTCTAATTTACCAAAGAAAAACAGCTAAGTTTGTTGAATCACATAGTGATGTGATAACGCGTACCGGGCTGCATGAAGATTGTCGTTGCTTACTACGGGTGTATATTATATGCAACACCACAGAACATTTTTGGGAAAATATTTAGGCCTCACTAATAGCTTAATTATACTTACTTATTCATCGAGAGAGATCATTCCTAATAATATAAATTTGTAAGTGTTTGTAAACTTGTGTCAGGGTTGCCCACACAGAAAATTTAAGACGATTTAGTAGCTTTTATTACATGCTTTACACTTCATTTCCAGACGCTTGCATTTACTTTTGATATACTATTTATATTTATACTTACTGTGAGTCTGTGAGGTTTGATGCTTAATTTGGAGGCAACCCAGATACGAACGTAAACTTTTGAATCATATTGCTTACTGTTCAAACATTGTTAATGTTGCTAGATGTAAAAATTGGTAATTTTAATTAAGTAGGTATATATTTTTTGCAACATTAGGGTAATATTTTTATAACAAGATCTCATGTATTATTATATATAAGACATCATTGGTATTTTATAATATTTTCTTTTTAATTGTGATTTACTACTGTGATTCTTTGTTTTCCGTTTTCAATAATCTTCGTTTGTTTAATTGGTTGAGATATGTAAAGGTAAGTGTACATAGTTATTTTTGTATTATTTGGAGACTGGTGCGAAGGTAGGAATATTAATTACTAATTAGTATGTTATAGAATAGATAAGCTTTTTGATAAAAGTGCATCGATCGCTTTCATCTTTGCATGATGAAAAGAGTTGCTGGGTCTCCTATCATTTGATCCTAGAACAGTCAAATAACGACATTCCGGGTTGCTTGGTAGAAATTGCTTCCTTAGCAGTAAGGCCGCCCATTTGTACACGTATTGTCACGTATTGTTGTGAATTGCACTGGTTTACATTTGGTATATTCTATTCTATTCAATTCATCCCTAAGATCATGTAAAACTGAAAATATGAATTTGATATCTTTAGTAAAAAAAAAAACTTTTGAAAATTATTTTTTTTGTGTGTGCGGTGTTTTTTAATCAATTTTGAGTTAGTGCGACTGTCACACTTAGGTACATTCAAACAAATGTGCTTTTAAACAATTGAATTATTGTTCAAATGAAAGGAGCCCAGTTAACAATTACACCGCTTAGTAAAAAGTTAATGACAATATATTAGTAGACACGTACTGATTAACACGCATGATAGGTTAGTAAATAAATAAATATATACAACGTACACTTACGTGCTACACTTGAAGGCAATGACGCGATAGTTAAATTTAGATCTATAGTAGATTGTTATTAAAGTGCATAGTGGTTTATTTTTGTATGCGAAGTTGTGCATATCAAAGAGCCTTAGTGAAAATGAGATATGAAGATAAATAAATATAATAACTTGATGAATCTCCTTCCTTTCTTTACGCACTCAAAGCAAAGTGGATAATGAAAAAATGTTAGAAGACCAGCCGGTTTTGGTTGCAATTTTAGGTCTTCTTTTAAGTTTATTGTATGAAATTGTTAAATATATTTTAAATTACGTTACCAATAATCGTAATCTAGTTAATTATCCTTGTCGAAAGTATTCGTCTATTTCAAACAAGACCGTAGTCACTTTAAACTAAATGCTAATAGAAAAGAAAGAAAGTATAGCAAAGAGAGAAAGAAGATAAATAAATATCTATATACATGTGGGCCCGGCAATGACGAATTAAACTTTTTTTTTTATTTTGTATAAAATACATTTTTAAACATTTGATAAGTAAAATACCAAAATTGCAACCTGTTACGCGGTTGCTAGTTCGCCTGTCTCTTTCAGACTTGGCTGGGTGTGTATAGTGTGTCTCCATTCTTTGAGCTCATTGCCTTTCTGTGTCTTCACTTGAACTTTAAACTATCTTATTTATAGCACAACTGTACTATGCATTTTCGTCTTTCACTGGCTTAGCGATTTAAACCATTTTAATTTTTTTAAAGAAAAGTTAAATCCTATTTGTTAAAAACCTCACCTCTTCGATATTTATGGTGAATGCAAAATTCCTGTGTTAGTTCAGTTGAAATTGATGAAAAATATTTCAGATTTTTTTTCCACAAATAGATATATCACGATATTTCTATCACATTTGCTCAAAAACATTTTTGATAGCAATGGTTTTTATTTTAAATCAGTTTAATTATATTATAATACTGCTTCTTTTATTATATTTTTAATGATTTTGCATTTTCTCCTGAACACATTTAATTACCACCAGTGAAAGACTAACTACTATGTATTCCTAATCTGTGTTGTGCTTGCTCTTCAAGATAGAAAACTATGTACCTAAATAACTGCAATTATTTTACAGTGTAACAATTCTAACTAATTCTAATATAATACTGTGTCCGTCTGCGATGTAAATGTGCTATTGTGTCAATTATGTAATAAAATATAACAAGCTCACCGCTAATTTGGCCAAACCTAGATCCTCCTAGATCTTTGACAGCATGCCTAGCTGGAAGTAATTTGCAAATCTTTAGGCGTTTTTTAAATTGACCTATGCTTGTGTCGAAAAGGTACGACCAATCAAGCTTCACCGGACTTGCGGGGAGCGGAAGACTCTACCCCAATGACCCCAAAGTAGTCATGTTGGTACACGCTGGCGACTAGGGGCGGCTCAAGGGAGTCAAACCTAGGCTTAGCGCGTTGATACGGAAAAACATCGTGAAGGAGACGACGCCATTGGGACTCCGTCGTTGATTATTAGTTTCGATTTTAATTTTGGCCGCGCCCCCGCCGGCGGGTACGGGCATTGTTACCTGAGGGGTATTCGCTATACCAGAAGGGCATTCTGTTAGGTGTAATTTAAATTCTTTAGCTGCTTTAACTGCATCAGTAATTTCGTCGTCAGGTTCGGAAAGGATGTGTTTGGGACGGCGGCGAAACCGCGTAGTAGGGTGCGGGAAATAGCCCGTACACTTCACAACATAGGGATTGGGATGGGAAGAGCCTTCATCAAAGTAGCGTTTGGATGCTTCTTTCATGAAACCTGTAACGGTAGGGAGTTTCGGAACCGACATGAAAGATCTTTGGGCGTATAATTAATACTCCAGAGAATTTTTACCAGAATTAAGTATTGATAAAATAATTAATAAAAAATCTAAATATACAAAACACCAACGAAAAATTAGGAAAATAACTTCATAGTTATTATGAGTCAGTAATTTTATCATACCGTACGGCAAAGAGTACTTAGATTATATACAATTTAATGGCAACACTTTTCATAAAAGCTTTACTCTTATGTACTTGGGTCAAAATTTAAAGTTTTTTTTTTAGTACTCTGTAACTCTTTGGCCAAATTTGGCGGTGAGTTATCGAACTATAGTATAATATATTTGACTGTGTGATCATGTATAGTGACGTGCTTGCACCGCTCTTTGACTATATGCACTTGTATTTGTGGATTTTAGTGAGATTTTTATCTATTATATCTTAATTCTAATGAAATGACGGATAATATGTGTCTACGCACCACTGCAGTCTTCTTCTGTTCTTCCTTAAATTTAAAAAATGTATTATTTTTGTACCGTAAAATATGGCAACTTTACCACATATTTTTTTCTTTTTTTGAAATTTCTCTAGACTGTATAGAAATTTTCATTATTTGATATTGTATTGATGACAACAATGATTTTATCATTCACTTTCATTATTAATTTCTTTAAAATACATTTGAAATGGAATTCTACAAACATAAACGTGACAGAGGTCAAGTTGGCACGATTGTGCCAACTTGACCTGCTTACCAGTTTTCATAGATGCACGCATATGTTTTCCTGTTTTATGTCAAGTTGCCATCTTTATGTCTTCGGATTTTGAGATATGGTAGGTACGAAATTTAATACTTTGTTGTTGAAAGGAACCTGAGGTCAAGTTGACCCGCACAGGTCAAGTTGCCGTATTCTACCGAAGGAAAAAATGGAAAAATAGTTTAACCTTAACATTGAGTGTATTCGCTGAAAACTTAAATAAGTTTGAAGACTTACAATATGACAGAACACGTTTTAATATAAGAATAGACATTAGGTATTTGAAGACAAAAATCACACTTCAAACTAAAAAGTTCAATTCACGTTCTCAGTCCATATAATAAATATAATATAGGTACCTAAGTAAGTAAATGCAATTACCCTCCAAAAATATATCGCGCCTTAGGTATGCGTACGGGGAGGCGGGGGATTAGAAAAGGCAGTCGGGGTAACATGAGGTTTCACGAGAGATAAGACATTGTCATGTACATACCTACTCTCGTCCTAAGTTAAATGTGAGATAATCTCTTGTCACTGTGCTTTATGCTACCGGGACTTGTCTAATCTCGCTGTTACCAGTGTGACCAGATCAATAAAAAAAAACTTATCTTCACATTCTATTTATTCAAAGTGGTATTGTTTTTAGTCATTTATGTTATTTATAAGCAAATTTATATCTTCACCATGAAATTTTATTGGTTATTTATCCGCAACATAGTGGTAGGTAGGTAGTACTTATGAAACTGAACAACCTAAGGAACATACTGAACATAGTATAAAATCTCAAAATTAAAATTCATCTTGTACAAAGTAGTCGGTCATGTGACAGAATTTTGTATGAAAAGTAGTTTTTTTGTGATTTCAACCTATGTTCCTTAGGGAAAGTTGTTCAATTTCATGAGTACTAACTACCACTATGTTACGGATAAACAACTAGTTTAATTTCACGGTGTATAAGCTGTTAATATACTACGCGACCAAAACAATTAGACACATTTCAAACATGGCGTCACGGCCGGTCACGGGGATTAGTGCTGGGAATAAGGGCGAATATTGTACAAACCGCATACCGGTCATGTGTCTAATTGTATTGGTCGAGTAGTACAGTAAAAAATCGAGCTTCGATCTTGTTCTTCGTTATTGTTTCACGTCAACAGTTCCCCCCCATACCGCGCATTCCCAAGGCGTGCATAAAAGTATCGGTCAGTCAATCAAATTAGAGCTGAATAGCAGTTGAATTGTTAGACTCAGTCGCTAGTATTTTAGCTGTGTGTGTAGTCCGGGCACTGTTAGCATGAGATTCAAGACTGGGGAGGGTGCATGGTACATATTGACGAAAACCCAGTAAAATTACATTTTCTTAACCTTAATTCTGATAATAGCTAGGTACATCTCTACAATTTTTTATTCAGACGGATAACCTTTAATTATTTAATCCCTTATCTCTTTGTTTTTTGTCACTAAAGTCTTGGTAGCTGGGACTATTTGGCAAAAATGTGTGATTTCCAGATTACAACCTTATATTTTCTTCTTATAGTCGTATTTTCATTGCGTTAGCATAGTGTCTGTAGGCCTACTATGTAAGTAGCGACAGGCTCGAGAAGCTGTCAAACGCGACATATTGACAGAACTGCTATGGCTATAATGTCACTATGTCGCGTTTGACAGCTTCTCGAGCCTGTCGCTACTTACATAGTAGGCCTACTAAACTAAGCATCACTTTGTCGTCAGTCAGATTTTCGTAGCGTCGATGTTCCATCTAGAGTTCTAGACTTGTCATAAATCAATGACTTTCATGTATTCTCTACTTTCATGTATTCTGTAGTAACACTTAGATATTCCGTTAACTTGTGTTCCGTAAAAGTAAAATGATAGTGGATGATGACTGTTTATCCTTTGACTAAGCAATCTTTACCATGCACCCTCAAGTGTTCAAGCGTGAAGAATGTTCTTAAATACTTATTGTGCCTATTAAAAATATTTGCCTAAAAAAATCTTGAACTTTCTTTAAATTAAATACGAATGTAAACAACGCTTTAGATTTTTTCACAGTGCATAGGTACAGATAAATAGGTTCTATTCTTATTAAATGGTACCTTAAATTAATAAGATACCAGAATAGAAAATGTCAACGAAGGTAATTGGGATAACAACGAAAAAAAAAACTTGTGTCACATACAAACGGAGAGATTTACGCGTGCAATATTAGACGCGATTTTGTGCCTAGCTAGCCCAACCAGAAAAATAAAAAACATCGCCCGCCAATATGGCGGAGTTTAAATGGAACTAGGAACAAATTTTAGCATGGAAATTGTTGCCATAAACATAAAAATATACACGTGGCGCCCCAAGCGCTAGATTAAATTTTCTCGGTCGGAATTTAAAAAAAAAAACCATGATTAAAATCGGTAAAAGTGATATTTGAAACAACAATCATGTTACTCTGTCTCGATTAAGGTCTTAAGTTAAGTCGCTATTTCGAACTATCTAGACGCGTAACTTTTTACTTTATATTAAAGTAATTCTAGATTAAGATCGCCTTTTTAAGCACGTCCATGTTCAGGGCAGCTATTTAGATATGTGTATATTTTTTGCAATGCATCGTACTATTTCAACACGTTTATTACACAAAATTATTTCAATCAGAAGAGAGGAACTGGATTAATATTTCTTCGATTTATTTTATAGCTATAATTTGTCTTAATTCTATAAACACTAATATTTCTAATGCGACGCAAAAGAGTAAACAAAAGTGAAGATGCTTTAGGGACTTCATTGGCAACACTCAAACTTTCAGTCAACATTCAAATTCTGTGGTTATAAACCAATATCTAGTGAAGCAATTAATAAGGATTTTATTTTGATCTCTTTTTCATTTATATTCCTTTGCGTCGTATTGGGTAATTCGAATAACTTAAGTTTCCAAGAAATAATGACATTATGTTCTCGAATTTAAGAATGAAACGCGTGTATTATTATAGTATTTCGAACTACAGACTGAAAAGTATGTGATTCGTTCAAAATTTAACAATAAAAAGGGCAGTTTTTTTAGGTGTTCTGAATTCTTCCGACTTATGACGAATAGTTGAAAAGACGCCATTTAAACTGCCCCTTATTGTGCATAATAATATGTAATTAAATATTGATATGTATACTAATGAATCTCGTCATTGATATTCCAAAAGAAAGTTGTGCAATAATTATAATTGTTAGTGAAATTATGTTTGTATTACTTAATTTTAAGATTTTCATGTGTTTTCTGAGTCAGCAAAATATCCTGTCATTTTTTAATTGTTGTTTTATAGCAATTAATTTCATATAATGTTGTCTGTTAATTTACCAGAAGCACTATAACTGCTCATTGAAAAGAAGTTATAGGTTATATCTTTTTATACTCGTAGCTTTGTGCATGATTTCATTAAATCATCAACTGGCTATAATTGAATTTGAAAAAAGCCAGTTGTTACTGTCGATCACGAGATTTTAGACCCATCATACTTTTTTACATTCCTTTAAAGAATGTACAAAAGCCAGCACTTGCGGTTGGGCATTCGCACTACGAAATTCACCCCTACTTCTACGGAATACGGGCGCTCTCAAGGTCAACATGTCCAGCCGCATGTGCTGCCCACTGTACTTCATAATTAAATAATAATAATTCACTGTGCTGTTGGTTAAGGTTGCCTGGAATAGATTGTTATCATAGCAATAAGGCCGCCTATTGGCTTCTTGTAACGTATTTGTATTTCACTGTAAATTTTCTTGGTGTCGATAAGGTATATTTCTATTGTATTTATTTAAAGCCCGACCAAAGAAATAAGAAGCCTCGCCTAATAATTTTATAAGGGAAATTGTTGCCATAATCATAGTCGTAAAAATACGTGGCGCCCCCTGAGCGGGCTTCTTATTTCTTTGGTCAGGCTTTAATACACCCGTACGTTACGATTGGTAGGTATTTTGCTGATTCTACATAATTAGTATTGTTAAGTACAATTTTTATTTGTTTGCGGAGTGCGATGCCTGTTCTAGGTACAATAAAGCAAGAACTTGTTGTAACGTTGGAATCATTCCCATTAAAACTACATTTTACACATATTTCTAAGTTTTATTCGTAAACGACTTTCAAAGCCCGTAATAATAAAAAACCTCGCCATATTGCGGAATTTCAATGGAACTAATTTTCTAATGGAAATTTCAGCCAAATATAAAAAAAAAATACGTTTCTGATCAAGTTACATAATACTCGTAGATACCGTAGAACCAAAAACTGATATTTTTATTTTGTTTTTCCTTCAATTGATGATGATGTTTTAACTTTTTACATAAAAATCTTTAATCGGTTCGTTGCTCGATATAATAATAATAAAAATGATAAGCTTAAGTCACGCCAACATGTCCCTGAAATTACATATTTCAAAAAGGCAATTATTGTATTCCTCTTCCTATCCTTTGAACTTCGCAAATATAATAATTATATGAGATCCAACTCCAGCGACTGAAAGAAAAAGTTAATGTCAGTTCAACTTTATTCCGAAGGCTTTTTATCGCAAAACAGTAAGTATATAATATTTTTTTCCAACAACAACTGCGATCCCCAATCCGTCTGCAAACATTCTGGCAACACATTTAAACAGAGAGACTTGTTGGAAGTCTTTAGAACCTTGACTGGTTATAAGGATAGGTAGGTACAGTACGGTTACTAGTAAAATACCCGCTTTATATTACAGGTGCCGGGTTTGAATCCCGTTGTTACACTCGTCGAGCAGTAGACCTCTTTGTAAGAAAAGTTCATAGCAAAAATGTGTTCCCTCCGCGCTCGTTCCTCACCCCCGCCCGCTAACCCAAGTTGTTTACCGATATATATTCTATGGTTTGTTTCATATTAATCCGGACAAAAGGTCATTGACGCCTGCATACAATGCGCACATTTTTTTCAAACGATACGATAATTATTATTTAGAAATAGGAATTCGGCATACCGTAATAAAAGGCCGGGTGACCGTGTGACCTTGCCAGACATTTTGGTGTTGCATAATATGTAGAGGTCTAAAATCTGTACATAGAAAAAAAAAGCCGAAAACCGAGTCAGGGGGGATGTAAGAAGTGAAATGCAACATAACAATATAATATTCTTTTTTTTGTTTTTCTGTCTGTTTGTACGGGCTAATATCCAAAACTATTGGACCGATTTAAATGAAATTTTGCATGGTGGTTCTTTACATCCCTGGTCAACATCTTGGATATTTTTAATCCCGGAAAATTAAAGAGTTCACGTGGGATAGTTAAAAATTATTACGGAAAAGTCAGAAAAAACGCGGGCGTATTTTTTAATAACTTTCAAGAAAAGAAAGATGTCAATGAACTTTTGTCCGGATTTATATGAAGCAGACCATATTACTTCTTTATATTACTACCTTCAAGTCTACTTCTCGCAGCGCCTCCTCCAAATCCAGCAGGCCAGGGTCATCAGGGGCGAAGACTCGGCACTCCTCGTCGAAACACCTCTCCATCCTGCGAATGAGACTCTCGTTGTAAAGCGGCCGCTCATGCTTCACTGCGATTGGTTCTTCCCTTGATTTGCTCCGGTAACTAAGGGAAGAGTATAGGAAATCTTTAGCCATAGCTTCTTCTACACTTATGGACTTCCGCAAGGGAACGTCTATCTAAATCAGTAAACAGTTTAGGAAAAGGTAGGTAAGTAATAACAAACATTTTCACGGGTTTTCAACAAACAACAACCGCGAAAATCTAAGAATGTTCAAGGTAAGTAATAATTAATAATCTGTATAATAAAACTGTAGAGGACGAAAATCTGTATATAGATAAAATATAAAAACCAAGTCAAGTCCGACGAGGGGTTTTAAGAAGTGATACAGAACAAAACATATCAAGATTTTTTTCAAATTTTTGTTTGTCTGTTTGTATGGGCTAATCTCCGAAACTACTGGACCGATTTGAATGAAATTTTGTATGGTGGTACCTTATATCCTCGATCAACATCTTAGATTATTTTTATTCCGGGAAATTAAAGAGTTCCCGTGGGATAATTAAAAAACTTAGTAAGTAATATACGGCTCAGTACATTGTACGGGCTAATCTCCAGAACTGTTGGACGGTTTGAAATGAAATTTTGCATGGTGGTACCTTATATCCCCGGTCAACATCTTAGATACTTTTTACCAAAGGAAAGTATCTCGTTACAACGGTAATTTGTGCACGGAAAAGTAAAACGAACAAACCGTTTGTTCCCACTATAGTTCCATTGAACAGTTCCATGATGGAACTAATAAACCAACGCGGTCAGACAGCTAGTTAATAAATATGAAGCTAACTAAATGCATTAAGGGTCACTCACTCATTGATGGAGACCAAGTATTCTTCAGGGAAGGCTTCAAGGGCGATTTTCATATCGTTGAAGGGTTCGCTATGTCTGCGTTTGAACTGAAAAAAAAGAAATAAATATATATTGAAGAGAGCGATGGACTCCCCACGAAGTTTTAAGATTTAATTTAAGACTGCAGCCATAAATGCAAATTTAAAGAAAAATCTGATAGCATATCACAACACAACTAATATAAATCGAGTGAGAAAACAGAATTAATTTCAACTGTAGATACTGGAGATACTGTATCACTTACCCTTCTCAACAGATCGTAGTCAATCTCCGAAGACGTCATAGCTCTCGATAAAGAAATGCTGGAGTCAGTACTGCCGGGTCCCCTGACCCTCGGCTTCAGCTCATCAACGCTACAAACAGAGGAGGAACTTCCAAGACTGCTCAACTCGTCATCCTCCAAGCCAACATGCGGCCTATTCTTCAAGACATCGGGTATCTCTAAATCATTCACCATTTCCGAACGGTTTTTCGGCAATGAGTCCAAGAATGACTTGAATAGGTCCATTTTGTTCTTCAAATCTACGTACAGATCGTCGAAGTAGTATCTACGGTAAGATGGCGACCATTTGTAATTGTAATACTTGTCGCATAAGTATCTGTAGTAGCGAGGTGACCATTTATATCTTCCGTATAATGACGACCAGTTGTATGAGTTGTAAGACGGGTACCAATGGTAATAGCTATTGTACAAAGGGGTCCATCTGTATGTGCTATAGTAGCTGTTATAGTAAGGCCACCATTTTGAATTATAATACTTCCGGTAGTACGGTGACCATTTATACATTCGAGAGCACTGAAATAAAATAAATCTTAAACTTTTAAGTACTCCACCAGAAAGAACTTTCTTAAAATTATTCAAAGGAAAAAAAAACGTTTGCAAGCAGATCAATCGTTTTTTTATCGAAATCTATTAGAGTTACGCTGTGTTACAATATTTTGGTCTATATATTATATTAATACAAACGGAGTTATTTAATTGAGACTTTTAACCTTTAAGAAGTGTAGTTTACATAAAATAAAAACCGACGTACGAATAGACTAGAACTAGATAGTAGTAGGTACTTGTATTTAACAGAACAAATATTTAAAAGTAGTACTTAGCTAAAGCTACATATGTAATTTATTGAAATATCTATCCACTTGAAAACTTGTGTTTTCCATAGATACTATATTATATATACCGCGATAGAAAGTAGCTTATGTTACTCTGGTATACAAAAATCATATACTTAAATGCGTTATTTAAGTACTTTCACAAGAAAAAAATCCCAATTTACATACTTCTAGTATTATGATAATACAGATTACAGAAGTAACTAAAAAAGTATTAAATCCGGTTGTAGAGAGAGTCAAAATAATCAGGCAAAGCGTGTAATTTTCTACTGATAATAATTTACCATGGTGTTGCACAATTTTTACCAACTTATCAAAGCCGTTGCAAAAGATGACTCACTCACTATAGCACGTATTTACAGACCTCAAAATCTGGACGACGCGGCCCCAGTCACGTATTAACACTGCCCGAACCAACACCGAATAAAGTGTTGACGAAGCCCCATATAGATAGATACGTAACAAACCAAGTTTATAGAAAATACTCCATCACGAAAGCCTATCTACATTTCACCCAACAACATGGGAAATAAAAGAGACAAAATAGGTATATTATAGAGATCCCTTATATAGGCAACAGGAATGAGAAGTTTGATCAATGAAACCTTGATGAAACTTTACGTAAGATAGAGTAGAACACGCAACGGTTATGGTAATGCTGAAATTTATATTCGAGCTTCCAATATTTCAGACTCATACAATATGTATGTACGTTTCTATCAGCTGTGTGATACCCATAGGCTTTTTGGGATCAGATGGCCGTGTATGTAGAGTCCCCACACACTTTTTTTTTTCATTACAAATCTCTTTCGAATCCATTGAATATTCAATAATATTTTACGCAACTTTTTAGTTTTAATTTGATCTTTGACTTTGATCTAAAAAATTAATTACTGAATCATCATCAACGCTAATTTTTTATTTATTAATTATTCAATTATGTTACTCCGCCCTCTCTTTCTGTGGGGAAACCCATCCTATGGAAAAGTGGGATAACAACTTAACGTTCATTAATAATATTTACGCTAAATTTCCACAGGATTACACCATTTTGTAGTAAGAAGCTGATGAAATATCTACTTGTCCTGTGACATCGATCGTGGAATCCTTTCGTGTGAGTCATGTCAGAGAGAGCTGACGAAATCAGAGCTTTAATTACGTTAAGTCTGCTCTTGACAAATTAATGTATTAATCCATATCGAATATAACACTCTAAAGCTCATCACACACGTAGCTATAATATGAATATGCCCAGCTCTAACTTATATCTCACCACCACACCACACACGGTAGGTGCTGTATTGAAATATATATTTTTTCATCCTTACTACGTCCACTTACGGAATACCTATATGTGAGAGATTTATATTAATACTAGCGACCCGCCCCGGCTCGGCACGGGAAAATGCTTATTGTGGGTTATACTTAAGTATATTATGCATACATATAAACCTTCCTCTTGAATCACTCTATCTATTTAAAAAAACCGCATCAAAATCCGTTACGTAGTTTTATATGTTTAAGCATACATAGGGATATAGGGACATAGGGACAGAGAAAGCGACTTTGTTTTATACTATGTCACAGAAATTCACAGAATACCAAATAGTAGTACTATGTAGTGATGCCTTGCTATGTCGCAAGCGACCGATAAACTCCTTCGTTCGCACAGGGCAACTCTACTAGTCTCCAACGGGATTCGAACCCGGAACCTACGAAATGCGAGGCGAGCGTTTACTACTCAGCTAGAGAGGCTGATAAAAAAAAAATCCCCGACTAATAAATATTATTTTCACTTAGTTTTATTACATTTCTATTACAGAGTCAGATTTTATGGCAGCTGCGTTAAGTGTTAAACATATAAGTAGAACAAACTTGCGATAGGAATAAATAAAAATAAATTCAAAGATGTCGATGTTGAGAGTCAGTTTTTACGTTTTTCTATTAATTGCCATATCTTATATGTATGTTTTTTTTTCACTATTTACATAAAACTAATTAAGTATAGTTTGCGTTATTAATTTTCCCGAGGGAACGAGCTACTACTTTCCACACGCTCATTTTTAATTTTGCTCTGCTGATTTCGAATGTGTAATAAACAGACAGAGACACATCCTCATTAATTATAATAATCAATTTATTTTATTATAATTAAATGTATTTTTCTAGAGTTACTGCAAAAAAAAGGAATAAGGTGTCTAAAGAAGATCCAAGTGTTCGACACGTTGTGGAAGACAGTGTAAAACCGTACGTACCACATTGAAATAAAAACTAAATAAATATATTACGACTTACGACACTGCCTAGACAATGTGATTAATTAATTACTTTTTCCAGGCATTACTGATAATAGCTGGACTAGACAAATAGTCAAATTAATAAATTATGGTCTAATAAATTTATTGTATGGTATGGTAAATCAATTTTATTATGGTCGGTCTTCGGCTTAAATACCTTACACGTTGTTAAGATAATTTGTTGGAAATAACCTATATATAAAAAAGAGAGAAAAAACCTTTTTAAAATTATCAACTCCTTATTATTTATTCTGTGACATTATTAAGATTCGTTTATTAATTTCTATTGATTAATTTATAGTAGCTCACCCGGAATTTAGTCATTGGCCGACCAGAAATCGTTTTGGGCATCTTTAGAAAAAAAAGCCCTATCAAACTTACAATATTAATGGCTTAGGAACGCATTGACAATAAAAACAATGTTATAAAATAGTGCATTTATACATTCGAAACCAAAACACCGTAAGAAAAAAAATCTCATAAATAAAAATAAAATTTCAGCGCCATATTTGGGTCGAACAGCTACGACCCCGTGCTCCAAGAATTCGTTCCCCCCCACCCCAAAAAGAAGGAGGAGCACCCAGAGCCTGGCAGCACAGTAGCAGTGCCAGCCAAGAAGGCCAAGAGAATGAAGGACCCCCAGGGGAGAAGATCCCAACACGATACACACAACAGAGACAAAAAATCTCATCGCCGTGATATGAAGAAGAGCCACAGACGTCATTTCTAAATCCTCCTGGTTTACAAATTTACAACTGTCAGATATTGTTAATACATAACATTAAATTTAAAAAATTAAAACCTCCGCCACAAAACCGTTACTTAGATCTTTACAACAACTAGAAAAGAGCTGAAAATCTTCAAATGGCTGAAGATATTGTCTTGGATCATAGCTAAGAACACTCTCGATTGTGACACCTTGCAAACAAAAAAAACTAGATAGAAATAGGTGCATCCGTTTAGGAGCTAGCTACGATGCCACAAACAGACATTCATCAAACTTATAATAACACCCCTCTTTTTTGTCGGGGGTTCAAAAGAGATATGGCCTTCCCTCCGTGGATATGGCACATGTTTTAAAAACCGTCTTTTTCTTTGCGAGTCGATTTAGCGAGTTTTTTGAGAGGACCTTCGTCATCATCATTTTCGCTTAAATACGTCATACTGATAAAAAAAGCCTTTCCCAAAGGTTTCCAAAAATGCTTAGAATTAGAAAATTTCCGGAAAAATTACCATACCTTCACGATATTTTCATAAATATCGATCGGCACAGAATAGATAGCATATCGGTTTAGTAATCTCGTTTTAATAGGGTCATCATGCGGCCCGAAATGTTGGAGCATTTTCTGATTTTAAGGAAAAGTAACTCTACAGTAACAAAACAATACACGAATAGCTGACAAAGCTTTTCTTTTACATTTGTTGGTCGTAGTAGTCTAAAACTTAAACATCTATTTGTGACAGAAAATTCGGGGAATCTTCACTACATTAACAAAGAATGTTGTTTAACTTTTTCAGAGATTATTTCAGCAAAGCCTAGTAGGTAGAGTATTGATTATATTATAATGTTTTTTTAAAGTTTTGACGGTTGTGGATTTCTTAGTGACAGCCCTGCCTGAAATAGTTCCTCGCTTCAATCAAAGCGTGAAAACGCTTCTATTGTAGCTTATACTTGTTTACGTTCAGCTCAAATGCTCAATGGCACGATGCCCAAGAGCCGTTCGTCCCACCGGCCGCGTCTAGATGCGCTAATCGCCCTTGCACTTGAAAACCGCTTTGTACCGCAACTGCGCAGTGCCAGTGATCTACCCGTCCCGCTCTGCTATCAGCTGATATCTGTCCAGTGTGTCAGTGTCTCTCTCAGTCATGCCGGTATAGCGGTTTAGAATGGATGTGCGGAACGGATGCGGCTCGCCGTCGCTGCGGCTTCGCGGCGGCTTAAAAAATCACAGTGAAAAGAAACATGAGTTAAATTTGTGTACAAGTGCGATGTCGCCGGAAACGCAGAGGCTGCTGCCTCCGACCACAGAGACGATAATGACCAAGCCGTTCCCGATACGAGGTGAGTTTAGTAAAACTAGAACTATAAATACGCCACCGAGACGAGACAGCTGTCATAGTGCGCGTAATATTAGAAAGAATGGGGGAATGCTGTTGGACTGCACTAGTTCCGGTCGCGATGCGCAGGAGTCTGTCCCAAAAGCGTTTAGAGTATAAAGATTTTTTTTAATGCTTCATCACTTAGTTAAGTCTGTTTCCTATCCTGAATAATTCAAAAATGTATACCTACTCGCCGGAAGAAACTCCACAGGCGTTGCATCTTTTAAATGTGTTTTATCTAATTCTTTTTTACACAATTTTGTATTGTAAAGAATTGAAAAGCACTCAAGCAAACTAATCCCGTGGATTTTTCTCTTCTAAGTAGTGTAGGTATGTTATTTTATAATAAGCTTTTTGAATTTAATTTTCTTCTGAACTTCTTTAGCGTGGTCCTTCGAGCCGCACTTATTTATTTTATCTTTGATTTACTTAAAAAATAACCAATATTATTGAACGGAAAAATACTTACAAAAAATGACTTACTTTATTATTTAAAAAATACATATTCCAAATAATAATGACTTTTCAGAGTTAGACTCAATCACTCAACATTCATTGAAAATGTTGCCACTTAAAATATTATTTTTTATGGATTTAATATAATTACTTCATTTACTCTTTTCGTATTTCAATTAAATACGTAACTTATACTTACCTACTCAATAACTGATTCTTTATAATCACTATCACTATCACTACATATTATAAAACAAAGTCGCTTTCTCTGTCCCTATGTCCCTATGTACTTCGTATGCTTAAATCTTTAAAACTACACAACGGATTTTGATGCGGTTTTTTTAATAGATAGAGTGATTCAAGAGGAAGGTTTATAAGTTATAATAATACATGTATAATATACTTAAGGATAACCCACAATAACCATTTTCCCGTGCGGAGCCGGGGCGGGTCGCTAGTACTTAATAAAACAAGTTATACATTTATACGATATTGTGCGTCTATTATAATTACAAGTCTAATGTAAATAAATATTAAATAATTATGCTTAGAAGTTGATGTTGATTACACATTAATAGATCGGTAAATATATGAAATAGTTACTCGCATGAGTGAGCGCCTTATTTTTCAGTACATACATTTTACCAAATTGTTTTTTGTTGGCTCATAATCGTCTCTACCAATTATTTCTAGTTACTCGACCCTGCCTTAAATTATAGTGATCCTGTTCATCCCAAATAAAAGGGGATTGTCCTAACGACTACACCACTGACCCATTGCAAAATGTATGTTTTTATACACTATTATTAATTTCAAGTGAAATAAGAACACCTTTTATAGGTCAAAACACAATCACGTGTTGTTATTTATGATATGACCACACAATTTGGATCATTAGGTCAAATTAGCTATCCCATTAATTGTTTAGGAAAAACGTGCATTCACAGAATGCTGTTTTACACACAATCAAAACGTCATTAAATTACACAAAAACTGAGAAAGACTCACGTTGTCACGTCTAAACTTCATTGCATAGTGGTAACAAAATCACGAAAAGACTTTTTTAATACAGTTGCTCAAAAAGTGGCGTATTGCAGGGAGGTATAGCGTTCGGGATGTGAGCTATTACACACGCGTGCTTTTTTTTACCTTTCCCGCACGTGTGCGTTTTCTTTCCCAACTGTCAAAATAATGTCTATTAAAAAGAAAAACCAACCTTGAAATTTTTACTAAAAAAAATCATAAAAGTTTTTATGATTCAAGCAAAACGTATATTTCTAAAAAGGAGCTACTAATTTGTTTCAATATCAGATTTAATTATTTGATTAAATGAGTTAGATTAGGTTTTATCATTTCATCACATTAAATTTCATTTTCATTTCATATCAATATAAACATTCTACTGAAGACTTGGCTGTATGGGCATAGTGCTCTTTGCATACCAGAATGGCTGAAGAAAAAAGTTAGTTGAGTTTATTGTTTTTATTATTTTATATTTTATTAAATTGCTTCATTTTTTCGCAACTGTATTAAAAATAGTCGTTCAGTACACGTGCGGAACCGTCATTGCAACTCGTTCCGACTGTCTACCCTCGCCTTCGGCTGCGCCTCGGCTCGGGTACACATTTGTCGGAACTCTTTGCAATGACAGCCTTTCCGCACTTGTAATGAAATATACTATTACAATGCATGTGCTCGAAAAGGAGCGTTTTCTAGGCAGCCAAACAGTGCGGAAAGTAGTACTTTTCCGCACTAGTGCTTTTTACTTTTCAGTTTTTTTTTAATTTTTGCTCAAGCTGTCATTCAGCCAGTCAACCTAACATTTCAGTATTTGAGATATTTTTATTACCAATTGTTACTAATATAAAGGGAACAATAAAAATAACAATTCAATAAACGCGTTTATAATTAGTATAATTACTTTAGAAATTGATTTTTATTGATAAATTACGTTCAAATATTAATTAAAAATTTGCGTGGCTGAATAAATTTTACTCATTGCCTTATTGCGATTCGACAGCTTTGCACATGCGCAGTAGATGTTTTTTTCAGCGCGAATGTGTTTTGTTTATGAAGCCCGTCATTTTATACGCCTTTTTAATATAACTGTTTTTTTTTCTTGCACAATGCATAGTAAAATCTTGTATGATACACGTGCGAAAGATGATTTCCGACTCGTGTCGGCTTATACACTCGCTCGCTTTGCTCGCTCGTGAATAAAATGACACTCATCGGAAATCACATACTTTCCGCACTAGTATCATAAATAACTATTTTTACTGTGAAAAATCACCTCAATCTCATGAAAAAAAAACGCGAGCAGCCTTGCCTATCGTATCGTTTGAGTTTAGAGGTAACGCTACCTCACAAACCCTGGTCGGGCAAGAAAATGACATCTAAAACTATGTATAAATAAATAAAAAGCGGCCAAGTGCGAGTAGGAACCTAAATATCATTTTTGAAGACCTATTCATAGATACCCCACACGTACCTATGGGATTGATGAAATTATTTTTTTTAGTTTTAGTTCTATGTATGGGGACCCCCTAAAATTGTTATTTTTCTATTTTTGTAAGAGAATCTTAATGCTGTTTACAGAATACATCTACTTAACCAAGTTTCAACAGTATAGGTATTATAGTTTCGGAATAAAATGGCTGTGACATACGGACGGACGGACAGACAGACAGACAGGCATGACGAATCTATAAGGGTTCCGTTTTTTGCCATTTGGCTACGGAACCCTAAAAAGCCGTTTGCGTATACTATTTTATTGTTACTTAAGACGAATGTACATTATTGTTGTACAACAACATACATAGGCAGCTGGAAAATCCATAACAAAATATGTATATGACAACAACTACTTTTAAAAATCAGTTCTATCAAACTATATAAAGGAGATAGCTAGGAAGATATTGTAATAAGATCGCGACACATTTGAACTAGGGGTGCTCAGGGTTAATTTTAATAACCTATTTGCCGATAAGTGATTTATATCTATAGAAGCATAATAAAACATAAAACTCCAACGTAAACATCGCATGACATAAGCATTTAACGGCATAGTGATAAAACACTTCTGCTAAATTTCTACTAAGTACCTACCTATATATTTTTTTATCGTATTGTATAAATACATATTATAATAATAATATAGGTAGTATTCGCACAGAATACCCGTTAGAAAAATGGAATCAGAGTATATTAGAGAGGTATGATCTAAAAAATGCGAATTAATAATAATAGTTATTTTTTCAAAAAGATAATATATTTCACAAAATTACAGAATCGACTTTCAGACGTCCCGTAAATATCACTCACACAAAAAAAATAGCACCGTAAATATCCCGTTTTAAATCTAAATAGTTATGAAAACAACCGTGAAAGTTTTAAAAAGTATATTTAACAGAATTAGTCAAAAAAATAACACACAATTATCGAACTAACTCACAACATATAAAATTGCACTACCCGCCCCCAAAAATACCCACGTTGTTTTTTTACTTTTCCGTGCAGTTTCCCGTAGGAATGACATATTTTCACGCGGTAAAAACTATCTAAGATGTTTACCGGGGATATAAGGTACCACCATACTAAATTTCATTCAAATCGGTCCTACAGTTTCTGAGATTAGCCTGTACAAACAGAAAAACAAAAAAAATATCTTGATAATATGTTCTTTATCACTTCTTACCCCTGACTTGGTTTTTAGAATTATTTTGTATGTACAAATTTTGACCTCTACAGTTTTATTATACATATAGAGATGTTTAAGATAAGATCCATGTCAGGGAAATCGATTGCTCATAAAAATGCTAATGAGTGTCTAGGCACGTCTAGGGACAAAGTACTCAGTACCTAATGCTACGGCAAATAACCTCTTAATGAATATCTATTCCACAATATTATAATAGATTGCTATACAAGTGATGGAAACTATTATTCGCTTGTTTAATAAAATTAAACTATTTATTTTGTCAGCATACTATAAAACAATATATCGAAAATGAAAAACATCAATATCTGTTGAGAAAGTCATAAAGGGTATGGAAACAATTTATTTTTATTTTCTTGGATATCGTGCATCATCGTGGATTATGGCAACTTGACAAAAATGTGTGGACAAAAAAATACTCCAAACTGGTTGTTTATCCGTGAAACTGAAACTGAACAACTTATACCTATAGGTTGAAAATTGAAATCTCAAAATTAAAATTCAGTTTGACATACAAAGTTGGTACGTACTGTAACGTTGTTACTGTAATCTCCCTAAACACTTTTAAATATTATTTTTTTAGTTCTCATTTAAATAGTTCTAAATTCACTGCTTCTAAATAGTCTTTTTAATTTTCACGTATCACCTAATGCCTGAGTCGTGGCAAATTTATTTAAACAAAGTCTCTACATTTTGAGGTTCTATACTAGGTTCATGGGATTTTTATGAACATAAAATATCACTTTTTAATAATATTACTTTAACTTTATAAACTACTCCCATGATACCCAGCACTGTCCTTAAGGGACAGCACTGGCAGAGTCGCCATGCAAAGAAGTTGCAAGTGCCTCGGGAGATTGAATGAAAGACTGTTTAGTGGCTGAGAGCTAAACGTATAATGAATAATAAAATCTAAGTAACAATTTAGGTTAATACTTATAATGCTAAGTTATTGCTAACGCAAGCAATACGCTTCTCGTGACGTGTGTCCACTTCACACTACACTGGTCACGTGGCGGAAAATATGAAAAACTGGATATTAATTTTGAGATTTCGACCTTAGGGAAAAATTTTCAGGTTCATGAGTACTACCACTATGTTGCGGATAAAAAACCAGTTAAACACGGTGTAGGTAGGTATTAGGACGAAGACATCGCTTTATGTCTCCCGCCTGCACAAAACTACCACTCGGGAAGACGTGCTGGAGTTCATCAAGGAGAGGCATAAATAAAGATGGTGCCTTCAAGGACTCGCCAGGATTCGGTGTGGTGGTGGAGCCCCTGGAGTCGCGCCACCACGTCAACTTCAAGTCGTTCGTGGTGCGGGTCCCGACTGCCCACCTGGGCGTCTTCACCTCGCCGCAGTTCTGGCCGAAGGGGGTCGTGTTTCGTCGCTTCAGGGGGAACCTGCCGCGGAAGGACACGATACCCTGGGCTTGCGTGTAAAGTGCTGTGTATTTAGTTTTATTGTTTAGATATAGTATAAAATATGTATGTTAGTCTGTAAGGTATTTATGATATGGGCCTCTGTTTACATATTTAACATCTATATGTAAATATTGCCTGAAATAAATGAATTTATTATTATTATTACATCATATTATATTTTTTTGTCAGTCAATTTCTCCTTAATATACCTACTTACGACGGGTCGCCTTCGCCTTAACCTGTTTTAAATTGGCGAAAATCGAGTGCATTAAATATACTTTTTTTTTTATTGACCCATGCTTGTGTCGAAAATTTACGACCAATCAAGCTTCACCGGACATGCGTATACTCGTAAGTATAGTAACATGTAAAATTGCTTGATATTATTGGCTTTATCTGTGCTTTTTTTTATCATACTCTTTTATTAAAGCTGCAATCTCTGTTTTTATGATAAGATCATCATTATTGTAGAGACCAATAGTTTACTTTAGATATTACTATAGCTTAGAATACTTCATAATGTTAATACTAGTATTATATACATGTGAAGTAGTATATAATATATATATAATATAATATATAATATATATAATATATATATAATATATATATATATATATAAATATATATATAATATATATATAGATATACCCATACGGCAAATGTTGATCAGACGGGTTGTAGGATCAGTTAATTGTTGATCAGTTAGCAATTGTTGATCAAAATAGTTTTTGTTGATCTAATGTATGATTCGGCATACAAATGTGGCTCCAATTTGATCAACAATTGCTGACCCTCTAGCGACACAAATAGGAACTATTCATTGCATTCTTTATACAAATCCGCACCATCCATTGTTGATCTGATTCAAATGGACCAATCAGAGGTCACCTTTTAACATGATTGGTTGGTTTTGTTATGCGCTGTTGCCACTTCGCTTCGCGAATCTATACGCTATGATGAAAGCAAGGGAGTGTTAAGTTAGGGCATGTAGAGTAGGAGCTTGGTTCTCCATAAGATTCGATAATTTTTTTATTACAACCTTTTTATTTTTTTCTTTCACCTGTCCCATTGTCTGTACATAATCAAATCTTACAAGTTAGACTTCCCGGTTTTCGATTGAGTAAAATTATTAAGACATGAAGCTGATCTAATGATGGATCTGGAAGGTGGTCATAGGAATTCCGTTATAATCCGACATAACCCTATCGAGTTTGGGCTCGTATGATTCGTCTCGATAAGTACTTTGTCTGTAGATGGTATCCAGGGTCTGATGATGGAGCTGAAAGGTGTCCATAGGAAATCCGTAATAAAATGACACAATACCATCTAGTTTGGGCTCGTTTGATTAGTCTTTACGAGTACTTTGGTCTAAATGGTATCCAGGGTCTGATGATGGAGCTGGAATGTTCCCGAACGCTGCCCATCCAAGTTGGATTCGACGATTGACCTCCTTCTCGAAGTTAGATCTACCTAGCTGGACTGTTTGTCCCAGGTAGACGTAATGGTCTACAACTTCGAGAGCAGAGTCCCCAACATTTATTGGAGAGGGTACCACATGGGCGTTCGAAATGACTTTTGTCTTCTCCATGTTCATCTTCAGACCCACTTGTTGGGAAAGTCATCGAGCATTGTGCCGAGGTCCTCCAAGGTCTCAGCCATGACTACGATATCGTCGGCAAACCGAAGGTGAGAGATGTACTCGCCATTGATGCCATGTCCTTTCCAGTCCAGAAGCTTAGACATCCTCCAGTGCAGCGGTAAACAATTTCGGAGAAATAACGTCTTCCTGTCTTACACATCGCTGCCTGCAGATGGATTGGTCTGGAGTTCTGATCCTAGAGTCGGACTGACATAGTGGCATTATCGCACAAACACTTCAGCACCTCGATATACCGGTAGTCAATTTGGCACCTCTGAAGAGACTGCAGCACTGCCTAAGTCTCAATAAGATCGAAGGCTTTCTCATAGTCCACGAACACTAAGCATAGTGGCTGGTCATACTCTTCGGTTTTCTGTATAACCTGCCGCAGCGAATGGATGTGGTCTATGGTACTAAAGCCCTTTCGGAAACCAGCTTGTTCGGGAGCCTGGAAGTCATCGAACCTGCGAGCGAGACGATTCGTGAATTTTATATATGGCTCTTTATAGATATTTTTTTATAGATATGGCTCAGAAGCGAGATGGGTCTGTAGTTCTTCAAAAGGGTTTATCACCCTTTTTAAAGAAGAGGGCCACCACGCTTCTAAGCCACGCCTGCGGCGTTATTCCTTCGAGGATGACGGAATTGAACAGTTTCTAAATGGCTTTCAAGACCAGTGTACCACCTGCCTTCAGAAGCTTAGCAGTTATTCCGTCATCACCCGGTGCCTTATTGTTCTTTAACTGTTTAAGAGCCATCCTAATCTCGTACAGGCTGACGTCCGGGATGTCTTTGGTGTGGTGTCGGGTTTAGGAAATGCAATCTCGTTCTCGCGAGATCGCGAGATCTCGACCATTTTTTGCGATATTAATCTCGGCCGAAAAATGGGCGAAATCTCGCGAGATCAACGAGATTGCACTCGATTATAAAAATATCATAGTTCGTGGATGACTGCCTGAGATCTAAGGTTCCAACTAACGTTAATTGGGAAAGGGCCTTCTCAGCGGCTGGTTATCTGGCCAGCAAAATAAGAATAGAATAGAATATACTTTAGGAGCCGTTTAGTAGACGATTCTTTGGACAATTTGTGCTCCTTAAGGAGCTACTTTCAAAATAATTCATAATAGTGACGTGTGACCTGAACTTAACGAGCTTTTAATTTGATTTGTATATTTTGTTAATTAAATCTGTAATTTATAATAGATCTCTGATTAGCGAGTAAGTATAGTTTTCTTTAATTGATAATAAGATCTCAGTTTAATAGTCAACTCAAAAGTAACTTAATATCATTTTAGTTTTTGACTTCTTGTTGTTTTGTGATAATAGAACTGATGTATTATTAAAAGATTTTCGTTTGATATTAGAAGATAAGACTGGTTGTTAATTTCAGTTTTTATTTGATTAGGTACGAAAAGTTTACTACTTAAAAGTTTATTAAAAAGTTGATACGTTAAACAATTTTAAATACACAAAAGCCTATTGAAATTTTGAAAAAATCCATAATTATTTCATAAGACCTATAATTCTTATTATTATTTTCCTTATGAATTAAAATTTTGTTGTTATTTGCAAGAATAAACACACAAATCTGCCAATCTCGCCTGAGCCCTAATCTCGCGAGATTGCATTCCCCTCGATTACCACCAGTAGCTCAGGCTTAGATGACACGGTTCTACCGTCTGAAGTCTTGAGCTTCATCAGTTGGCTTTGCCCCTTGCGAACACTTAAGAGCCTTTGTTACGCTCAGCGAACGTCACGAGTCAGAGACTTTGAGATCTGTCTATTGAGCCGCCGGTAGCAGGAAGCATCATCTGCGGACTGCGAAACCATTTTCCGTTTTTCTTCCATGAGCCTGAGCGTGGAATCCGAAATCTTTTTGGTTCCATTTGAGCGGCGGGTCTTAAAGAACTTGGTTCCCGCTGTCCTAGATAATATCCATATGCAACCCCATCAGATTTAATAAAATAAGTTCGTTCCATTTGTTATGAATGTAAATTCTATTTGATTAGATGGATGAATGGTATGAGGGTCTAAAAACATGTTATATCAATAATGTTGCGTCTCAGTGTACCAGGGCGAACCCTTGTTGTACTAAACCCTCTTCCCACTACAATGGACCTTGGGGGGAACTACGCCGTAGTAAATCCCGAATCATAAATAGTAAATACTAACAAGTTAAAGTAAAGAAACAAAACGTATTTTTATTAATTATCTTTTATTATCACTACATAGTATAAAACAAAGTCGCTTTCTCTGTCCCTATATCCCTATGTCCCTATGTCCCTATGTATGCTTAAATCTTTAAAACTACGCAACGGATTTTGATGCGGTTTCTTTTAATAGATAGAGTGATTCAAGAGGAAGGTTTATGTGTATAATACATGCATAATATACTTAGGGATAACCCACAATAACCATTGCCTGTGCGAAGCCGGGGCGGGTCGCTAGTAGTACATATAAAACAAAGTCGCTTTCTCTGTCCCTATATTCCTATGTATGCTTAAATCTTTAAAACTACGCAACGGATTTTGGTGCGGTTTTTTTTAATAGATAGAGTGATTCAAGAGGAAGGTTTATATGTATAATACATGCATAATATACTTAGGGATAACCCACAATAACCATTTTCCTGTGCGAAGCCGGGGCGGGTCGCTAGTTAGTTCATAAAAGGAACTAAAAGTTTAAAAACAATTTAATTCTTGGTGTAACGTGCTTTTATTTTTATTAACCTTTTACAAACTTCAAGATTTATCCAAGATAAAACTAACAAAGAAACATAAACAATAAAAAAAAAATTCTTTAATTTTAAGTATTATTTTCTTCAAATAAATTAAGTATCAGTTTTTTAATCAAGTAGGTATCGACAGTCTAAAAAAATAAAAATAAGCCTTGTACTAACTTATGGAATGGAAGTAACTTAGCGATTTCTTCAGAAACATATTGAGGATACTTAGGCGCTCCTAGACGTTGGGACTTATAGTTTGCGATGTTGCCGCTCCGCAGCATCGGTGTAATTTTTGCGGCATTTGTTGATCTCCTAACGTTTATATTGATCAACAAAGTCACACAAAGTGTAAAATAAATGGCGGTTACAAAATCAACAATTGCCATGTAAGTTGGTGACGAGCTAGAGTGTTTGCGGCATAGTTAGGCACTGGGTCGCAATGAGGGGAACTCTTATATTCGAAGTTTGGCACGATATCATCAAAATTTCTCAAGCTACAAGCATCTAAAGGTGGATCAACATTTAATGCATATTTCGGCCTGATCAACTTTTGCCGTAAAGCGGACAATATATATATATATAATATATATATATAATATATATATAATATATTTACTGCTTTCACGTGACAGAATGTCAACATGGTACAAAAGCCAGCACATGCGGCTGGACACTCGCACTACGAAATTTACCCCTACCGCTACGGAATACGGGCACTTTCAATGTCAATATTTCCGGCCAATAGGAATTACGGAGTTTAAATACAAAAAACAAATACAAATATTCTTTATTGACACCAAAGACATTATAACACATACAAAGAAAACATAAGTGTAATAGTAAAAAATATATACAATTTGCTAAATAGAAAAGGCGAATATTTAATCAACTTTTTTTACCAATTTTAGCTCTTAATTAGAAGAAACGGTAAAAGGATATTTATACAATAAAAAGAACGTACACGAAAACAATTAAATAGAAATATTTTGTTAGAATTGCGATTGCGGTACATATTTTTACTTAGAAATCTAATACAATCAAAAGTATCCATTTCTTAACTGTCTTAACCACGAAAGAGTTTCCTATAGTACGGCTTGTTAACCTGAATTACGGTCCCATCTGGCAGAAAGCATGAAACTTAGCATACATGTAGCTTTTATATATGTGCTTCAATGTCGATATGGAAACACGCTGAGAAATGATTCCGCCCCCCCTTTTTCCCTCATTTTACCTCCCTCATTTTGTTTTTTTTCATTTTCTACAAAAACGGTAGGACTGATGAGTTTATTTTTCAAGAACCAAATAGTTGTCGATAAATTACCTACAAAAAGATACTACATTTTATAGTGCTAAGATTAATATATTTCTATATTACAGCCATCAACGTATTATGAAATTTTAAAAACAGGCACACTTTTTTCTTCCTTACTTCATTTATAGGAAAACGACAAGAGTGGTGATAAAATAGACTAAAGAAGTCAACTACCTTATACATTAAGCTAAAAAATGACATTTATTTCATAGTCGTAAAGGGATTACTTCTAGAGTTACAGCTCACCGCGTCTGACTCAAGTACTCTTTTTTTTACCTTTTTAGAATACCATCTTTTACCAACTTTGTTTAGCGTAGATTAGATTCAGATTTTGCAATTAGAAATAAAACAGTCCATGTATTAATCCAGGCCACAGTCTATTTACATGTAAAACTAGCTGTCTGCCTGCGGCTACGCTTGCGTTGTGTTTCAACATTTCCGTAGTAATTTTTAACTATCCCACTTTTTTCCGTGATTTTAAAGTATCCAACATGTTGACCGAGTAGATATATAAGGTACCACCATGCAAAATTTCATTTCAATCGGTCTAACAGTTTCGGAGATAAGCCCGTAGAACCGTACTGCGCCGTATGAGTTACTAAAGTTTTTTAACTATCCCACGGGAACATTTTAATTTTCTGGGATTAAAAGTATCTAAGATGTTGACCGGCGATATAAGGTACCACTATACAAAATTTCATTCAAATCGGTCGAATAGTTTCGGAGATTAGCCCGTACAAAGAGAAACAACAAAAATCTATAAAATCTGTACATAGAAAAAAAATGCTATAAACCTATTCAAGGGGATGTAAGAAGCGATATAGTACATACCCAGATTTTTTTTTTAATATTTTTGTTTCTCTGTTTGTCTATTTTTACGGGCTAATCTCCGAAACTATTCGACCGATTTCAATGAAATTTTGTATAGTGGTACCTTATATCCCCGGGTCCCCGGTCAATATCTTAGATACTTTTAATCCCAGAAAATTAAAAAGTTCCCGTGGGATGGTTAAAAAACTTTAGTAACTCATACGGCGCAGTACATTCTATGGGCTTATCTCCGAAACTGTTAGACCGATTGAAATGAAATTTTGCATGGTGGTACCTTATATACTCGGTCAACATGTTGGATACTTTAAAATCACGGAAAAAAGTGGGATAGTTAAAAATTACTACGGAAATGTCGAAACACAACGCAAGCGTAGCCGCGGGCAGACAGCTAGTTTTACATGTAAATAGACTGTGGCCTGGATTAATACATGGACTGTTTTATTTCTAATTGGAAAATCTGAATCTAATCTACGCGAAACAAAGTTAACAGAAAGATGGTATTCTAAAAAGGTAAAAAAAGAGTACATGAGTCAGACGCGGTGAGCTGTAACTCTAGAAGTAATGCCTTTACGACTATGAAATAAATGTCATTTTTTAGCTTAATGTATAAGGTAGTTGACTTTTTCAGTCCATTTTATCACCACTCTTGTCGTTTTCCTATAAATGAAGTAAGGAATAAAAAAGTGTGCCTGTTTTTAAAATTTCATAAAACGTTGATGGCTGTATATAGGAATATATTAATCTTAGCTCTATAAAATGTAGTATCGTTTTGTAGGCAATTTATCGACGATGATTAGTCTCTGAAAAGTAAACTCCTCAGACGTACCGTTTTAGTATAAAATTCAAAAAACCAGAATGAGGGAGATAAAAGGGGGGAAACAATAATTTATCGAAGTGTTTCCATATCGATATTGAAGCACATATATGACAGCTACATTCATGCCAAGTTTCGTACTTTCTGCCAGATGGGACCGATATCCTTATATTTTTTAGCTAGCAAGCCGTACTACTAGAGAAAGGTCGATTTGGTTTAAAATATAAGGTAAAATTATTAAAAGATCATTAGTCATTACAAATACATAGATCAAACATAAAAAAGAAATTAATTATTTGCAAAGTAAATCAACGTATCACCATCTCTCTTGTATGTCTTACCGTTATACTGATACGTATCATTGCTATCACTATTTGAACTACCAATGGTGATGTTTCTGTTACGATTGTTTGTTACTATGAAGTATTTGGTATCTTCTTCTGCACTTCCAAGCGATTTAATCTCATCAATATTATATTTGTCGTTATTATAGTTAAACTTCATAATATTATTATTTTTATCTCTAACGTATATCTTTGTAGGTTCTTTGGTAGCATTAAATACCATTCGCCATTCGACCAATGATATTTTATTTGATGGAGCTATAACAAATCCATCTGGTGTGGCCACAGGATTAGATTCAAAATACATATTTCCTTTATTATCATTATCGACTACCTTTATTTTTAATGGCGTACTTCCTTTATTAATAATTTTGTACCGCATTACCAAACCGTTATCAGTACATATACCATGTTCTTCAATTTCAATTCCATTTGCTTTATATGGAAGTAGACAATGATTGTAGTGTCCTTTGGTGAATATGTTTTTATCACGATATTTATTGAAACAATTATTTACGAACCTATATTTATTTACCCAAAATAGAACCCTACTTTCTGGCAGCTGACCGATATGGGAACTTATAATTTCAGTAAAATAACGACCAATAGTTCCTGCACCACAGCTACTTAAATCAATCACTTTATCTTTTTCGTCTGTTATTACTCCTGGCTGATTTACTAATCGTTTCCAATTAGTTACGGTGTCATACGTGTCTTTATTTTTCATATAAGTGTCGGTTAAATATACTTTCCTCATTTGGACCCAACCAAGAGCATATTCACCGTTGTCAGGGTCGCTCTCATATGCAGCGATTCTTTTACGCTGCACGCGAACCGTAAACAAGAACTTCTCACTTTTGAATATACCGAGACCAATAAATGGTATAACGTGGACTCCATAGTCTGGATTTTTATTTTTATCGTCATTGGGCCATATAGTCTTGTTCTCTCGACCAAACAACCCAAACGGAATGAATGGCAAATCAGGATGCAATATTTTGGGAAAAATATGTTCGGTAATTACTTCTCGAATGTTGGATTTAAATCCCAGTGCCTCATATGCATCGACGTAAAACCTCCCAAGACTTATAGCGTAAGCGTAAGTTGCAACAAACTCATGAAAAATACAGGAATAATCACTGTATACACCGGTTTTTACTTTATTATCACGGCTTAGTGTAAAATTCATTTCGTTGTCAAGGATTATCATTTCTTTTGAGTACATTTCCTTCGGTATTCTTTTATACCTGTAATAGTCTGCCAACAACCGCGGTATAGACAAATAAACAAAATTTATTGAGTTTCTTTTTACTCCTAATGATGTGCCTAGTGTTGGTAGTATTTTTGTTATCTTGTCATGACAAATTTCCTTTATAGTTGCGTTTTCCCCAAGATAGATATACATAGCCATCATCTGCGTGTATGGTACGGACCATTGGTACCAATTGGTTCCCCAAGGAGGCTTGTTAAATTTTTCATGATGCAATTCCAGTTCCTCGTGCGTTCTTCTTATAATATGTTCAGCAATTTGTAGATATTCATAGTGAGATTTGTTTTTTGCATATGACGCTAATAATGAATTGCCAAAGTGTGGTAAGACATAAAAATTTCTCTTCTGATCAGAGGAAAACCCTGATGAGCATTTACCATCATTTTTTAAATGTAGTTTAAAGAAGGTTTTGTCTTCAAACTGCTGTTTGAAAGTTTCATCAGGTTTTTTTTTGTAAACAGTAAATAATTCATGAAAATCTTCAGTCGTCTCGTGAGAATTAGCCATTATTCGTTTTAACTGAGCTTCCACTGTATAATAGTTCATTAGTTTTAATTTTATTTCGTGATTTCGGTCTTTAGCTGATATTGCAGTTGGCAATATTAGTAAAATTACTGATATTGTGCTTACAAGACTGTATTTTTCTCTTTTCTTCATTGTTGCGGACTCGATGGTAATATGTTAAAAAATAAGGTTTATAGCTTTTTCTAAATATTTCTGTCACAGCGATCTTGGTTTCTGCATTCACGGTCTTCTTCGCAATTCACGTTTTTAAAATTCCGTTTGCATGTGAATGAAAAACTTTTGACTTAAAATTTATGGTAAATATTCACCAATACACCAACCAACATGACTGAATTTAATTTCTTTCTCCATGGTATTTATATAAAATTCAATAGTATTGTAGGCGTTTAAGTACCTAATAAAGTTTCCTTAACGCTGAAATGACGAATTATAGATATCATGAAATTTCCCAGTTCGTAAACGTCAATTATATTGATAAAAAAAGTATTTAAAATAATCCGCCCCCTACTCTTTTTTTATACAACATTAAGTTATTAATATTATTATTATATATGTCACCGTAAAATTGTAAATACCGTTAGATTACAGCTTAACTCGCGTGATTGTAAACTGTCGAAGGATTGTGAACTAAATGTGTGCACGTTGTGTAAAATAGTTTTAAAGTAGATCACATTCCATTATGTAAGTGTTAATAGCCTTTTAAGTGTGTAAATATTTTCTATTGTGCATAATCCTTTTGTTATTATAATTGAGTTATTATAAATGTTATTAAAATAAGTTTTATATAATTGCTTTTAAATTACGTTTCTATTATGTTAATTTTGTTGTACTTACGGTTCTATTATGTTTTATTAGGGTTACATAATAAATAATGAAGATCTATGTCTTTTAATTAGCGGGTTGGCCTAAGAGAGTCAGGAAATAAAGACTAAAGGGTAATTAGGTCAATCCGCGAGATAAGCTTGCATACCGTAAGGGGCAACGCAAACAGAAGACGGCGAGGCGAGGGTACGGTGCAGGCGCGGCGATGTGTCAATCAAAACCAGACCTTAAATATTTTGACATACGGCGGCGCGGCGGTCTCGCGCCGGCTCTCGTGGCAGCTTCGACGCGCCGCGCGCTACTCGATTTTGGCATGCCGTTTTCAACCGTATGTCAAAATATTTAAGGTCCAGTTTCAATCGATGCACCGCCGCGCCTGTGCCGTATCCTCGCCTCGCCGTCTTCTGTTTGCGTTGCCCCTTAGGCGGCGCGGCCGCAACGCGACTGGCGCAATCCCCCCCCGCGCACCGGTTTATATTTATAGTACTGAAGCGGGGGGCGAGGTAAAGGGTTGGATTGCGTCGATTTTAAGGGTTTAAAGGTAAAGGCAAGCTTATCTCCCTATAGGGAAACAATTTGTAATGTTATCTGACATATTTCTGTAATAATAAAATGTATAAAAGTACAATAAACACGCCAACAGCGAGGGCAAGGGAGGGGAGAGGGGAGCCACCCCGCAAAGTATTCCAATTAGAATATAAGAGGGGCGCGAATCGGCGTCCAGACAGACACAAGCTGGAGACACAAGCGATCGGTCCTCCCGAGAAGGACAAAGTGATAGGAGGAAGAAGGCTCCCGAACCTGAGCTGTTGGCCCTGAAACTGAACAAAGGCTGTTTCTCTGTTTCGACTTCCCCCACATCACGGCGTAGCCCCCTGCAAACAGCCCGTCGACCTCCGGAATAAGCGTCGCCCTTGCTGCTGCCCTACCACGTACCGCCGCCGAGCCGAGAGCCCCAAGGTCATCGAATAACTACAGTCCACGTTTCTCTCGGCGGAGCGGCCCTCCGGTACAAAATGTACCTACTGATTACAATTGAACGCATTAATTTTCGGTAGATTGTAATCTATCGAAGTGAAACGGTTAAATCACAATCTGTCGTGCGTTAAATTGTCAACTGTCCAAAGGCTGTTCCTGATTGGTCGGTCTTACAGAAGGCCGTTCTATGTTCATACAGTTGGGAATAAAACACAGGCGTCAGTTGAATAAAATTAATGCACTTCAAGAATTGTGACATCAAGTATTTATCTATTATTTAGTAGATAATAAGTAATTTTGACATCATTCTATGGTATATTTTTGGAGATTAACACTAACTCATTTATCGTCCAAACTACTATTCTTCGATTAATCATGGATTCATTTACTTCCACAATAATTTCAAAGAACTTATTATAAAGCAGTGAGTTATTTTCAACACGAAATTAATTGAAATTTATTTAAACACAGATTGTTTACATTAGATAATAAACGAAAAAACAAACAAATATGGCGGCGCAGAGCATATGACGATCAACCAATCAGCAGCGCGCGAGATGTGTTCCATCCTATGCCGTTTCACAATTTGAAGGTTTAATTTCGATAGATATTACAATCTATCGAAAAATGATCTGTTAAATTGTGATCAGTATGTTTGGTTCAAAATTTTTCGATAGTTTACAATCTCGCTAGATAGATTGTAATCTAACGAACGGTACCTATATAATCTTACGGTGACATATACATATTACACATCAAAATTGAGCCAGCAGGTTAGTGGTTCCAAAAGACAAAACAGACGGACATACACAAACATACATTCCGTTCAAAAGCATAACTATATTGCTTCACATAATCGGTTAATAAAATGAATAATACGCATACTCCCTTTTTGTGGTTTGTTTGACGTGGTTTGGCCATCTATGACGAACAGGTTTTTTTTTGTGTGAGTAATAATAATATGAGTATCTGCGCCTTGATAACATCATTGAGTATCTGTCCAAGTCTTAATTTATTACACTTTCTCAAATGGAATCACACTATATATACCTATAGGTACTTTTTTTGCAAGTTATGTAGTACTAGCGACCCGCCCCGGATCCGCACGGGAAAATGGTTATTGTGGATTATTCTTATGTATATTATGCATGTATTATACATATAAACCTTCCTCTTGAATCCCTCTATCTATTAAAAAAAACCGCATCAAAATCCGTTGCGTAGTTTTAAAGATTTAAGCGTACAAAGGGAGGGACATAGGGACAGAGAAAGCGACTTTGTTTTATACTATGTAGTGATAGTGATGGACAAGTAGATACTCTAGCCACTATACCATATTATACCGTCGTCGTCGCAGTCGTAGCTTAGCCCTTTTACACAAAATTATAGGAAGTAAAGCAGCCAACAGCCTCCGTGGTCGAGTGGTCAAAATGTCGCCTGACGTTACGGAGGTTCCGGGTTCGAGTCCCGGTGGGGAACTTGTCGAACAAGTATCACTTTGTGAGACTTTTGCCAGTTTGGTCACCTAGTACTAGGTTACCTAGTACTATTATATATTCTGTGGTTTGGTTAAGACATTGCAGGCTAAATCACCTGATTGTCCGAAAAGAAAGATGATTCCGTGCTTCGGAAGGCACGTAAAGAAGCCGTTGGTCCCGGCCCGGCTATGATCTACGGATTTTTTTTATTTATTTTTTATTTTATTTATTAGGTTTGCGAACAGGTAAATATCTTAAGTAGTAAAATACAACAAAGTGCTGGTAATATTTCTGAGATAAAGTCGTTACAGGAAGGGCCATGTCAGAAACCTGGCGACTCAATAATTGTGACACCAGGGTTTGTGAGGTAGGTTAACCTCGAACCTAGGTTAACACTCGATAAGCAAGCAAAGGAAGTAAAGTCTAAGCAATTTATTCATCAAGAAAGACCACATACAAATTCATACAAAACAAGCTCGCAACCTTGACCCATACGTTCGCTGTACATACCTACGTACCTACTTACCTACTCGTACAGATTCGATAATCATTACGAATCTACGTCGACCGCTGCGCGCGAGTGGCTGACTTTACCCGCTCGCGGTGGCAACAGCTGTTTAAAAAAAGCGAACGCGGGTATTTTTATTTTAGTGTTGTTCTGTTTTTTTTTATTTACTGTTGACGTGAGTCTTATTACTGTTGACGTTGATGATGTTGGGCGATGTTTTGTTTCCATTTCAACTCAGCTCACAATTATCATAATCGTATCGTTTATTGCTCCATATTGTAGTGATTCAAAGGTCTATACATACAGTCACGCCTCTTTCCCGGAGGGGTAGGCAGAGACCACTTCCTTCCATTTGCTACGATCCAACCGCACACTTCACATTGTCTAACAAATTAATAAAAATAGTGCACACATGTGATAAGGAATGGCACTGCAAAGTAGAAATGTTGTCTAAAAAACTAAATATTAAACTTTTATGTGGAATCTAATTATACAAAATCGATTTTATATCTTTGCACCAAAGTAAAGCAAGGTTATTTTATTTTGTCTATCTACTGTCGTAAAACTCCTACTTATTTTATTTTTTTTATTCGAATTGACCTATGCTTGTGTCGAAAAGGTACGACCAATCAAGCTTCACCGGACTTTAACTCCTACTTATATGTACGATGATATTACTTCAATGATAGTAAGTACTTTTTAAATCCATGACTTTAATCTCATGAGTGTCCTCAATTGAATGTTTTTTTTTATAGAGGCATTTCTCTTCAATCCTACTAATAAACTAAAAACGCGAAAGTTTGTCAGGTTGGATGTTCGTTAGGTACTTTTTCACGCAAAAACTACTGAATCGATTTTAATGAAACTTCACTATACTATAGCTTATACATACAGGATGGCCCATAAGTCCTTTAAATCGTAAAAAATATATAAAAAAAAACTAAGGGCATTATGGAAAAGGTTTTTATTTTGTAGTAATCCTTATGAAATGGGAATTATTTTTTGAAAATTACATCATCCAAATGTAATCCGTTACAGTTGCGGCACTCTACGATTTAAAGGACTTATGGGCCACCAAGTACATCAGAATAACACACAGGCTATCTTTTAAAAAAAATCCCTCATTTCCACGGGAAAAACTGTTTGCGCGGGCGAAGCCGTTTCCTGTTTATAATCACTCGTACGTGCTCGTAGCTAGCACTATCGCTACGCACCGCTGCTGCCGCCGCCGCGCCGCCGGTCGTAGCAAGTTCGTAGCGAAAAACTATGCATACATACATTAATTTAGTTGTATTCGGTGGCATAGAGCCCAATGAAAAGAACATGCTACGAAAAGTTGAATTTTAATTTTAAGATTTCAACCTATGTTCCTTAGGGAAAAATTTTTAGTTTCATTAAAACAACCAAAGCACTATGTTACAGATAAATAACCAGTTAAATTCATGGTGTTTAATAATATTGAATTGGACTGCAAAAGCTCCAATCTTAATCCCCATTAATTATCATCAAACCAACTAGCTAGCTAGGTACATAGGAATTCAAAATCTGAACATTATCTCGCGAGACGCCAAACAAACATTACTCGAATTAAACAGACGCCCGACTAGTTTTATAGTAACACGTGCTAACACGTAACACGTAACAATGTATCATATCAATTCATATCATACTTCATACTAGTATTATAAAGAGGAAAGATTTGTATTTGTGTTTGTGTGTGTATGTTTGTCATGAATAAACTCAAAAACTACAGAACCGGTTTCAAAAATTTTTTCGCCATTATAAAGCTACGTTCACCCTGAGTAACATAGGCAACCTTTTACCGCGGGAAAATACCCCACGCGAAAAACTGTAAACGCGGGCGGAGCCGCGGCGGAAAGCTAGCGTTATATACGAGTAGGTATATTATGTGTCTTGCTCGTGAATCGTGATACGGCTGTGGTCGCCACGATCGAGTCGCGTGCGCCGCTAACCGCTAACAAATCGGCGCAGGCGCAGGCTGCGTGAAGTATCTGTTACACACACGTTATAGTGGGCTCAATTCTGCCGTGGCCGCTAAAATCTCTAAATTTAAGTTGTTGGTCTCTTTCATTCATATGGGAATCGAAAAGGATGGGGAGATGAATGAATTTAATTTTGAATGAATGATATTTAAAATAAGCAGCGCAGCTGTCAAATTCCTGCTAAATTACGCGTAAAATCGATATTTGACGTGTCTAAATGTAAGTTGGCAATCACTTGTCCATTTTCGTTCATTAAGAACGTGAAAGAGATATAACAACTTAAAAGATATTTCAGCGGCCACGCAGAATTGAGCCCAATAAAGTGGTTTTATAGCAAAATTACTTTGTGTTTATGTTTTTAATTTTAGCGACTAAGGCAGGCTTCCTGTGTGGTCGCGGGACCATGGAACTATCCTACGCCTTCCCATTGGGTGTCGTTGAAGGTTATTAAGGGAATCAGGAGAAGTTGCCGCATAGGCGACATGTTGGCAACCTGTCACTATATGCACTACGAAACACAGAGATCGGTGTATCTTATCCTAGACTAGCGACCCGCCCCGGCTTCGCACGGGAAAATGGTTATTGTGGGTTATTCTTGAGTATATTATGCATGTATTATAGATATAAACCTTCCTCTTGAATCCCTCTATCTATTAAAAAAAACCGCATCAAAATCCGTTGCGTAGTTTTAAAGATTTAAGCGTACAAAGGGAGGGACATAGGGACATAGGGACAGAGAAAGCGACTTTGTTTTATAATATGTAGTGATAGTGATGATACGTACATAATCTTAACCCAAACGCTTTGCAAGGTGCTGCAAGGTGGTTTTAATTTAGGCGCCGCCATTCCATGTTAGTTTACTAAAAATTTTACTGGTTGTTTATTATCCGCAACATAGTGGTAGTACCTACGCATGAAACTGAACAACTTTCCTTAAGGAACATAGGTTGAAATCTCAAAATTAAAATTCAACTTGTCATACAAAGTGGCCGGTCACGTGACTGGAGTTTGTATGAAAAGTTGAAAATTATTTTTGATCTTTCAACCTATGTTTTTTAGAGAAAGTTGTTCAGTTAAATTTCACAGTGTATATTGTATATCTGCTGTAAAGTGTATAAGGGCCCTAACATTACGAGATAGAAATCAATCTATTTTATCGATTTAACAATATTATGATGATATGCTTATCTTGCATTCAAACGATTAAATACGACAAACTGTCAGTACAAACAAATTATAGTTACGTGCAGTATTTTGTCGTTATCTCCATAGACAGTTTGACTGATTGTGAGGGTCACAGATCAGGAGATATGCAAACAAGAAATTTATAATCATTACTTTTTTCAACAGATACTGTCTGGTATTTATCAATTTTAAATCGAAATGAAAATTAAAAATTTTGAGCTCTGACAGGGACTCGACCCGCATCTACTTGGTTTACCGGATCATACGGATGTGCCACCGAGTGCTAAAAATTCAACTATTCTTAGCTGTTCTCCCGCGGGTATGATCTTTTCATGTTTTTTAACGTTAACCTTTTATAGGTATAAATACCTAATAAAAATCAATCAAATGCATGTAGCTTGGTATCAGCGAGTTAATTTTCACCAACAACGACTTGAAATAAGCTTTTTCGTCCTACAGAGTAGATTTCACTGCATTTAGTCTGCGCCCAAACTGCTGGGGTTCAGCTCGAGTGCAGTTCAAACTAGTCTTATTCAGACATCCGAATGTCGTCTAACGTTTGTGACTAGGTACTTAAATTTGTTGAGATAACACCGGTTTTTTTTTCTTCTTAGGCACTAGTTTCCTTTGTGCCTGTGTCGAGTTTACTAAAAAATACAAGCTAGAACCGAAATGGCGTAGACTCCACCGACACAATGATGGGAAGCTTTATTGGTCGTACCTTTTCGACACAAGCGTAGGTCAATAAAAAAAAGAAGGTGATGACAGGGTGTCAGTAAATGGAGCATTCTACGAAGGTGTCGCTTACGTGACGCTATTGTACGGTCATTTGCAGGAATAGTTAGCCCCCTTTTCTTAGTTACTGCTTCTGAGAGGGGGTCGGTGCTCTATGTAGCAGACTCCTAATGATGATAGAAAGTATGTGAATTTAATGTTAAAAAAACTTGACTAATGTGATATACTCGTAATTAGATAAGCAAATTGTTGCTTCACTGGCATTATTAATAAATTTATTTATTTAACTTTTTATTGTACATAGGTACACATAAACATACAAAGTACAAATACATTAGATGACACAACAGACCAAAATGTTCAGCTTAGCGTACAAAAAAACTGGTTTAATCTTAACTGGGGGATTATTGTTTGTTTACAAGCTGTGAATTATCTGTGCTTTGAAATAGTTGTATAGAATCGCGCCGAACGTGAATGGTATCATTCATTTACAGTTCCTTTTAGTACGCTCATTGTAAAATACAATATTTCTAATAGAAATAAAGATAAATGAATGTAGATAAAAAGATTGATTGATGATAATAGCCAGTTAGCCCAGTTATCAATTTTTATTGACTGTTTTGACTTAAGATAAGGTAGAGTTGTCGTCGTGCCGCGTGGCGGTCTTTAAGGCCCTCCAGCAGCTTGGCATCTATCATAAAACCAATGTGTCGCATCAGGGAAGACCTCAAATCCTCCTAACTTCTTTCAACTACTTGCGCAGGAGCAGGTATTAAAATCTCAAAATTAATGAAATTAAAATTCTTCTTTTTATACAGGGTGGCCCATAAGTCCTTTGAGTCGTAAAAAAAATATTAAAAAAAAACTAATGGCATTATGCAAAAGGTTTTTATTTTGTAGTAATCCTTATAAAACGGGAATTATTTTTTGAAAATTACATCATCCAAATGTAATCCGTTACAGTTACAGCACTCCTGTAAGCGGTGACTAAAATTCTAAAATTATCCAGATTTACTTCATTTAATAATCTGTTATTCTCTGATGAGGCTCACTTCCACATCAACGGCCATGTCAGTAAGCAGAATTGCCGCTACTGGAGCTGTGGAAATCCAAAACGCAAACACGAAAAGCCGTTACACAGCCCTAAAGTGACAGTTTGGGGCTGTGTAACGGCTGACAGCATTGCAGAGATTGATGAGATTGATGAGATGAGAGAGTGATGGATAATTTTAGTCGCCGCTTACAGGAGTGCTGTAACTGTAACGGATTACATTTGGATGATGTAATTTTCAAAAAATAATTCCCGTTTTATAAGGATTACTACAAAATAAAAACCTTTTGCATAATGCCATTAGTTTTTTTTTAATATTTTTTTTACGACTCAAAGGACTTATGGGCCACCCTGTATAAACTCCAGTCACGTGACCGGCCACTTTGTATGACAAATTAAATTTAATTTTGAGTTTTAAGCCTATGTTTTTTAGGGAAAGTTGTTCAGTTTCATGAGTACACTACAACTATGAAACCTAACCTAACCTAACCTACCGAACTTGTCGGAGTAGAGTCTTGTTGGAGTAGGTAGTGTCTTGTCGGAGTAGTCTTGTCGGAGTTCGGTCCTTAAACCGTTTTTTTTTTAGATATCAGGATTACAATTTTCAAATTCATTCATCAAACATTTAAGAGCAAAACTGTTGTCCGTGGAGTAAACGCCACCTCTCTCTGACCATATCCAGCTCCTTGATTTCCTGGTACGACGTGGCCCCAACTTTTTCCTTCACTTGGTCTAATTCAGTAAATGTCCTGCCTGTCCTGTCGCCTGTTCTCAACAGGACAGACGCCACGGACGGAGCAGTAGAGATGGCTAAATTCTGGACCCAAAAGGCCTAAACTTAGATATGTCATCGACTCGCAAAGATAAAGATTCAATAAATAATAGGGTATTATTACTGAATAGAGTAGCTAATACTTTTACTACAGTAATCTCTATTATTCATAACCTGACATACGAGTAATAATAATTCATAATATGACATAACCCAGTTAAATGTTTATACGAAAATAACCAGCCGATAGCATAATAAGAGCGGTTAGTTAACTGACCGCCGATAAGTGCACACGAAAACTACACGTGGTCGGTCGGGCGCTTTCACATTGAACGATAACTGTAACGACACGATAACTACAGGACACGACAGTGGGCTCAGAAGACAACGATATCGTCTGATATGTGGGTGGTATGATATAACCAACAGCTTGTTGTTGTACTGTTTGTCACCACCCCTGCTCCTCCCCCCGCGATCCTGCTTCACCCCGCACTGTGTCGTTACCCGATATCGGCACGACAATATGTCGTCGACGACAACAACATAGTGTGAAAGCGTTTAGTAGTTGTATCAAACTACCAGTCCGACGAATCGTGCATTTCGCGTGTCGTTACAGTTATTTATTAGCTTATCATTAAACATAAAGAACTAAGGAAAAAAAGTACAATACGTGTTCGCCAATCAAATGATACTTACCACAAATAGAACAATATAATAGAGCTTGAGATTAACTAATACAAAACTATTAAGATTTAAAACGGGATATTTACCGTGGTAGGTATTTGTTTTGTGTGTAACTAATATAAAAATAACAACCTAAGTAACAATATGAAGACTTTATATCCAATTACAATTAAAAACTTAAAACTAAACACTAGCACGAATTTAACATACCTAAATTATTTAGACAAGGCGTATATATCTAGGTTACTGAAATGTTATCGTACAATGTGAAAGCGCCCGTCGTCGTTAGTCGGTTTGCGCGCCTTCCGGAATCGACTACTAAACCAGGTGGCTAAACTGAATATAGGACTATAATAAACTTGTGTTTATAAAACAAAAATAGAAAGCGAATAGATAAAAGAACAAAGTCTTTGTTAATCAATAGCAAAGTCATAAATAAAAGTCTTCCGGCGGATTTTATGATAATAGTCTTTTTGTTTCGGACAAGCTCCGTACTGTATTATATCATCATCATCATCATCTCAACTAGGGTTTGCAATTCGAATATTCGAATATTCATTTTATTCGAATATCCGCCCCAATTTCAAATTCGAATAATTCATTTCATTTATCCGAATATTCGAATAGCATTTAAAGTATATAGGCACTAATTTTTTTTTTAATAATTTAATAACAACATCCCTGCCGTGACTCTCGCACGTTGTCCCATTATTGTGGGTTGCCGCTGATGATAAAACTGACAGATCATGGCTCATTTTGCGAAAGAAAAGGCATCTATTTGCTAATATCTTCGCAGATTGGCTGCTTTAAGCAAGATATTACATAATATATATATATTCTTCTTTGCAACTCTGCCACGCCAGAGGTTTGCATCAAGCAGAGAAATGTACTCAAAGTCCTTTGTTTGTGCCCTAGGCGTGAACAACGCCAACGGTCCTCCCTGATGGAGAAACCTATAGAGAAACTGCGCACCCGAGTTGTAATTAGTATTGACACGCTTGCATCGCCTCTTTCTGTTATCTGGAGTGGTTTCTGAGTCATAGAAGCCTGCTAATGCCTCCATAATTTCTAAAGTTATGAAATGAGTAGGTACCGAATCAGAAGCTCCTAGCATACCTTCTTCAATCTTCACACCTTCTAAACAGTTTTCTTAGTGACCAGCAGTAAGGTTTTCGCAAAGGTCGTTTACTGGAAATTTCCACCTATGGAGCACTGCCACCGAGAGACACAGCAAGGCCATTGCTATGCTTATGGACATCTGCTGCAAAAAAAGCATGGCTTCCTTTTTTAGGTTCGGTGGCGCTTCACACCGGAACATTTGCTCCATTAGTTTGGTACCAAGCGGTAGTTCGATTTGTATGGAGTACTGCTGTCATCCATTGGGATTGTTCTGCCAAGTATCAGCTAAATGCATTAGACTCTGTGGATTGTACAGCCAAGATCGAGATGATCTCTAGCTCATTGGCGACGATCAGCAAGTAAAATCCAAGCTTCAAAGCTTAGAGGATCGACGCATAGTTGCCAGCCTTTTGGTGTTTTACAAGGTGTATGTTCCTAGGCCCTCTATAGTTTTACCTCCCATTTGGTTACCGGAGTACTACACCGCGCCATCCAGGAAAAATATCTATGATTACGATTTGAGTGGTGAGGAAAGGTATCTAAATACCCAAAGACCACTATGACCCAAGGTGGATCTATTGTAGTCAGCCCTCGTAGGCTATATAGCCTCTTCCAAACCTACAGCTTTGAAGAAGCTGACGGTTTTGGTGGGATTTAGGGTTCGGGCTTCTTGGGGGGCAAGCTTGTGCGCACCCAGCACTCGACTCCTTTTGTTGACGAGAGCATTACTTTCACAGAGGACGTGAATAGGAGTTTCCTCTTCGTCTGCACAGAATCTACAGTAAGGGTTTTCTGATAAACCCATTCTGTTCATGTGCTTGTTGAGTTTACAATGCCCTGTAAGGGCCATAATGAGTAGACGAATGCTCAACCGGTACAGTTTTAGTATCTCGGTTCTTGGGAGGTATACACACTTGTTTAAATTCGCCTAAATTTGCACAAAACGCATTAATAAATATTAAAACTAATTAAAATACTTGTTTTTACATGAAAATAATTATACTAAAATCAAACAAAATCCCAGTCTAGTTACTCTTGTTTGTCTTGAATTAATATTGCATTTTTTTGATATTTTCAGTAAATGTTTAAAAAAATATTCGAATATCCGGATATTCGAATATTTAGCACTAGAAATATTCATTTTATTCGAATAGTGAAATCGAACGAATATTGCAAACCCTAATCTCAACCGAAAGACGTCCACTGCTGGACAAATGCCTCCCCCAAGGATCTCCACAATGATCGGTCCTGCGCTGCCCGCATCCAGCGTATAATATAGTAGGTACTGTCTGTTTTATATAGTACAAACAATTCTTTATAATTCTATTAAATAAATATTATTTATTACTTGCTGAAAAATCTAGTTTTCTAGATTGGCGGTCTGAAATTTTTACGGAAGTATATTTTGCTCTACAACAAGTATACCATTTTAAACTAACTACGTTCCATTAGCAATATGAATTTATCATTTTATAAACAAAACTTTTCAGCAAGGAAAACTGCTCGTAGTACAAACATAAAACATGACACGCCTATTTGTCAACAAAAAAGGTGTATTAAAGTAATTGGATGGCATATTGGAAGTAGCCGAGTTGTGACGCATTCCGTGGAGCAATTTGCAATGAATAGGTACGTTTCTATGTACAATGTATCTTTATAATGTACGTTAAGTTACGTATGAGTCACACTTATTTTTACACCTAATCTATAGGAATTTAAATGGAAATAAAGACAGAATATAAATACATAGTACTAAGGAGAGATATAAGTATATAGATATAAAGATATAGACATAAAAAGCTCTTTTACCTATTGTAGGATATTTATAGACATGAAAAATAAATAAATTGTGCGGTTGATACATTCTTATTTGTCTATTTATTTAATCGTTTATTGTACATACACTACACATATCACATAGCACATAGACAAACGAAACGAATTTTAAAAAACGCCAAAATATATTTTGAAATGCAGTGAGAAAAGTAGATGACAAACTAAAAACAATTATTGGAATTTTAAGAAATAACGCTGTTATTTAAGTGTTTATATTTGATTGCTTTTCTCTTTAATCTATTGTAAAACAGCGTCGGATGTTGACTCATTTATTATCTGCGGATATTTAGTTCGATGACCAACATGCTTTAACTGTTAGCACGTGTGAACATACCCTTATCAACATTGTCATAGTTTCAGTGGCCTAGTAGTAAAACGTTCACCTTTCATTACTGAGGTTCCGGGTTCGAATCGCGGTACTCGTCGAGTCAATATTATTTGGATTGGTTAAAAAGTTAATTTAAAGTAGAGAAGCACGTGATATGGACTTATGAACGCGACTGTACGTACATACATACGTACCTAATGTAGTTACGTACTTACTTCTACGCCACGTGAAACCATTTAACTCCATGTAGAGATGAAACCTCACTGTTTTACTTTGTTTACGTATAAATATAATATACTGCGGCCTTTACCAATGAACTTGAAACATTATTGCTAGTCGATAACTACATTCATTATTTACTTATTATTATTGCTTGTTTACATGCTACTGGAGATTATCGCGGCTTTGAAGATAACGGCTCTATTTACTTATGTGACCAATATAATGCACTCTTTGTGGTGAAACAAATGCTGCTTTGTTTTTAATATAAATACATTAATAGGTTTGTTGTATGTTTCCACATGAACTTACAATGTAAATTAGTCTAAAGTAACTCTTATTGTGTGGAGTATATCTATCTAAGTATTCATTTATTCTTGGTAGTTTAAAGTAGGTATGTTATGAGGTCGCGTTATAAGAATCATTAAAAATGTTAAACAAAAAATTTTAAACAAAAAATTGGCTAGAGTAAAAAAGACTTTAGTGGGTTAGTACCACTTTTCTTCTGTGCTTTGGTACTGCATTGGGTTGAAATTGGGATCGATATTGATTTCAAGAGTAAAGCAGGAGATTTCAGGGGAACATAAACATCTACTTACACTTAAATAAGCGTATTTTGAACGATGATGTAATGAAATGATGGATGACTAATTCATTAACTAATAGATCAAACACCTTAATGAACTTCAAACAATTAACTTTCGCATCGAGTATCTACCAAAACGCTTAGTAAAATAAACAATTTAATATGTAATATACGGGAACATTGTGATTGATACCTATCAATCTCTATTTTCCAGTCGTAACATGTTGTTTACGTATTTTCTGTTGGCCATTTTAACATCATATTATCTATGTTTATGTAATGTATTAATTAGTTAATGCCTTCGAAGCACAAGGTCGCGGGTTCGAACCCCGCCCATAGCATACATTATTTATTGGGGTAGAGTCTTCCGCTCCCCCGCAAGTCCGGTGAAGCTTGATTGGTCGTACCTTTACGACACAAGCATAGGTCAATTTAAGAAAATAAAAAATAGCATACATTTGTCTGATGAGCCCTTGTGTGTTTGGATCTTGTATACATCATCATCTCAGCCGAAAGACGTCCACTGCTGGACAAAGGCCTCCCCCAAGGATCTCCACAATGATCGGTCCTGCGCTTCGATCCTCGGCTTCCCGCGACCCTCACCAGATCGTTGGTCCACCTCGTGGGGGGCCTGCCCACACTACGTCTTCCGGCGCGCGGTCGCCATTCAAGAACCTTTCTGCCCCAACGGCCGTCGGTTCTACGTGCAATGTGTCCAGCCCATTGCCACTTAAGTTTAGCGATTCTTCGGGCTATACATATTTATATTATTATGTTGTCTTGTCTATGTGTAGCAGCCGTTGAAAGCCATTACAGGTTCTGAGGCTCTGCCTAGTAAGAGTGATGTCCCCACATTATTTATTATTACACACAGTTAAATATAAGAAAAAGTAAGAGCAATAATGTTTTTAAGTTTACATTAAAATTACATTTATTACGTGCATGTTATTACTTTTATTATTATTATTTATTCAGTCAGAATGGTCAGAATGGTGACTGTGATTAGGGGCAGTCCAAAAACATACATCGTTACGGAAATTGCATCCTCGAGTACTGCCCACGGCCCACTCTTGTCTCATCATGCATAACGCTTATTCATACATTACATAGGGTTACCGGATAAAAAAAAAATCCTGAAAAACAAAACCAGATTTAAAAGTTCCATGTTAAGTTGTTGGGGTCGGCTCTCCTAATCATCCTTCGCCAGCGATCTCTGTCCTGGGTCGTCAAAGGATCCACGTCCAATTCCTCAAGGTCCCTTTTTATAGAGTTGAGCCATGAAAGGTGTGGTCTACCGCGTCGTCTTGGTTCACACTGCATTTCGAGGGGCTTCCTGGTCATGTGGCTTTCAGGCCTTCTCATCACATGACCATACCATCTTAGCCTGGCCTCAATAGTTTTTCCGGAAGGTGTCGAACTTTTAAACTACCGCGGATATAGGTATTGGGCACTTTATCTTCTCATATATATAGAAAATTGAAAGATACCTAATAACGGTTGCAATCCTGAGAAGAGTAAAAAAAATCCCGAGTTATAAGGACAAATCCTGAGGAATGGTAACCCTACAAATACGTGAATTACGTTAACATGCTTAGTTATATCATTACCGCTAACACTTACCAGATGAAACCAATTTTAACCAGATACTTTCCAATAGACTTGACAAGACTTGGTGAAATTCAGTATGTGCCTATAGTAATACACCGTGTTTAACTGGTTGTTTATATCCGCAACATAGTGGTAGTAGTACTCACGAAACTAAACGTTTTTCCCTAAGGAACATAGGTTAAGATCTGAAAATTAAAAATAAACTTTTCATATAAACTTCAGTCACGCACGTGACCGGCCATTTTGTATGACAGATAAGTTAAATTATTATTTTGAATTTTCCCGAACCTATGTATGTTCCCTTGGGAGTTGTTCAGTTTCAGGAGTACTAGGTACCACTATGTTGCGGAGGGACTACTATTTGGTATTCTGTGGTTGCGGATAAACAACCAGAAGTTTCACGGTGTAGGTATTAATATAGGTACTTTAATTGACTATTACTAAATCAACCTTTCAGATATATCATGTCCTTATAGGTATAATCCTCCCCTAACAAACCTTAACGAAATTCCATTCTGACAATGCTAAAACTTGCTATTCCCTTGGTACTAGTTGGTATCGTTGTAAAAAAGTTGCTATCATTATAATTCCGGAGATATTGCTATAGTTTAGGGAGGATTATAGCTTGATGTTCAAGCTATAATCCTCCCCTCTCGTGTAGCCTAACGGTGGGGTCTCTCGACTTACTTTATATCCAATAAGTTAGTATCAGATTGCTATTCATTGCTCAGTTAAAAAAGAACACTGGTCGCGTTGTAATTCCGAAGATATAGCTGCAGGTTGGGGAGGATTATGGCTTGAGCATTTTAATTTTGCTCTTTTCTGCACAAAGCTTTGTTCTTTCATCGCAAAATTGGTATCAACCTTTACTACTCATTGGTACTGTAAAACTACATTCGATTTATTACGCTAAACATCGTAAAAGTACTTTAAAAATGCATGTAAACTTCCACATACAAAATTTGTTTTGAGTCCCTATAATGCACGGTCCGATGACGATGATTATACCTATAAGGACATGATATATCGGGATCCTTGCCACTAGGTCTCCGACGGACGATACTTCGTAATGAGTAACAGATACTGCTAGGTGTTACGTAGACTTATACACTTGGGCACGACACCTTGTATGGTTTCTGCGATAAAAATACATAATCTGATATAATCTAATTGATTACGGGCATTTTATTAAATTTACTAGACTAGCTTTGGTCTTTTTAAGCAGCCAAACTATATAAACAGAAAGCCATGTTCGTGTAGCTCAGGTATCTAAATAAAAACCGAAAATAGTTTTTAACGAATGTTTTATTGATTTTCAAAACTGTTCTCAATAAACTTACTTCTCATTAAGTTTACAAAACGTTGTTTTTTGTAAGATTACTACATTGCGTTAAAACATTACAGTTCATTCACAGCTATTCAACTCGAGATAAGTACTTACAAATAAGTTTATTACTTTTTAAACTTATTATTATATATAACATGTTGCTGTCATTTTCCAGACTTCACGAGCGTCGAATAAATGTTCAGTAGCCATCAAATGCGGCTGGACACATTGACATTCAGAGCGCCTTTATTTCGTAGCAGTAAGCGCGTTCGTAATACAAGTGTCCAGTCCAGTCGCATATGTGACTGACTTCTGTACATAAAGAATTCGAAAGATTTATAACACAACCAAATTGACAGTGTCAGAAAAGTCAATACCGAGTAAATTATGGGATTATGTACAAATATTGTAGAGGTGGGCGTGTTGTCTCTTCAGATGCCGCCGCAAGGAATCCTTCGACTTGAATCGGCCGTCGCAATAGCTGCACGCGAACATTCTGAAACAAACATTCTTGTGTTCAACAAATATTCTTGGGGTCAACAAACATTCTTGGGGTCAACAAACATTCTTGTTGTCAACAAACATTCTTGGGGTCAACAAACATTTTGGTGGTTCAAAAAACATTCTTGTGGTCAACAAACAATCTCGGGGTCAACAAAGATTCTTGTGTCCAGAAAATATTCTTGTGTTCATCAAACATTCTTGTGGTCAACAAACATTCTTAGGGTCAACAAACATGCTTGGGGTCAACATCCTTGAGGTCAACAAACATTCTTGGGGTTAACAAACATTCTTGGGGTAAACAAACATTCTTGGAGTCAAAAAACGTTGTTGGGGTCAACAGACATTCTTGTGTTCAGAAAACATTCTTGTGTTCAACAAACAATCTTGGTGTCAACAAACATTCTTGTGTTCACTCACAATCACAGTCACTCCGATCCTAGACTTGGTACAGTCAGAAGCAGCAGATCAAACTGAACACTTTGCACTATAAAAATAACTTTTTGAAATAAATTATGCCAATCTTAAAATACAATATGAATATACGAGGCGGAATATCGTCTGCGATGCAACAATAAATTAGTTTAATTAACAAACACTAATTCATTAATCTATTTTATTTGTAAAGCGTAACCAAAGAAATAAAAACCTGATCTGGGGGCGCCGCCTGTATATTTTTACGAAAATGGCAACAATTTCCCTTATAAAATTAGTTCCATTGAAATTCCGCAATATGGTTTCTTGTTTCTTTGGTCGGGCTTTATATTAGTTTCTTAGTAATGTATTTTTAATTCACCTACCTGATGTCCTGGTGAGTTCGCTCGTGGCGCCGCCTGTCGAACGAAGTGAAGAAACTCATACCGCAGTGAGTGCACGAGTGATTCCGCTCCTGTTAGATGTTATTATTATTATAATAACAGACTTCGTAGCCAATTGCGGAGGTCTCGGGTTTGAATACCGCTCAAGGCTAATATCCTTGTGATAAATTTGTATGTGCCTTGTGTTCAGACATTGTATATTTATAGGTATGTAAAGCCTGACCAAAGAAATAAAAAACCTGCTCTGGGGCGCCACGTGTATATTTTTACGACTACGGCAACAATTTCCCTTATAAAATTAGTTCCATTGAAATTCTGCAATACGGTGAGGTTTTTTATTTCTCTGGTTGGGCTTTATTTATATCAGCTGCCTGACCGTGGGTAAGATGGCCGTGTGTGATGGTCCCACATATTAATTGATTTATGATAATAGTTAAGACGTCGGTGGCTGTTCTTTTCCAATCGGAAGATCGCGGATCAGGGCTGTAGCTACAGTCGAATTTGAGGTAGGGCAGCATTGGTTACAGGTAGGGCGGAAGTAAAAAAAATATTATTATCATAATTGATCTGCCCTCGGAGCACGGGCTCCTAATAAATCAATCACCATGTATTATATCATTGACCACTAGTTTTTTTTTTATCTCAAACTATGAACAAACAAATTTAATTATAAAAAAAAATCTTATTTTCTGTTAATATTAAATATTATAAAATATTTAAGGTAGGGCATTGCCCCACTTAGCTACGGCCCTGTCGCGGATTCAAGTATCAGCACCAACCAATGTGTTTTCGCTTTTCGAATTCTTTGCGTTTATTCAACGTTCTTACGGTGTAGGAAAACATCGTGAGGAAACCTGCACACACCTGCGAATAAATTCAAAGGTTGTGTAAAATTTACCAACCCGTATTGGGCTAGCGTGGTCTTCTAAGGCCTATTCACCCTGATCTCAACCGTAACTAACCTACCTCACAAACCCTGCTGTCGGAATTATAGAACCGCCTTAGGCTTCCAACAGGGCTCCAATAACGACTACATATGTTTATAGTAGCCGGGACCAACGGCTTTACGTGCCTTCCGAAGCACGGAATCATATTTCTTTTCGGACAATCAGGTGATTCAGCCTGCAATGTCCTAACCAAACTGGGGAAAGTCTCAAAAAGTGATATTTGTTCGACAGGTCCCCACCGGGATTCGAACCCGGAACCTCCGTAACGTCAGACGAGCTTTTGACCAGTCGACCACGGAGGTTGTTTACCGATGCTAGTTACCTTGATGTGCACGCAGCGCATGTGCGTGCGCAGGTTGACGGGCGACAGGAACGTTTTCCCGCACTCGGGGCACACCGTTATCGGACGCTTTTTACCTGACGATACAAAATACATACATAATTTAATGAGGGATTTTCATTTTGACAGTTCTAAAAACAAAAAAGGTTTCATTATGGTCATATCATAAGAGATGGCGCTGCACTAACTCTTACGTCAAACAAAATAGACGTGCTTGGAGGTAGGAAAAGTCACAAAATTTTGTCGCAAAAAGGTCACTAGTAAAACGAATCAAAAATTTAAACGCAACTCAACACGCAAAAACACAAAACGAAAATAAAACACAACAAAGTGCGTGAAGATTGACGTGACAACAATTAGTGTTGCCAGTTTTTTGATGTGTGTTTGACTAGCTCGCTTTTGACATTTTATTCGACATGCACGCCATCTGTTTGAGACAATAGAACCTTTTTTTTTCTTAAATGCCATCACGAAAAACTGCTCATATTCATCGTGAAAGGGTAGGTTAGCCTGAGCAGGGTAGCCTGATCCCAGGGTGAATAGGCCCATTGCGGGTTGGTCAACTTCACACACAACCTTTGAATTTCTTCGCAGGTGTGTGCAGGTTTTCTCACGATGTTTTCTTTCACCGTAAGAGCGTCGAATATACGTAAATATAAATTCGAAAATCGAAAGCATATTGGTACGTGCCAAGGTTTGAATCCGCAAACTTCGAAATAGAAGTCAACGGGCACAGACTTTAAGGTTTACTTTACTTTCAGTATTTACGCCGCGTCTCACCAAGAGTACGCTAAGCCTTACAACTAGAGATGGGCAATAGTTTTTGCCCGTTTCATTCCGCCCGGGTTATAACTGGGTTAAAACCCAAACGTACCAGTAATAACCCATTATCCACTTTTTTGGTGGGCAAAAACTCAGAAATGTGAAAAATAAAGAAAAAAACATTCGAATTTGTTAATTTATGATAATTAGTCACACATACAAATTCGGCATCAGTTTAGCGCCGCTTCAAATTGAAAAGTTCAATGTTAAAATTCGAAGATAATTTTCATGTTTTTCGTTTATGGGCAGATATCAATGATACTCAGTTTAGGGCTAAGTTACTTTGATGGAACTTGGTACAGAGATAGAATAGACCTTGGGAAAGGACATAGGCTTACTTTTACCGCGGGAAAATACCTAATTCCCACGGGAAAAGCGGAGCTGAGGTGCGAAAAAGTTTTGATGGAACTTGGCATAGAAATAGAATAAATCTTGGGATGGATATAGGTTACCTTTTACTGCAGGAAAAAAGAACATTCCAACGGGAAAAATGGTTGCGCACTCGAAAAAATTTGATGAAACTTGGCATAGAGATAGCTAGAATAGACCTTGGGGATGGATAAAGGCTACCTTATACGGCTAAAAAATACCTCATTCCTTAGGGAAAACTGGAAGCGCAAGCGGAAAGTTTTTCTGAAACATGGCACAAAATTAGAATAGACCTTAGGGAAGGACATATGCTACCTTTTACCACGGGAAAAACTTAATTCCCAATAAATGGTAGCGCTTTGGGAATGTTATGATTGTCACAGAACAATTATTACCTGTAATAAATTACTAATAATCGGGTGGGAAAGATTTTGAGGGGGGAGAGGACAAGAGACTTTCATTTTCCCCAGCCAGAGTGGTGTCCAATGAAGAATCTGAGGTCAAAATTGGTAAAGCCTGCCAATTTGAACTTTTTTGTTTCTAACGGATTGCTTTCAAAATTGATATTTAGGGTCCCCAGTGGTGTCCAATAACGAATCTGAAGTCAAAATTGGTAAAAATGACCGCCATTATGTACATTTTTGTTTCCAAACGGATTGCTTTTAAAATTGATATCTAGGGTCCCCAGTGGTGTCACATGACGAACCTGAGGTCAAAATTTGAAAAAATGACCGCCATTTTGAGCTTTTTTGTTTCTGAACGGATTGCTTTAAAAAGTGATATCTAGGGTCCCCAGTGGAGACTTATGACGAATTTAAGGGCAAAATTTGAAAAAAATTGTCGCCATTTTGAACTTTTTTGTTTCTGAACGGATTGCTTTTAAAATTGACACCAAGGATCCCCAGTAGTGTCACATGATGAATCTGAGGTCAAAATTGGAAAAATTGGCTGCCATTTTGAACTTTTTTCTTTCTGAACGGATTACTTTCTAAATTGATATCTAGGGTCCCCAGTGGTGCGGTGACCACTGGGGACCCTAGATATCAATTTTGAAAGCAATCCATTCAGAAACAGAAACGAAGAATTTCGAAATGGCGGCCATTATTTTCCAATTTAGACCTCAGATTCGTCATTGGTCACCACTGGTAACGCAGATCCTAGACATCAAATTTGAAAGCAATCCGTTCAGAAATAAATGAATTCAAAATGGTGGCCATTTTTTCCAATTTTGACCTCAAATTCGTCATCGGCACCACTGGGGACCCTAGATATCAATTTTGCAAGCAATCCGTTCAGAAACAAAAAAAGTTTAAAATGGCGGCCATTTTATCCAATTTTGACATCATGTTCGTCATGTGACACCACTGGGGACCCTAAATATCAATTTTGAAAGCAATCCGTTCAGAAACAAAAAAGTTCAAAACGGCGGCCATTTTTTCCAATTTTGACCTCAGGTTCATCATGTGACACCAGTTGACACCACTGAGGACCCTAGATTAATTTTGAAAGCAATCCGTTCAGAAATAAATTAATTCAAAATGGCGGCCATTTTTTCCAATTTTGACCTCAGATTCGTCATCGGCACCACTGGGGACCCTAGATATCAATTTTGAAAGCAATCCGTTCAGAAACAAAAAAGTTCAAAATGGCGGCCATTTCATCCAATTTTCGACCTCAGGCTCGTCATGTGACACCACTGGGGACCCTAAATATCAATTTTTAAAGCAATCCGTTCAGAAACAAAAAAGTTCAAAATGGCGGTCATTTTTTCCAATTTTGACCTCAGGTTCGTCATGTGACACTGGGGACCCTAGATATCAAATTTTAAAAGCAATCCGTTCAGAAACAAAAATGTACATAATGGCGGCCATTTTTACCAATTTTGACTTCAGATTCGTTATTGGACACCACTGGGAGCCCTAGATATCGACTTTGAAATGTTGGTCAACATTGGAAAAAATTGCCGCCATTTCGATTGTTTTTGTTTTTCAACGGATTGCTTTCAAAGTCGATATCTAGGGCTCCCAGTGGAGACTTTAGATTCGTCATTTGTCATTTTTCAGGCTAAAAACAAAAAATTGTTCAAAACTACACGAACTATACTTAAAACTTTCCGCCCCGCAGGTCCGCTTTTCCCGTAGGAATGAGATATTTTCCCGCAGCAAAAGGTAGCCTATATAATTCCTAAGGTCTATTCTATCTCTGTACCAAGTTTTATCAAAATAATCTGCCCGCTCTACTAATTTTCCCGTGAGAATGAGATATTTTCCCGCGGTAAAAGGCAGCCTATATCCATCCCCTAGGTCCGTTCTATCTCTGTGCCAAGTTTCATGAAGACTTTCCTCCTCCGCTATCATTTTTCCCGTGGGAAAAAGGTGTTTTCCCGCGATAAAAGGTAGCCTTTGTCCTTTCCCAAGGTCTATTCTGTTTCTGTACCAAGTTTCATCAAAATTGGTTCAGTGGTTTTGGCGTGAAAGCGTAACAAACAGACTGACACAGTTCCTTTTGCATAAATTTACAATATTAGTAGGGATAATTTAGTGTAGATTCTTCAGTTACCTTTGTAACGAGTGTAGTGGGCTATTTTTAAAAATTAAACCATGCTTTTTGCGTATATTCATATGTTTATTGCAATAATAGACACTTGAATTACCATTATTAGTGTATTTGAGTTTTTGCCCACCTTTTTGGGTTTTAACCCGGGCAAAAATGGGCAATAATGGATTATTACTCTCATGAGGGTTAAAACCCGGTACGTTGCCCATCTATACTTACAACCCCCCCTCCCCACACTAGCGTCTTTCGAGCGTCGCGCCTACAATCATCCGCGTCCGTCTTTTGTTTCACTCGCCTTGCTGCCTATGATTGTATGCGCGTCGTCTATGTGCGTCGCGCATACAATCATCCGCGTCCGTCTTTTGTTTCACTCGCCTTGCTGCCTATGATTGTATGCGCGTCGTCTATGTGCGTCGCGCATACAATCATCCGCGTCCGTCTTTTGTTTCACTCGCCTTGCTGCCTATGATTGTATGCGCGTCGTCTATGTGCGTCGCGCATACAATCATCCGCGTCCGTCTTTTGTTTCACTCGCCTTGCTGCCTATGATTGTATGCGCGTCGTCTATGTGCGTCGCGCATACAATCATCCGCGTCCGTCTTTTGTTTCACTCGCCTTGCTGCCTATGATTGTATGAGCGTCGTCTATGTGCGTCGCGCATACAATCATCCGCGTCCGTCTTTTGTTTCACTCGCCTTGCTGCCTATGATTGTATGCGCGACGCATGCCTATGATTGTATGCGCGTCGTCTATGTGCGTCGCGCATACAATCATCCGCGTCCGTCGTTTGTTTCACTCGCCTTGCTGCCTGTGATTGTATGCGCTACGTACGACGACCGACGAGGCTTAAAAGACGCTAGTGTGGGGGTGGGTCTTAGGGCCCTTCCACACGCGTTCTCTGCGCGTAATACTAACAGACCCCGTCTTTCGAGCTCCTTTCTAGCGTCGACGCGACCTCGATTTTTTGGTACAACTACAATCCTTACTTCTAAAACACGTGTGCATCTGGATTGAGGGCCCATTTTTTTAAAGTTTACAAAACGATTTGAGATTTATAGGGGATTTAATAAAGAATAGTAAAAACATGAAGCACAGGGTCACGAATTTCTAAAACATAAATTGGAACTGTGGTGATTAAATAGCTTGGGCTCTCAATCCAGATGCTCGGCTAAAATGGCATATTTCAAATCTCAAAAAGTACAACCTCTGGGTTTATAATTTTCATTTCAGCATTTAGTTAAGAATTTCTAAAATATGTATATAAATTCTTAAATTTGTATAATATGATTTACATATTAATATTATGATTTATCTTGGGCCCTCAATCCAGACATATCTGGATTGAGGGCCCAATATTTGACTTGCAAAACATTAATTTATATAAAGAAATACATAAATATGACTTCAATATGTTATATTTAGACACCTATGTGAATTCCTAAAAGATAAATAATGACACAAAAGTTAATTGTTTAAAAGTAAATGACGATCGAAAATAATCAAAATTTACCAAAACGTCTGAACTGAGAGCCCAATATTTTCGGCTTTATCGACTAGGCTCACCCTCATAGATCACCAGTAATTAGAATACGTTCTTTTAGAAAATTTAAACTAAAAGATTATAAATAATCCGTTCTTCTAAATTGCATACTTTAAGAGAAAATCGGTTTTCAATTTTTTATATGAGAAAAAATTGTAGGGTGGATATGATTTCGTGCTTTTTTGGAGACTAATCCGTATGTACAATATACTACAAAAATATACTTTATTG